>PYWC01000030.1:1054258-1102008 GCA_003182015.1 Tuber magnatum | reverse complement strand
GGGGGGGGGGGTTTCCCGAAGGGCTTGGAGGATGAGGAGGAGGAGTTTTTGAAGGGTGGATGCCTTGGGGTTCACTTTGGATATTATTTATTCTTGTGGTGTCGTACCGGTGTGGAAGTGTCTCTGTTGACTTCCGTAATTTGGATGGTGTGATTGTCCGAGCTGGCACTGGGGAAAAGGGTTGACAGTGACAATGTGGTATGCTGTCGGATAAGGTATTGATATTATGCTGAGGATAATGACTATCAAACAGAGGAAAGATGACAGGTGAAAAGGGTTATGAAGCAGGACCAGAAATGGATGGATAGGAAACAGGATCTATTGGTATCTCAGGTGGTGGTTGGTGCTCATGTCTAACCAAGGTAGGTTTTGATTGATTTTGATTTAACTCATACTTCTTATTTTTTAAAATAGGTCAAGATATGGCATGCAGCAAGCTAAGCTATAGAATAAGAAAACCTATAAAACAAATAAGCTCTCACCCTTCCTCCTCCAATAAAGTTGCCCTGAACAAATAAAACATTATAAGGAAATAATTCCCTAACTCAGGCCCACACCAGGCATCCATGGTATATTTTGAACAACAATTTTTTTCATGCTGGCAACTCTACCATACTAAAAAATTTTAAAAGAAAATTCACACCACAATTTGTTAATATAACTTTAGAAAGATTAAACCAAATGTAGAAAAACTAGTTTCATAAGAACCTGAAACCTATTCTGACCTACTATCCCCTGACAACAAGGGAAAGTTAGCAGGGGTGAGGGATCAAAGAAATGGGGAAGGGAGGGGAAACTATAAAGCAGACTCAGGGATGGTAACTAGTGAAGTGGTATTTCTTCAAGAGGGATAGTTGATCCGAGCAGCATGAATAAACTTACTGAGTTCTAGGAGGAGAGGAATAGAGCGCAAAACAGGTACATCAAAATCGATTGCGATAATAGTGAGCATATGTGTACATCTTAATAGGGTAGTGTTGAGGCACTGTAGAAGAGTGTGATCTATCTCATCTGGACTAGGAAGTCATCAGGGGCAGGTGGAGGGTATATGAAACTGGTATGGGTGATAGGTTATGTTTTAAGTTTGGTTTCACAATATCGTTTGATACTTGTATTGTTTTGTGTGCTATCGGTTGATACACACAAGGTTTTCAGTTTGGTTTCACAGCATTGTTTGATACTTGTATTGTTTCATGTGCTATTGGTTCATACACATATTGTTTTATGTTTGGTTTCACAGTATCGTTTGATACTTGTATTGTTTCATGTGCTATCGGTTGATACACACAACGTTTTAGAATATCGCACATACTGGAGATAAGCGATATGCTGTATTTAAAGACCACTGATTTCCATGATGGAAATAGCAGACTTCAACCGACAGTATTCTTAATACACTTGGTTGAATGGTTACTTCTTGGATTTCCTACTACACCCTCTTGAAGACTCTTTTAGTAAGCAGTACTTATTGCTTGTTGACCAAGAAGCCATCTTCTTCTATTGTACTGCCATGTCAATAGGACCCAAGTTCAAACACTTTACGGTGTATCTGGTGAGAACCAAGAGGTATGCACTGCGAGGTAACTCTTGCCTGATCTCATTTGGTAAATACAGCCTGAAGTGAAGCTGTTGAGGCCCATGGATAGGTGAGGTTTGGTGGAAGGCCATATGGGTAATTAAAAGGTGCATTGTTGTGAAAAATCCAGTCTGCTAAAGCTGCGGAGGAGACCAACTAATGTAGAGCCAGGTAAGGGGAGGGAGGGGTAGAAGAATTCATGGGTTGTTAGGAGGAAGGTAATTCTGGGAAGATTTCAGAGAGGGGCAGTGTAATAGAGGCACCACTAGGAAGATGGATCCCAAGGTTGCGACCACACCGAACAACTTCAAACTTATCACTATAAGTTCACACTTATGTAAGAGTAAAGTAAATGGTAAAACTTAATATTGTTAAGCCTGATGCTTCACTGGATTAAGGTCTCAAGAGGATTGATCGTTGGAGTAGGAGAGTTCTCGCATAGACGTTCAAGTAGTTTTATCTTATGCCAGAAACTCCTCCATCAGTTTACTCCAACTATTCGAGTACACCCTGCTCCGCTAAAGGTGGTCCAACACATCTCCTGGCACACCCTGCAGGCATGCATGTGTCGACACACTCCAGGCGGTGTTCACCTTATGCGGTTATCGTTTTTGCGGCATATTTCTATTTTGTCCACTGGGATGAAAGCTTCTTCACAGCAGTGCCTTGCCAGTGCCTAACAGTCAAGACACCTGATGAACTGGACTCTCTATGATACCCTTCCCATATGCATTGATCTCTACATGACCCCAGAAGCTACTGTGAGCGGTTTACCTATCTACTATTTACAATTCTCAGGCTTCCGGTGTTTTCCACAGGATACGGTGGTCCGGGAGTGATCCAATAGGTGTGTTATGGTTTCCCACTACCCGTATCACTCGCGACAGGTAACGACCTTCATTCTCTTCTGAAATGCACTGCGCTGTGTGCAAGAGCTTCCCGTGTCTCTTGGCCCTATCTTAGTATTCCCACGTAAGAATTGGTTTCTCACCAGAGCCAAGAGTCGCGGTCTTTGCTTTGGTTAACTAGATCCGCATAGCGGCTAGGTTCTTGACTCTATGTTTTATCGGCCTAGCGGAAAGGTTTGGAGCGTAAGGGTTTTTGTATTGTAAAGAGCGTAAAGTAGTAGATAGGAAATAACAGTAGATGTTTGTGTGAGGAGCTAACCTATCGGTCAAAACCCGGCCTTTATATAGGCCTCTCCTGCAACCCTGACCCAGCCCTGATCCTCAACCGAGGTCATATGCAAAACTATTCATAATATCATATGACAGAAACGAGTCGTACGCCCGAAACATAAAAGATCCCATGACGTCAAAGCGACATCCTATGCGAAAACATAGATCAAACGCAATATAAATCAAACGCATAACCAAACCACGTGACCTACTAGCGAGCTCACGCGCAAAACATAAATGAGTCTGACTTACCGGTAAACCTTACAGGCCAGCCTAGACTGTCCCTATGACGACAAACGTATGTCATGTATGAAATACAATCAATATAAACGCGCCCCATGACCTGCTAATGAGATCATGTACATGAAAACAATTTAAACGAAAATGAGCCCCATGACCTGTTAACGAGGTCATGTGTGTGAAAGAATAACTTAATCGCATGATCTTTAAATAAGGTAATGTGTGAAACCTTTTCCTTGCATCAGTCACCTGGCCAGCGCTCCTCTAGCCAGATCATGACATTAGCTCCTCTCTTCCATAACCTCAGTCCCTGAGGATACGTCTATCTTCTCCCCTACCTTCTCTCCTCGATTGGTGCTGCATACTCGCGTGTGTGCAGCTCGTAGTATTTCACCAAATTGTATTCTTCAAGGTGCCAGTCTTCCACCTCCCACCTGACCCTTCTCTCACTCTCTTGTCTCTCCCCTTGTTTCCGCACCATCCTTTTCACCTCCCTTAGTCCCTCGACCGTCTATTGAAGACGTTCGGTTGTTTCTTGCAGCTCGTTTATTGTGTCTTTTGGCTGCGTTATTGTTTCCTCTGGGTATGGAGAATGTCCCTTAGCATGTCCTTGGAGGCAAAAGAATCTTTGTGACACCCCCTTTTGCTCGGCTCCATCCTCGGAGCCTGTTCTTGTCTTTCCAGTTCTTGCTTTCTGTGGTAGGGGCTGAACCTGCACATGCAGTTCTGCCAATAAATTCTGTGGTGTCTTGGTTCCGTCAGTTTCGCCGGAGTTTCTCCTTTCCAGGTTTGTTCTTGCGGGGAGTTTGCCCACTCCTGATCTTCATCCAGGTCTCTGGTTTTAGTGGTCTCCGTTGGCTGCCACGCGTGTCGTTGCTTTGCGTCTTTGTGTACCGTGCACTCATTGTTGGTGCACGCTGTCCGCTTCTTCCTTGCTGTAATGGGAGCACCCCTAGGAAGATGGATCCCAAGGTTCTGACCGCACCGAACAACTTCAAACTTATCGCCAAAGGTTCACACAAATATAAGGGTAGAGTAAACAATAAAACTTAATATCGTTAAGCCTGATGCTTCACTCAATTAAGGTCTCGAGAGGATTGATTGTTATAGTAGGAGAGTTCTCGCATAGACTTTCAGGTAGTTTTATCTTATGCCAGAAACTCCCCTATCAGTTTACTCCAACCATTCGAGCACACACTTCTCTGCTAAGGGTGGTCCGACATGTCTCCTGGCACACCCTTCTGGCATGCATGTGTCGACACACTCTAGTCGACGTTCACCTTGTGCGGTTATTGTGTCTGCGGTGCATTTCCATTTTGCCCGCCGGAGTGAAAACTTCTGCTTTTCGTTGTCTTTCCAGTGGCTAACAGTCAAGACACCTCATGAACTAGACTATCTATGACACCCTTCCCATATGCATTGATCTCTACTTGACTCCGGAAGCTACTGTGAACGGTTTACCAATTTACTATTTACAGGTCTTGGGCTCCCGGTGTCTTCCGCAGGACACAGTAGTCTGTGAGTGCTCCAATGGGCACTACCCATGACCACTACCTCGGATCTACCTTACCTGTGGTAGG
This sequence comes from Tuber magnatum, assembly GCA_003182015.1. Taxonomy (NCBI): domain Eukaryota; kingdom Fungi; phylum Ascomycota; class Pezizomycetes; order Pezizales; family Tuberaceae; genus Tuber; species Tuber magnatum. The sequence goes on along the minus strand of PYWC01000030.1, from coordinate 1,097,434 downwards.
AATCATGCTTTTATTGTCTCTGCACTTCCCTTTCAGAACCTATAGCATTGGGAGCACTTTCGGGCTTGGTAGGTGTAAAACTCTCCCAGTCGCCCCGGCACCAGCCGCGACAACCTTCGGGACCCCCATGGTTAACACCCGTTAGCTCCATCAGCTTTGGTCTGTTTTACTCTGAACAACTTGGAGAAGGTACTCCACCTTCCACCCTATGCCCCCTTATATATCCCGTGAACGGCCTAAGGTCGACCAGACGGCAGTGACGTATGCGGTGTTGCAAGCATGTCTGCACAGATTCCACTTTGCTGGACTGCACACAACCACACAACCGTTTGCCCATGACGTCAGGGCCTCAAGGCGGGGCCCGAGGAGTAGGATAGAAATAATGTCTTCAATTTAGGGCTTCATCGAAGCTACGTAGCTCGCCCAATAGCATCCCCCGTAACCCCTGATTCCAGTATTATGCATGGCTTCACGTGACAAACGTTTCAGTCAATTTTCCCAAACTCCCCAAGGGACTTCGTATTGAAAGGTAGGGTAACTCAGGACTTTGGGCAGGGTAACCCAAGCCCCATGGTAGGGTAACCTGATTCTGAGGGTAGGGTAGCCTTGTCCAGCAGACAAGATAACGTTTCCCTGTTACCCCGTCTATCCTGTCGCCGTCGCTAGACATTTCTGACCTGTCTCCAGTTACCCGGCCTAGCAGAGCAACTGCCCCTTCGGAAGTCCCTAAGTACGCTGACACTGCTCCCGGGTGTATCCAGGTACCTAGGTCCCTGACCAGCCAATTCTGTTCATTCTCGGAGCTCAGGCTATCGGGTCTCCATAGGTCCAGTACTTACTTGCCTGCCACTTCCTACCAGTTCGCCTCCTGGGTACTTGTATGGCTGTAGGCTCCGTCTGCCATAGCTCATGTATGCTGGGTCGTTACACTTGCGTGCTCTTTCTTTGCTTCTGTTGCTGCCTCTTCCACCCCTTTCAGTGCCCGCAGCCCATTTTGTTCGAATTCCTCGCAGCCCTCAACCACCACCCAACCATTTTCTTCTACCACGGTATGGACCATTGGTTGCTGGTTTGCGCAGGTAGCGCTGGTGGAAGAGGAGGATGGCATCTTTAGCGTTTGTAAAGTTTGTGGCTGGATACTACTCTTGATCGTGTTCGGGAGAATAACCGGTCCACTTAGCCCGGTATTGGAGTTTACCACAATGTAAGCAGGGATCAATTATTTCTTTGTATTCATTTCGTCTTCTCTGTCTATGCGAATAGGTGGTGGGGGAAGTTTCTTCTGCGAGGGAAAAGAGTTTTCTTGGTAGGGTCCGAGGAGGCTGGTGTGGAATGTTGGAGGAGTCTGTTTCATCGAGGCGGAGAGGGCGAGTTTATACGCTCGCAATCCAACCCATTCGGTTATTTTGAATGGTTCAGGTTTCTTGTAGTGGAGCTTCTTCAATAGTCTTGTGGTCCGGATATTGCGTGGTATCAACCACACCTTGTCACCAACTGCAAGGTTCGGGTCCGGTTTGCAGTGCTTATGGCGCTTTTCCTTTTGACTCATTTGCGCTAGAGTAATTCTGTCTCGTAAGATATCATGTATTCTTATCATATCATCGTCTTGCATTATCTTTCGCGGCACTTGACATTGTGCCGGGTCGAATAAGGTCTCATATTGATAGTTTGCAAAGAGGGATCTAGTCTTTATTGTTTCTTGTCGCCCATTGTGGTATGCGAATTCTGCCGTAGATAAGAATTCCGTCCAGTCATTTTGTTGGTAGTTGGTGTAGGTTTGCAGATATCGTTCTAATATCGCATTCGTTCCTTCGGTCTGGCCATCCGTTTCCGGATGGAAAGCCCTAGTCCAGTGTCAGCTGACACTTAATTGTCGCATGATGTCTTTCCCTACTTCCGACGTGAAGAGGGATACTCCGTTGCAGGTAATGTCTTCCGCTAGTCCATGGAGTCTAAAGACCTGGCCTTTAAACCGATTGAAGAATTATGGTATCCTCATATCCGTTCTGTATGGTATAAAGAGTGCCATTTTTGTGAGTCGGTCAATAAGCACCTATAACACATCATAACCGTTCGATTCGGGTAATCCAGTGATGAAGTGCATAGCGATAGATTGTCATGGCTGTCCTGGTGTTTTAAGCGGTTTGTGCGGTCCATAGGGTGTGTGTTTAACCATTTTCGTCCATTGACATGTATCGCAATTCTTCACATATCTCTTAATATCGTCACGTAGCGACAGCTAGTGGTCGGATCGTTGAATCAATGCCATCACTTTTGCTGTTCTGCCCTGCCCCACTGAATGGATGTTGTGGTATCTCCTTGTCGTCTCTGTACGCAAGGCTTCTTCATCCAGGAGCCTTATCTTGTCATTGTACTATAGGTATCCGTCTTCTTCCCGGCGCAGCCCGAGGGCCACGCCTTTCATTTGTTTTAGGTCTTTCTTCATGGCCTTCGTTATCTCCTTGATTTCTTGATCGCAGACCATACTACCTTTTATCCTTTCTTCATATCTTTCATCGTTGCTCATAGCCATGGTTATTTCGTTCACTGATTCGTCTCCACTGTTCTCGTCTTCTTCTTTCGGGAAATACTTGTCCTTTGAGAGAGGTATCCTTCGTCATTGCGATCGTTTTTCCGCTTTGTCCGGAAAATCCTCTGTCCTTCTGGGCAATGCATCCCACTGTCCTCCTTGTTTGCCTGGTCGGTATTCGATTTGGAGTTGGTATTCTCTTAATGTCTTACTCCATCTGATCTGTCGTCCATTGAGTTCCTTGGTGGTAGTAAACACTAGTAGGTTCTTGTGGTCTATAATGATATAGAGCACATGCTACCTTCCTAGTGTGTACTTCCTCTGGTCTCTAATTGATTGAACAATGGCTACCAGCTCCTTGTCATAAATGTCGTAGTTTTGCTCTGCGTTTGACATTGTTTTTGATTGAAATATGACCGGTCGCCATAATCCGCCCTCTCCCTACTGGGAGAGGATGCTGGAGCATACGTAATTGGATGCATCCGCCTTGATCATAATAGGTAGTGTGGGGTCAAAATATCGTAATATCAGTGTCGTAGTAAGTCGCTTTGTCATATCACCAAATGCTTGTTGTTGTTTCCCTTCCCACTTCCCTTTGATCCCCTTCCTTGTCGTGTCGTAGAGGGGTTTATCTGTCCTGCCTAATCCTTCTATGAACCTTCAGTAAAAGTTGCAAAAGCCTATGAAGCTTTATACTCCTTTCACACTCTTGGGTACTTTCCCGTCATCAATAGCTGCCATCTTGACTGGATCTATTTGTGCTCCTTCTGGGTTTTCAATAAATCCTAGGTATTCAACTTCGTCAGTATGGAAGTTGCATTTCAAAGGTTTTAGCTTCACCTTGACTTCTCTCAATGCCTGTAGGACATTCCATATATCTCGGTGGTGTGGCTCCATGTTGTCTGAATAAATGAGAATATCATCTAGGTAGACGATACAACAGATGTCCAGGTACTTGCTCAACTTGGGGTTGATCCACCATTGGAATGTGGCTGGTGCATTGGATAATCCAAAAAGCATAACCAAATATTCGAATAGCCCATATCGCATCCTGAGAGAGGTCCTCCATTCGTCCTCTTCAGCTATCCTTATGTTGTGGTATGAGTCCTTGATATTCAACTTCCAATAGTGTTTAGCCCGTCCTAGCTGGTCCAGTGCTTCGTCGATCAATGGTAGAGGGTAACCGTCTTTTCATGATACCATGTCTAGCCCCCGGATGTCCACGCAAAGTCTCAGTTTCCCATCATTCTTTTGGACAAACGGGATGGGTGCCCCCATGGAGGTGAACAACAGTCTGATCCATTGCCTGGCTAGGTTCTGTTGGAGGTATTCTCGCAGGGCCTTCAATTCTTCTTCCTTTAACAGGTAGAGTTTCATGAAGGACGCTGCCTTTCCTTCCTCTAGCTTGATCTGGTGATCCTTGCTCTTGTGTGCGGGAAGATCCGTCCTTTCATTTTCTGCTAATATGTTGCGATCGTCCGGATATTCTTTCCGAACCAGTTGCCTCAAAGTTATTTTTTTCTTCTTGGCTTCTTTTACCGCTAGCTGCGTACTAATGGTTGACACTTCTGCAATCATTGGTCTGTCTTCTTCCTCATTCCATTTGAGGACCCCCTTCTGTTCCCCTCTCTGATAGAGTTGACTGAAGGCCTTTGCTGATATCAACGATACGCTCAGGGGTTTCTCTTCTGTCGTTTCGGTGGATTTGTTGTTGTTAGGGATTCCGCGTCCAGTGCTTCTGAATCCTTCTTTCCTCTTTCGGTCTCATCCAGGTCACGGACTTCGCTGACCTCTCTGGTCTCGAATTCTTCCTCGCCTCTTATGCTCTTGTCAAGGTCTCGGACTACATGGAGCTCTCTGGTATGAATATTTTGGACAATCATCGGGGCTAGGCGATCCCGTTTTTGGATTGTATAGTCCTTATCCTTCAGGTTTATTAGTAGAACTTGTGCCTCGCCTTTATAGTCTGTATCGATCACTCCAGCGCCTGTGGTAATCCCATGTCGGACAGCCATACCACTGCATGAGGCGATTCTTGCATAGGTGCTGTCAGGTAGTCATAGTGTAATTCCTGCTGGTATTATGTTTTCTCCTCTTGCAAGGACCATTGTGTCTTCTGTGCTGTACAGGTCGTGACCTGCCGCTTTCTTGGATCCTTGTGTTGGTTTTCTGGTATCCGGGTGTAACACTGGTACCCTTATGTATTCGTTATCGGGGATCACTTTTTCATGTTTGGTGTCAATGTGGAGGATTTGCATCCTCAGGTTTTCTCTTATTGCTTCTTCTGCGGGGATAGTTGCAATCGTTGGAGAAGTTTCCAGTCAGAACTGCGTACAAAGTTCGCTGTCGAAGTTGAATTGGTCTTTTTGCGAGTCGATGTTTGGATTGTGTCGTTTCAGGTACGGCCTTCCTAGTATGGCACTCTGTTTCTGCAAGTACGCTACCTGGAATGTCATGGCTTTGTGATGTGACTCTATCTCCATTATGGCTAGGGCCGTATAGATGATTGGTCCTGCTTTGCTTTTCTCCCTGTTGACCACATATATGTCTCTTGGTTTCTTTATCCTTTTCAGCGGTAATCCCAGGGTTTCGCAGAAGTCTCTGTCGATAAAATCCTCGGTTGCTCGTGAATCAGAGATTGCATTCATTTTTGTATCTTCGTTCGTTGTGCATAGTTTTATCTTAATCATAAGATGTTCTTTGTTGTTATCGTATCCATTCGTACTGTTGATTGTTGCCATTTTGTTCTTTTTCGGTGATATGTGTGTGATGCTGGTGGGTTTGTGTCATTTCTTGTCCCGCAGACCACTCTTTGCTGCGGACTTTGTTCGTTTAAAGTCTCCTGCCCTTCCGCGCTCTCAGTGGCCTCCATTTCTTGAAGCTTCCTCTTCTTACGTTGGCAATCCTTAATGAAATGCCCTTTCAGCCCACGTTGATGATGTACGTTTTCCTTTCCACTCTTGTGGTACTCCGGGTCGCACAGCCTCTGGAACCGTCAATTATTCCTTCGCGCCGCATCGGGGTATAGGGGGTTCCCGGCTGGTGCCAGTTATGGTGTATTGTTCGGTCAGTGGGTACTATTGTTGTTGCACAGTGGGGTGGGATGGGTTATCCCTCTTGTCCGGTTCAGAGCGTGTCCGACGTGGTTGATCTGGTTTTCTTTGTCTGTGGCCCATACTGGGAAGCCTTCGGCCGTTCGGTCAGTCAGGTCTGAGCTTATGCAGGCTTCTGGTAGCCTTTCCTTGGTACCACCCAAGCGGCGGCGGTACTCCGTGTCGTTGTAGTACTCCGCTTCGACCGATACCATGCGAAAATTGTGCCTGTAGTTGGAAAAGTTATCTTTTTCTTGTCTCACCTTTTCCAGTTTGGGTCTCACTGTTTGCTTGGCGTTTGGGTCTCCAAACTGGGTGTGAAGGGTTTCCTTGAATTCCTCCCACAAGGCCCATATCCAGCCTTGCTTTTCTTCCACGTGGGGCATTATCCAGTGCTCTGCTGCTTCTCTCAAGAGGGACTCCGCATAGTCCACCTTGAGCGTGTCTTTCTTGATGCTGTATGCCATGACCTTGAAGTACTGTTCCAACTGACTCAGGAACAGTCTTAACCTTTCGCGCCCTGCCTGTAACGGGGGCACCCCTAGGAAGATGGATCCCAAGGTTACGACCGCACCGAAAAACTTCAAACTTATCGCCAAAAGTTCACACAGATGTAAGGGTAAAGTAAACGGTAAAACTTAATATCGTTAAGCGTGACGCTTCACTCAATTAAGTTCTCGAGAGAATTTATTGTTTGAGTAGGAGAGTTCTTGCATAGACTTTCAGGTAGTTTTATCCTATGCCAGAAACTCCCCAATCAGTTTACTCCAACCATTCGAGCACACCCTTCTCCGCTAAGGGTGGTCCGACACGTCTCCTGGCACACCCTTCGGGCATCCATGTGTCAACACACTCTGGTCGGCGGTCACCTTATGCGGTTATCGTTTCTGCGGTGCATTTCCAATTTCCCAGCTGGAGTGAAAACCTCTGCACATCGGTGTCTTGCCAGTGGCTAACCATGAAGGCACCTTATGAACTAGATTATCTATGACACCCTTCCCATATGCGTTGATCTCTAATTGACTCTGGAAGCTACCTTGAGTGGTTTATCTATTCAGTATTTACAGGTCTTGGGCTTCTGGTGTCTTCCACAGGGCAAGGTAGTCTGCGAGTGATGCAATGGGCGCTACCCATGACCACTACCTCGGATCTACGTTATCTGTGGTAGGAATCATGCTTTTAGTGTCTCTGCACTTCCCTTTCAGAGCCTATAGCGTTGGGGACAGATTCGGGCTCGGTAGGTGAAAAACTCGCCCAGTCGCCCCTGCACCACCCGGGACTACCTTTGGGACCTGCATGGTTAACACCGGTTAACTGGGTCAGCTTGGGTCCCTTTTACTCCTAACAACTTGGAGGAGGTACTCCACCTTCTACGGTACGCCACCTTATATATCCTGCGAACATCTTACGGTCGACCGGATGGCAGCGACGTATACAGTGTTGCAAGCATGTCTCCGAAGTTTCCTCTTAGCCAGACTGTACACAACTACCCAACCGTTTGCCCATGACGTCCAGTCCTCAAGGCGGGGCCGGAGGGGTATGGTAGGAATAATGTCTCGAATTTACAGGTTCCACGAAGCTACGTAGTTCGCCCAATAGTATCTCCCAGAACCCCAGATTCCAGTATCATGGATGGCTTCGCGTGACAAACATTCCCATCAATTTTCCCGAACTCTTCAAGAGACTTCGTATTGAAAGGTGGGGCAACTCAGGACTTTGGGCAGGGTAACCCAGGCCCCAGGGTAGGGTTACCTTGTCCAGCGGACCAGATAACTGTCCCCTGTTACCCTGTCTATCCCGTCGCCCACGATAGACATTCCCAACCTGTCTCCAGTTACCCGGCCTAGCTGGGCAACTGCCCTTTCAGAAGTCCTTAAGTACGCTGACACCGCTCCGGGGTGTATTCCGGTACCTAAGTCCCTGACCAGCCAATTCTCTTCATTCTCGGAGCCCGGGCCATCGGGTCTCTGTGGGTCAAGTACTTACTTTCCTGCCGCTTCCTACCAGTTCGCCTCCTGGCTACCTGTATGGGTACAGGTTCCGTCTACCACAGCTCATGTATGTTGGGTCGTTACACCACTCCCCTCTTCTCTACGGTCCGTCCTGGACCTTTAGTGTCGTCTCTTATTTCCACCAAGCGATTCCCCCAAGACCCTATTGTCCCTGGGCTTGGATGGGTATCTTTGGTAGAATGTAAAGTGTTCGGGCCAGGCCCTAGTCACGTAGAGGTACGATAGGAGCAGATGGCTTCGTGATCAACACAAAGCGAGCGCTGCTTGCTAAAGGAGGCTTCGAACGGGGTGTAATAGGAGATCAAAGAAGTAACCGTTCAACCAAGTATATTAAAGAATACTGTCAGTCGAAGTCTGTTGTTTCCATCACGGGAATCAGCGGTCTTTAAATACAGCATATCGCTTATATCCAGTATGAGCAATATTTCAAAACAATGTGTGTATCAACCGATAGCACACGAAACACTACAAGTATCAAATGATACTGTGAAACCAAACATAAAACCCTAGTAACCTGTACCAGTTACAAAGAAATCCAGAATGGCCTGTAAGCCTGTCCCTTCTAGCATCTCATAGGACTCCCAAGAATTGTCCTCAGCCCCGTAGCCTTTCCATGAAACCAGGTACTGGACGAAGCATGACGGAAACTTTGGCTTCGCTCCTCTGTACCTTCGGCTGTCCACAACAGCTTTGATTACGTAACTGGGCCCATTGTCTACACGTTTCGGGATAGGGACTTCCTTGACCCTACCTGCTGCTGTATCCTCACGATAGGGTTCGAGCAACATGATATTGAAAACTGGGTGGATGCTCCATCTGGTGGGCAGTTGGAGTTCGTAGGCTCGGTTACCCACTCGACGTTTGACCACAAAAGGCCCAAACATCCGGTGGTCCAGCTTCTCCATTGGACACTTGGTATGGATATTCTTTCGGTTTAACATCACGGGGTCCAGTTTCTTTGCCCACCCAGCAGTCACATCCTCCAAGGTAACATTGTCTGGTGATGGCAACCTTTTCTGGTCCAGCCATTTCCGTTGTCTTTCTTGTGCCGGTTGAATCATTTCTCGAATCTCTACCCAGGTTCCTTCCTATTCCTTGACCAAGAGCTCACTGCTAGGGTGTATTCCTTGAGTATCAGATACAACACAGGACCAGTTTGTCCTTGGGTTAAACCCATAGTTAATCTCAAATGGTGACAACCTAGTGGATTCTGATGTCGAGATGTTGTACATATACTCCGCAAGGGGTACCAGTGAAACCCAATCATCTTGTTGGTAGGAACAGTAACTACGCAAGTACTGCTCCAGTGTCTGATTAACCCTCTCGGTCTGCCCATCAGTCTCAGGGTGGAATGCAGTCGAAACGCTTAGTTTCCCTTGAAACAAGTGTATTAGACTCATCCAGAACATGGATGTGAATCCGCTATTGCGATCGGAGATGATTGACTCTGGGAGTCTATGAAGGCGCCAAACTTCTATCAGGAATATCAAGACAAGCTCCTTGATAGGTGCCTCCGTGGTCAGGGGTATGAAATGGGCCATTTTCGAGAATCTGTCCACTATGACCCCGATCTTGGTATACCCTTCGGACTCTGGCAGCGCTACAAGGAAATCCATTGAGATCACTGTCCACAGCCGCATAGGAACATCAATAGGTTCCAGCAGCCTAACCTTCTTGTGCCTGAGGGCTTTATTTCTTTGGCACGCATCACATGTCCGCATGTAGTCGCTGATGTGCGCATCCATCTGAGGCCAATAGAAGTTAGCCCTAACCCTGCCAATGGTCTTATAAGTCCCGAAGTGTCACGCCATTCACGAGTCATGTTCTGCCTTCATGATTGTCTGCCACAGATTCTGACCCTTGGGAACATACCACCTGTTCTTGTACAGGAGTAAGCCCTTTTCTGTTGTGAAATGTCAGTTGACCTCTTTGTCACTGGCAGCTGTTGCCTTCAGGATCCTTAAGTACTCCTGATCTTCGGTTATCACTACCCGCAGTTGATCCAAAAAGGAAGAGTGGAGCTGAAATCCTTGGCAGACCTGGAACACTTGTGGTTGCAAGATGTCCCGTTCCTAGCTCCCAACCCACTGTCCGGGGCGAAAAAATGACTGTCTTGGAAAATCACTCTCCTCTTCAGGGCGGTAGTCCCTACGCCGGGACAAAGCATCTGTCTTCCCATTCAACCGTCCTTCTCGGTAAACCACCTTGAAGTTAGACGGTTGCAGGAACTGAGCCCAGCGGTGGTGCCTTCGCTTAAGGACCTTTGTACTATTGAAGTACTCCAAATTCTTATGATCCGTATAGATCACCAACTGGTCCATTACCAAGTGCAGCAAATGATCCCATTCCTTGAACGCCGCCACGATGGCCGTCATTCTCTTGTCATGGACATCATAATTAATCTCCACTGGGTGAAACTTCCTACTATGGTAGGACACTGGATGCCATCTCTCATCTTCACTGAACTGGGAGAGAACGGCTCCTAATGCAAAGTCACTAGTGTCAGTTTCCAGCCAGGTTGGCCGTTCAGGGTCAAAATGTGCTAGAATAGGTAAGGACGTGAACGCTTTTTTCAAGTGGTTAAAGGCCTGCTCACACGCAGGTGTCCATTCCCATCGGACAACCTTCTTTGTCAAGTCCGTCAGAGGTTTCGCTATCTTCCTGAACCCTTCTATGAACTGACGATAGAAGTTGGCAAAGCCCATAAAGCTTTGAACGTCGTGACACATGTCGGAGGTGCCCAATCCCTGATTGTTCACACCTTCTGTGACAACATAGAGATCCCCATATTGGAGATCTTGTATCCGAGGTATTCAACCTCCCGTTGGTGGAAACTGGACTTCTTCATGCTTACACATAGTCTAGCTTTGCGCAATTTCTCCATCACATGCCTCACCATCGCAACGTGCTCTTCCTTAGTTTCGGAATAGATCAGGATGTCATGCATGTACGCAAGTACTCCTTCTTCCAGGAGATCCCAAAAGACCTTATTTATCATGCTTTGGAAAGTTGCTGGGGCATTACACAACTCAAACGGCATAACCGTGTATTCATACAGTCCATATCTGCACCGGAAGGCCATCTTCCATTCCTCACCTTCTGCCATCCGCAGAAGGTAGTAGCCGTTCTTCAAGTCCAACTTGGTGAATACAACGGCTTTTCCTAACCTATCTCGCAGTTTGTTCATCAATGGTAGAGGATACTTGCTCTTCACCATGATTTTGTTCAGCCCTCGGTAATCTATTACCAGTCTTAATGTACCATCTCGTTTTGGCATGAAGAGGATATGGGCTGCTGCTGAGGAACTGGATCACCGTAGCTTTCCCGTTCGCAGTATGTCATTGAGATATTCCCGGAGTGCCTTACGCCCCTTTTCTGATAACGGATAGATAGGCCTAAACGGAGGTTGAGTTCTGGGTTCCAACTCGATCGTATGGTCATACTTCGTGTGCTCCGGTAACGCCTCAATCCGTTCTTGACTGAAGTTATCCCCATAGTCCTTATACTCATGGAGCAGCTTAACTGTAATGTCGGCACCTTCCGTATCGGAGAATTGGACAATTCCCAAGAGGTACACATTACTAGGGTCTTCGGCTAGTAACCCTTCATCGGTCATGAACACTAACCGCCCCTGCTCTGCCAGGCAGTTAGCCTTGCAGAAATCTGAGTGCCAGGTTAGTAATCCGGTCTTCCAATCTATGTCGGGGTTCTGGTCTCTCAACCAAGACATAGGTAGGTACCCATCCACCTTGGTGTCGGGCATATCCGCGACTTCAAAGCGCATCTCATTGTGGTGGTCACCTACCCTCATCTCTAATGACTTGGTATAGTGTAGACCTGACCCAGGAATGAAATTACCGCTAGCGTTGCTTATCGGCACGTGTACCTTTCATTGCACACAAGGTGCCTGAGTCTCCTTAACCTATCGGCTACTAAGCACCGGCCCAGTAGGTCCACTATCGAGCCGCAGGAGCGCTTCTCACCTAACCTGTCTAGCTCCTATCTTCCAGTCTAACCTAACCTGCAGGTGGATAGACTTAGTATGACGAGGCAAGTTGTTACGCTTCTGCCTCTTCGCTCTTCTTGGTGACTTAGTTATCTTGGCTTAGTAATTTCCTTTAGTCTCTTGCCTTTTGACACAAGAGCGGCCACAACGGGTTGGTAAATGTTAAGGGATTGGGATTCGTCTTTTTTTTTCAATAACCAGGGTGTTTACTATCACGCCAGCATGGTTTTGGGTACTGAACCCTCCTCAGGTAAACTTGAAAATAGCATCATCTATTTGATCAAGTCCAGCCTGAACCAATTCCGCTTGTATTAAACATAACAATTTCTTCCCCAAGGTGGGTAGAAGTCCGCTGTCGGACCGGTTCCAAGTGAAGCAGCCTTGCTTCCCCAATGTTGTGCGTCTCCTCGAGCAGGACCTCACCTAGCCTCAACCGAAATAACGTCCTCTGACTTGCCCACCCAGCTAAGGAAATCCCCAAAGAAATATGTATAACTAGAACAAAGGAAATAACCAGAAACCCAACAAAGGAGAGATAGCCCAGTCCACCGTGCACGGCCCACAACATCTACCTGCCCACACCACCTGGGTGTAGTCAGTATCAGGGTCCTTTATGCGGTGGAAGGGTACTTACCCATCTCCAAAGCCACCTCCGTGGCCCATGTCCATCTATCCCTCTGGGGTCTATGGCTATGGGTTAATAAGGGTACAGCTTAAATAGAATGGGTTCTTACCTATTCCAATCCATCAGTATCAGCCTCCATGATCTGAGGTGATGCCTGGCGGACTTCAAGTATCTTTGACGAGGAAGCCAGAGGTGGGGCTTCAATGTGCTTCAGCCGCTTGTCAGTCCCGGTGGGCTCGCTTACCGGGGCTGACCGTTTCAACCCACAAGCTTGTTTGGATGAACTAATGACTGGGGACGTGGTGGTACACTTCCTCCAGAAGTGACCACTTTGTCCACACTTGGTGCACTGGTTGTGCTTTCTCCTACATTTGGTCAATGTCGACTGGATTTCCTTATGCGCTATTGCATACTCAGAAGTCGCCAGCTTTCCCTGTTTCCCCGCATTGAAATTAGTAGGTTTGGCAGACCTCGGGTTTTGGCTACGCAAACTGTTTTCCTTCTTCTTGAACCTGCCCCATGTCGAGGGTCTATCCTCCTTCTTCTCAGCGGGTAGAGACCGGGGGGCTGGATGGATGACACGGTTACCGAACCGGTTATTGTCCTCCACCCCGTGCCCAACCTTCCGGAGAAGGTCAAGGTACTCATTCAGGTCGGTCAGATGGGGCTTCTTAAGTGCCCATGCATTCAGAACCTCTTGTGTGATGGCTGATTGAACCTTGTCTCGTACCTGTACTGGATCGGTATAGCTAAGCTTATACATATAATCAGTTATCTTATCCAGGTACTCATCGATGTGATAGGGTTTCATCACAAGGTCTCGCCACTGGAGAAGAGATCGATCTCGCTCGGCCTGGTCTCCGCCGAAACTTCGTTCCAGCCGTTCTCGGAACCCTTTCTATGTCCGTAAGGGGTTGCTGTCTTTGACAGGGACGCCAGTGCGTTTGGCGGCTTCCTTGTTAATGTGCTCATGCAACCTCGGATACCATGCCCCGGCGCAGTCTTCAAGAAGAGGGATCACCAAGTTTACCTTATCCATGTCGGTTAACTTGCAATCCGTGAAGTATTCAAATTTGACCTCTACCAAGGTCCAGAAGCTGGCGAGTTCTGTAACCTTGCGCTTGAAGGGAGGGATACCACACAGCTTCTCCGGCTTCTTCTGCTGGTGTCTTGGTGTTGGCCTAGAAGCCGAACCAGTACCCCTCAGGGCTCTCGCCCGCCTCTTGGTCTAGCGATCCCACTGTCGTTTCTTCTCCTTGCTTCAGTCATCCTTGCAAGGACTAAGGAAGCGGGTCAAATCTGGGAGAGAATCTCCATCGTCATTATCATCTGAGCTGTCATGGTCAGAGTCCCCTGGGTCTCCACCTGCTCCTGCCGGACCACCTCCAGGTGGGGCATTTCTGCCTCCACTACCCCTGGTGTTCCCGACTTGGGATTCCCGGGGTCTATCGTACCTATCAAACCGTTCCTCCTGGCCATCCTGGTTACCATCCTCTGAGGGGTTCGCCCCTGATGGTCCTGATGCCGGTGGTGAAACAGGGCATTGCCCACTCTCAGGAGTTGGGTTGGGCGCCGTCTGTGTTATCCGCAGAAAAGACTGCAACTCTGGACAACTCAAGGGTCGCATCGGGGGGCCAGTATGCCTCCATGACCCACAGTACCCACAGGTCGGTCGTCCATCTCCTTCTTTCTCCCTCCTTCTATGCCTCACCGGGGTCCGTGGTCCCTTCCTACACCCATAGCAGTGGTAATGAATCCACCCCATCCGGGTCTCTTCCGACTTACAGCCTGATAGACAGAACTCGTCTGGGCTGTCCAAATCGCCACTTGTGATGGTGGGGAGACTGGCCCGAAGACTTGGCTTCGAGGGTGCCACAGGGATAACCGGTGCCCAAGGAATGGAGCAGGCAGGCATCCCAGGTCCAGGGATTGGAGTCCCTCATGATGGAGCCATGGGTGTTCGCTCCTCCTGGCATCTTACCCGTTCGAAGCATTCAGGTGATGCGGCGCGGAATGGCTGGAACCCTGGGGTAGCCGATACTGCTGGTGGGAATGCTGTGGCAGGGAAGGTATCTGGAGCGGGCAACGAAACTGGCAGAGTTGTGGGTCTTGGGGCGGCGATGGGAGGCAGGGGAGTTGCAACTGAAGGTGTTGCAGGGGAAATGTTTGGAGCTGGGGTCGGACGAGGAGTAGGGTCAGGTGTATCTGGTGCTGTGATACCTTTCGCTATGGACGTCCTTTTCCTTACTCGACGTCCATCAGTTGGCCCGACCGTTGGGCTGCCTGACCTACTGCGGGCAATTGAGGGGGGGACCAACATGGACCCTGTAGATGGTCTTGAGAAGGAGGAGGTATAACTGTAGCCCTTACCTTTCCGGCTTTCCAACATCCGTATACCGATTGGACTCAAGTATGCCCTCCACTGGTCGTCTCTGGCTCTCATGGCCAACTCCATGCCGAAGTTCTCGGGCTTGGTATAGACAAGGGGGAGTGGGGGCGCAGCCTCAAACATCAGTACATCATTCTGAGCATCAATACTATACCCTCCTTCAAAAGCCTTTTCCAAGGCTGCCATCTGAGTCTTCAATGCCTGGTGATCCCGTATCATCTGCATGTATGCCTCGCGCTGCACCTTCATCCATTCCACCGCTGCCATAGTGATCTGGGTTTGGAACACCTGCTGCTGCTGGGTGTTCCAGTTCTTCAGTTCCCGCTTGGCTTCTCAATCAACTTGGCTACTTCCAGGACGGTGTAAGGTGCGACGAATTCGGGGGAGAACTCGCTAAAGGGAACACTGCGTGGCGGGGGAGGGAGCATGTTGTGGACTAGGGTAGGGTCTTGGAAAAATGAGAGCGCCGCGGAACGAGGGTCCCTAATCAGAAGGTCAAGACATTCAGGCGGTAACTGAATAGGAATAGCCTCCAAGAGCAGCTGGTGGCCGTCCCAGTCGATACCGTGAACATCCGGAAAAACCGATGCATGAAACCTGTTGGCGGTGGTCTCGTCAAGGTCAAGGTCTGAATCCAAGTTGCATTCCATTCTGGTTCGAAGATCGGTACTAGCTATTGCGCTTTCCACACTGGGCTACTTGTTCTAGACAAGGTTACCAGTATTCACGCAAGGTCAGTGCCAAAGGTCGGAAATAATTAATCGGGAGAGGAGTTAAGCGAGGAGCTTGCTTAATGATATACTGTAACGGGGGCACCCCTAGGAAGATGGATTCCAAGGTTACGACCGCACCAAAGAACTTCAAACTTATCGCCAAAAGTTCACACAGATGTAAGAGTAAAGCAAAAGGTAAAACTTAATATCGTTAAGCCTGATGCTTCACTCAATTAAGGTCTCGAGAGGATTTATTGTTGGAGTAGGACAGTTCTCGCATAGACTTTCAGGTAGTTTTATCTTATGCCAGAAACTCCCCTATGAGTTTAGTCCAACCATTCGAGCACACCCTGCTCCGCTAAGCGTGGGCCCACACGTCTCCTGGCAAAACCTTCGGGCATGCATGTGTCGACACACTCTAGTCAGCGTTCACCTTATATGGTTATCGTTTCTGCGGTGCGTTTCCAATTTGCGCGCCGGGGTGAAAACCTCTCCGCATCGGTGTCTTGCCAGTGGCTAACCGTCAAGGCACCTCATGAACTAGACTATCTATGACACACTTCCCATATGCGTTGATCTCTACTTGACTCCGGAAGCTACCATGAGCGGTTTATCTATTCACTATTTACGGGTCTCGGGCTTCCAGTGTCTTCCGCAGGGCACCGGAGTCCAGGAGTGATCCAATGGGCGCTACCCATGACCACTACCTTGGATCTACGTTACCTGTGGTAGGAATCATGCTTCTAGTGTCTCTGCACTTCCATTTCAGAGCCTATAGCGTTGGGGACACTTTCGGGTTTGGTAGGTGAAAAACTCTCCCAGTGGCCCTGGCACCACCCGCGACTACCTTCGGGACCCCCACGGTTAACACCCGTTAACTCCATCAGTTTTGGTCCGTTTTACTCTGAACAACTTGGAGGAGGTACTCCACCTTCCCCCCTACGCCCCCTGCAATATCCTGCGAACAGCCTGCAGTCGACCGGGCGGCAGCGACGTATACGGCGTTGCAAGCATGTCTCCTAAGTTTCCTCTTTGCCCGACTGCACACAACTACTCAACCGTTTCCTCATGACGTCTCGGCCTCAAGGCAGGGCCCGAGGGGCATGATAGGAATAATGTGTCCAATTCACAGCTTCCTCGAAGCTACGTAGCTCGCCCAATAGCATCCCCCAGAACCCTAGATTCCAGTATCATGCATGGCTTCGCGTGACAAACATTCCCGTCAATTCTCCCGAACTCTTTGAGAGACTTCGTATTGAATGGTAGGGTAACCCAGGACTTTGGGCAGGGTAACCCAAGCCCCACGGTAGGGTAACCTTGTCCAGTGGACCAGATAACTTTCTCCTGTTATCCTGTCTATCCGGTTGCTAGCGATAGACATTCCTGACCTGTCTCCAGTTACCCGCCCTAGCTAAGCAACCGCCCCTTCAGAAGTCCCTAACCACGCTGACACTGCTCGGGGGTGTATTCAGGTATCTAAGTCCCTGACCAGCCAATTCTGTTCATTCTCGGAGCCCAGGCTATCGGGTCTCCATGGGTCAAGTACTTACTTGCCTGCCAGTTCCTACCAGTTCCCCTCCTGGCAACCTGTATGGGTATAGGTTCTGTCTGCCATAGCCTATGTATGTTGGGTCATTACACTGCCTCATAGCGGTCTGGTTCCCATGCTTTCAGCCTCGATTCCAGGTGTGCATTAACCGCTCCCAGGAATCTCGTCATCTGGTTTTTGTTCATCATCAGGGCCCGCGTAGTGGGCCCAGTCAGGGGTGCTGGTATTGCAGCTGGGGCCATCCTTCCTGATTATAGTGTTCCTTTGGAGTAACTGTCTAAGGGTGAGGTTTGTTCTAGTGTAACTGGACTCGCTGCTCAGAAGCATTGGTCTGCTGCCTCGTCTAAGGCATTCCGTACTCCTCTTAGGTCGCTGGTGTCATTCGTGAGATCGATATCTCCTTCTTTGTCTTGCGTGAACTTTAAACTTCTTGGAGTTGCCACTTTGCTGTCCTTAGGTGTCGCAAGGAGACGCAACCAAATGTTATGGTTTCCCACTACTAGTGTTACTCGCGACCAGTAACGACCTTCTTCATCTTCTATCCTGCGCTGCGCTGTATCCAAGAGCTCGTCCTGCCTCTTGGCCCTATCTTAGTATTCTAACGTAAGAATTGGTTTCTCACCAGCGCCGAGAGCATTGGTCTTGTACTTTGGTTAACCAGATCCATGTAGTGGATAGGTTCTTCAGTCTAGGGTAGATCCATCTAGCGGAGAGGTTTGGAGTGTAAGGGTTTTTGTATTGTAAAGAGCGTAAAGTAGTACATAGGAAATAACGGTAGATGGTTGCATGAAGAGGTAACCCATCTGTGGAAACCCGGCCTTTATATAGGCCTCTTCCTACAACCCTAACCCAACCCTGATCCTCAAGTGAGGTCAGGTGCGAAATCAATCATAACCTCATATGACTCAAATGAATTGTGTGCGCAAAACATAAAACATCCCATGATGTCAAAGTGACATCATGTGTGAAAACATAAATCAAATGCAATATAAATCAAACGTATAAACAAGCCACATGACCTATCAACAAGGCCACACGCGATACATACATGAGTCTGCCTTGCCGGTAAACCTTACCGGCGAGCCCAGACTCTCCCCATGACGACAACTGCATGTCATGCGCGCAATACAACCAATATAAATGAGCCCCATGACCTGCTAACGAGGTCATGTGTATGAAAGAATAACTTAACTGCACTACCTCTAAATGAGGTAATGTATGAAACCTTTTTCTTGCTTCAGTTACCTGGCAAGCGCTCCTCTAGCCAGATTGTGACATCGATCTACGAAGAAGTCAACATCAGAGCACGACATCACACCGTCAGACACCTACTTTACCGTAGAACAATCCCACCAGACACATACTGGAAAATATTCTATGTCTACTATTGCCAGGAATGCGGACCAATGGATATTGCGACTGAGGATTGGGAGGACTGGACAGTCCGTGATTGGAATGATTTACCACACTACTTGGAATCAGACTGCTTTGTGCTCGAAGCACCCTGTTATGAGTGTTTGGAAAGATGGCTGGAAGGTGTGCAAGGTATGTTGTAGGACG
The DNA here is from genome assembly GCA_003182015.1 of Tuber magnatum. Classification (NCBI taxonomy): domain Eukaryota; kingdom Fungi; phylum Ascomycota; class Pezizomycetes; order Pezizales; family Tuberaceae; genus Tuber; species Tuber magnatum. Next base: position 1,078,958 of record PYWC01000030.1, on the reverse strand, counting down.
ACTTGATATTGTTGCAGGATAGTGATGACGATGAGGATGGGTCCTAAGGAGGATATCCGGAAAATAGCGGGTCTACCGACTATTAGGATTTCTTTAAGTTATTTTGTTTGATGAAATTTTTATTTTATCTTGGGAGTGTAACTGGTATGGGTACTAGGTTCAGGTTTTATTTATAGTTTCACAGTATTGTTTGATACTTGTATTGTTTCGTGTGCTATTGGTTGATACACACAATGTTTTATGTTTTCAGTTCACAGTATTGTGTGATACTTGTATTGTTTCGTGTGCTATCGGTTGATACACACAAGTTTTTCTGTTTGGTTTCACAGTATTGTTTGATACTTGTATTGTTTCGTGTGCTATCGGTTGATACACACAAGGTTTTGGAATATTGCTCATACTGGAGATAAGCGATATGCTGTATTTAAAGACCGCTGATTTCTATGATGGAAATAGCAGACTTCAACCAACAGTATTCTTAATACACTTGGTTGAATGGTTACTTCTTGGATTTCCTACTACACCCTCTTGAAGCCTCTTTTCGTTTGCAGTGCTTGCTTCTTGTTGACCAAGAAGCTATCTGCCCCTATCGTACCGCTACGTGACTAGGGCCCAACCCAAATACATTACACCAAGAATTGGTCCTCTCGAGACTTTAATTCAGTGAAGTGTCAGGCTTACTGATCTTAAGTTTTACCGTTTACTTTACTCTTACATCTGTGTGAGCGGTTGGCAATAAGTTCGAGGTTGTTTGGTATGCTCACAATCTTGGGATCCATCTTCCTAGGAGTGCCCCCATTACACCTGCCCATCTGATATACACTTCAATGCAACCAGATGATTGGTGACCTTAGAATAGGTTGCACTTCCTCCACTCTCAATTTGGCCACAGCCCACCTCTCTCCTGTCTTCCCCTCCAGCAACAAATATTATTTCCCTTCTTCCTTCTACTACCTCACAGTAGAAGGCTTATACTCTCCTCTTCCTTGGAACTCTGCCTCAAGAAAAACCTCAGGCTACACAACCCACCTCGTCCTTGATACCCCCCTCCAGTGGATTGCTCACTTGTCTATTCCTGAATCTTTCCAGAATATCCTTCCCCATTACAACCCAAGGATCCCCCTATCCCCTTCAGTCCTTACCTGGCACTATGCCCGCTAGTCCTCTCCACTGCTTTTGCTAACTGGAATTTCCATAACAATGCTCCTCTTGCTTATACTTATGGCCCCGCAACCCGACTTTACTCATTCATGGGCCTTGACAGGATCTCTACCGGCCGTATTTACCAAATGAGATTAGGCAAAAGTTACCTGACAGTACACACCTCTTAGTTCTTACTAGACATACCCTCCACCTGCCCCTGATACCTTACTAGTATGGAGGACATGGATAGTGCTCTTCTATACTGCCCTGACACTGCCCCATTAAGATATACGCACATGACTACTGTTACTTCAATTGACTTTGGCATGCCTGTTTGGCACTCTCTTCCCCTCTTTCTAGACCTCAGTAAGTTTATCTATGCTGCTCAGATCAACTATTCGCCTGGAAGGACTTCCACCTCACCAGTTACCATCTCCCTGGCTGCTTTATAGTCCCTCGTCCCCTCCTACTTCTCAGGTCACTCACTCCGACAGGCTTCTCCTTGTCTTCAGGGGATAGCAACTCGAAATAGGTTTTAGGTTCTTATGAAAAAGGTTTTTTTACATCTGGTTTGATTTTTCTAAAGTTACATTAACAAATTGTATTCTGAATTTGTTGTAAAGTTTTTGGTTTTGTATGGTTGCCAGCATGGGAAAAATTGTCATTCAAAATGTACAGTGGATGCCCGGTGTGGGCTTGAGTTAGGGAATTATTTCATTACAATGTTTCCTTTGTTTAGGGCTACATTGATTGGAGGAGGAAGGGTGAGAGTTTATTTGGTTTACAGGTTTTCATACACTATAGCTTAGCTTGCTGCATGTAGCATCTTGACCTAGTTTAAAAAATAAGAAGTATAAGTTAAATTAATCAATCAACCTACCTTGGTTAGACAATCCTCTTCGCCACTTCTCAGAAATTTCTGAAAGACAGCTTCTACTTGATAGTATGAAATTTGAAACTTTTTATAGATCTTTTACTTCTCCCTTTGGGGAACTTATACTATCTTAAGAAATCATTCTTTTCAGTTAGGAAAAAAGCATCATCCTCTTAGTTAAATCAAGGAAAGCTCTGAGCTCTCTCCTATAGCCTATCTTTGCCTTCTCTCTCCCCCTGCTACTGGGCAAGAGAGACATCTATGCCCTCACTCAGTTATCTTGCCATGGCCGCAGTCATGAATATAGATCTCCCCTCTCTGTCCCCTGGCCTATCTGTAACCGGTATGGGTACTAGGTTAGGATTTGGGTTGGGTTTCACAGTATTGCTTGGTGCTTGTATTCTTTCGCGTGCTATCGGTGGACACACACATTGTTTATATTGGGTTTCACAGTATCGCTTGATACTGGTATTGGTTTGTGTGCTATTGGTTGATATTCACATTGTTTTATGTTTGGTTTCACTGTATCGTTTGATACTTGTATTGTTTTGTGTACTATTAGTTGATACATGCAAGGTTTTGGAATATTGCTCATACTGGAGATAAGCGATAGACTGTATTTAAAAGACCGCTGATTTCCACGATGGAAACAGCAGACTTTGACTGACAATATTCTAAATACACTTTGCTGAACAGTTACTTCTTTGATCTCCTAGTACACCACGTCGGAGCCTCCTTTAGGACGCAGCGATCGCTTCTTGTAGATCTAGAAACCATCCACTCCTATCCCCATGCTACGTGACTAGGGCCCGGCCCAAACAGGTTACATTTTTTTAACCTCAGCAGGTGGTTACAAACCTGCCTGGACTAGGTCCGATCAATCTATAAAGCATCCAACGACACTAGCAGTGAGGAGTGGCAGAACCCAGAAAGGTTCGGCTCTGCCAACACGACACTATTGAGTCACTAGAGACTCGAAGTGGAAAGCAGGTCCCACAAGAAGGCTTTACCAAAAAGAGGCAACACGAGAAACCAAAAGGGCCAAAGAGCGACTTCTCAATTGATGAAGTAGACAGACAATTAGCTGGAGATTTGGCCAAGCAGACCTTCAGCGAAGCGACCGACAAGTTAGATAAGGCAGCCACAAGCCTTCCTGGGCTTTTCCTCCCAAGCCCCACCAGAGGAAACGCACGGGCACAACCAGGACAGAAAGGAAGCGCACCTAAACGCAACCCAAACAGGGAAGACAGTGACGCGGAAGAATCGGATCCCACGTTAGCAGCAGAACCTCCAGACCAACCCCCAAGCGACCCTCTTGGTAGTTCATGAGACGAAAGCTCCAGCAGCGAGGAGTCCAATTGCAATATGTCTGAAGGAGAATCCGCTGCGCCGCTCGGGCCCTGGACCCAAGGTCAAACTTCCACTACCGCTCACATTCTCAGGCAAAAAAGAAGACCTAAAACCTGAAGCATTTGTCCGATGGGTAACGACCACCTCCCAATACCTCGCCTTGCACGACGTAGATAAAACAAAGGAAGGAAGTGGAGCATACTTGGGAAGTTTCTGTATGGGAAAAGCAGAAGAAGTATATCATCAAGTGATGAACCACTCCGACAGCAAAGAGAAAATACGAGGAACAACCCTGATAAGATACCTTTGGGACAGATTCCAATCCTCGGGAAAAACGGAAGAACTTTATAAGAAGTTCAAGGAAATCCAACAAGTCTGAAGCGTAATAACGGACAGAATAACACTGGTAGCAACGGATCTCTTGATGTACCATGGACGACTGCCTAGCAGAATGGTATCTCTGTATACACTACAGCAGAGGTTGTATGAATCAATGCATCCCAGACTACGCCAGGAGGTAGAACCCATGGAAGAAGATGGGGACTCTTTTGACAGGATTGTCAAACCAGCTGAATGCAAGAATGCCATCCTGTATGAAACAGGAGTTTACCAGACACACATACCCCAGTAGAGGAGCAGCAAAGGATCGTCATCGCATGATAACACAGGGCATGAACAACCAAACTGCAAAGGTTCGAAAGACAAAAAGAACAAGGAACAGAAATGATACAATAAAGGCACATGCATCGAATACAGGAAAAAGGGGCACTATGCAAAGGACCACTATGCCAAGAAAAAAAAGAGAAACCCACAAAGCCAGAAGTGAGCACAAACCAGATGGAAGCAAGCGAATACGACGAAGTGGAGATTAACTCCATGGGAATGGAGAGCCTCCGAATGCAACCAGTAGCGACGATAAGGCCCCATGATGCACTAGAAGGAATGATACAAATAGAGGGCCATCCAGCACAGGTACTGTTTGACACAGGAACAATTGGCTGTGATATTATCAGTACTACCTTTATCTCTACCCATGGCATACCCACAGAACCCATACCCTAACCAACAACAGTTAACATGGCAATGCAGGGTTCCCGCTCCGCAAGCCACAAGATATGTGGACTGACGGTAGGGATCGGAAAAAAGAAATAGATGAATCAGAATATCTTGGTAGGAAACTTCGTAAAATACGATGCCAGGATTGGAATGCCATTCCTACAAAGACATACCGCCCTGATCAAGTCTGGGGATACAGCAGTGGAGTTTCCCGATGACCAACTGCGAGTACTTTGGAAGCCAACAAGCAGGGAGCTTCGAGACGCTGTTGTAAACACCACATCAGCAACCATGTGGGAAGAATACAGGGATCTATTCCCAGACAAGGTCCCTGAAACACTATGTACTGTGCGAAACATTAACCACCACATATGGCTAAAAGACCCAATTGACCTGTGAAACCAACCAATCTACTCGATCCCAGAAGCGTACAAGGAGAAGCTCATGAATTAGATTAACGAGAAGTTGCGAGCCGGCGTAATTGTACGACAGGAAGTCCGTGGAGTGGTACCTACATTTGTACAAACAAAATTGCATGGAAGGATCTGCTCTCTGTTAGGCTTGAAAGTTCGAAATGACAACACAATCATGGATAGTCCATCAATCCCTAACCAACGGCAGATCCTAAACCGCATCAGATGAGCAAAATTCTGCAGTAAGATTGACCTAAGCGATGGGTACTTCCAAACACGAGTGGACACAGACAGCATCAGGTTCAACCGATTCAAGACCCCCTTTGGAGGGTTTGGTAGCAAGGTGATGCTACAAGGAGGCATGAATGTACCTGCAACTTTTATGCAGATAATGGAAGACCTCTCAAGCGAATTCCTACATCGTTTTGTGTGGGTATACATTGATGGTATTCTTATATTCTCAGATACATCAGAGGAACATGAAAAACACATACACCAGGTATGTGACTGACTCAGAAAGGCAAAACTTTATGCATGTAAAAAGAAGTTAGTACTTTTCGCAGATAACCTAGAAGTACTAGGATATATAGTGGACAGCGAAGGGATTCATGCCTCCCTCCAGAAGATATCCAGCATCGCATGTTGGAAGACTCCTCAAAACAAGAAAGAATTGCAACGCTTTCTAGGAATAGTAAATTATGTGGCCCAGTTCCTCCCACACCATGCTACCCTAACAGCACCATTAACAGACTAAACAGGAAACACTGAATTCGTATGGACAAGCACCTATCAAACCGTATTCGAGACAGTGAAAAGGCGGATTGTCGATCACCAGGTCATGCCGCCAATAGACGTAAGAAGCAATGAGCCACTTTGGTTAATTACGGACACCCCAGATTTAGGAATAGGAGCATGTGTAGGACAAGGACCCACTTACGAGAGGGCGCGACCAGCTGAGTTACGCAGCAGAAAATTCACCAACGCACAGACCAATTATGGAAGCACTGATAAAGAGGCCTTAGTGATAGTAGAGGCGCTCAACTGGTTCCACAATGTACAAATAGGAAATCCGTTCACAATAGTTACAGACTACCAGCCCCATGAAGCATCTGCGAACTGCGAAGAACCCATGTAGAGAGCAAGTTAGATAGCTCAGTGCCCTGAGAAAGTATGACGGGAAGGTAGTCTACACACCAGGACGCACGAACCGTTTGGCTGATGCTCTTTGCTGGATATAAGAGGGAGAATCAGACTTGAACCCACTCTATGTCCAATATTATACAAAGCAAGCTGATGACATCTTGGATAACACAGTCTACGAGGAAGAGTCAAACACAATGGAGCCTGTGTAAACCTTCTCCCCTACCTCCCCTCCATACTCATACAGGGAGTACCCCAAGGAGGACCCAGTACCGCCCAAAAGCCCCTGCTCCGTCACTGCAGGCAATACTTGGGATGACAAGTGCACCTTGTGGAGCACGCCACCCGAGGAACTCCAACATAGCAAACTGCACTATTTGCACTATTACGTGGACTATTGCCCATATCACCAAAACGAGATTAAGTTCACAAACAACCATCCCAAGTGGTGACACAATGCAACTCCGCAGCCACCTAGTGCAGGACCGAGGCCTCCAAGCATGGAAATTGACCCTAGCCCTCCGGGGTCCCCCATGATCAGCGACTGGGAATGGCAGCAAACATTTGGCAGAAGGCCAAATAGTGCTGGGGAAGGGCCATCCACCCTCATGCGAGGGTCGCCCAGGTCCTAGGGAATCCGGGCAAATACTAAACCCCGAAGCCCCAGAATTCCGGATGTTAGGGCCAAACAGTCTGCCACTGATTAACCGCGCAAAATGACTGGAAAGTCTCAGCAACGAGACAATAGTCGCAGTGATGCCCCCAATGATTGATGAATACCGGTGCGGACTATACGCTTTGTCGGAAAACGACGATGAGGATGACCAACTCGCAACAACTAGAGGCAGTAAGGTAGAAGATGAACAAGACACTAGACAGACAGTCAATGAAATGATGGGAATATTTTGAGCACACATGGTTGCAGCATACCGGAAGGAACCAATATGGAAAAAAGTCCCTAAAAATATCGATTCCAGAGGAGATTTGTCTTCCTACACGGTTGCCAATGGAATGCTGTACGCAAAAACACAATAGGGGAAGGACTGCCTGTATATTTGGAAAGGTCCAGCATACGGAAGTACTACACTAAGGGAGTACGTCATGAGCGAGATCCACAACAAAGGCTATCACAATTCAGAATAGAACTTACAGTACCCCACCGAATACCTATTCTGACCTGAAATGTGGAAGGACTTTAGAGTGTTTGTCGCTCAATGTTACACCTGGCAGAAAAACAAAGAACCCACAAAGTTACCAGACGGAAAAGCTCAAATAATTGCCCTGCCATCGGAAATCTTTGAATCAATAGCTATCGACTTCGCAGGACCTTTCAATAACTCCTGGGGATACGATACGATCCTGGTTGCAATAGACAGGTTTTTGGGATTCACATGGCTCATACCAATGAGTAAGGAAGTGACGGCAATAACAACCTGGGAACTGCTATGCAAAGAAATATTTACACCCTACAGGTACCTAACATCAATTGCAAGCAATGTAGACCCGCGATTTGAATCACGAGTGTGGAGACAACAGTGTCGATCATAGGGAATCGAGCACATTAAAGCAGCACCAGGACAGTGTGCGACGAAAGGACAAGTCGAAAGAAAAAATCAAAAACTAAAAACAGCTCTCCGTAATCTGGTCAACGCAAGACAAAACAATTGGTTTGAGGCCATACTAGAAAAGGCGGCATACCTAAATGCAGGATGGTCAGAAACCCTTGGCATGTCACCATAGAAAGCTGTTTTTGGAAAGAACTACCCTCTACTTTCTCTCACGAACTTCAAGAACCCTGTAGTACCGGCTGCCGATGAATTGTTCAACGGACACTAAGCAATCCGGAATACGGCATTTAATGCTATCGAACTGACGCTATTCAGGAGTACAAGAATGGTGGCAACACAACATGGACACCATACACCGATAGGGAAAGGTAACCTGTTGTTGGTTTACGGAAGCCTATTCGCAACGGAGTCGGGACAAAGCAAGAAATTGCAACCCCACTGGCGTGGACCATTTAAGACAATTGGATACGATAAACATATGCAAAATTACACAGTGGAAATAGACGGAAGAATGTACAGAAACCGAGAGGGAACCTTCCACGCATGCACGGTGAACAGATACCTCCCTAACAATGATACTGTCTTCTGGGGAAGCAGTCACGCAAAGCCACCTCCGATCGTGGTTAACGAAAAACCCGGGTGGGAAGTGGAAACCATACGAGACTACAGGAAAACGCATGATCGCGACCAATTCCTAGTGAAATGGGTGTGATACCTGGAAATGGAAAATAGCTGGGAACCCCTCGAGGGATTGGGAAATGCCATAGACTTAGTACACAAATGGTGGGAAGATAACACACCAGGAGACAAGTTACCCCCTACGATAAACCAGGTGATAGTGGCGTGGAGTCTAACCTTACCGGAAATACAACAACTGCGCCCAGACATGGATCAAGGAATACAGGATGGATTTTGGTCAGCCCATTTTGAAAGCGATTTCGAAAGCAGCGAAGATAAAAATTGGGTTATTGAAGAGGAAGCTGCATACCTAGCACAGCTAGCCACAGTTGAGTACGGGGAATAACAAACAAAGAAAACACACACTATCCAATAGTCTTACAATGTCAAACTATGAGCAAGTGCCTTGGAGACTGCGCTATCAGCTAATGGGACTGATGGTGAACCGTGATATGATCACTAGATGATACCTGACGCAGTGATTATTTATACATATTTGCGGCAAGTGCCTTGAAATCACGACTGAATCAACAGGACGAATGTGGGGAGAAACACTATCAGATATTTTTCGCTATGGTAGCGGGTGCTACCTGAGCACAGAAAATTGTCATATGTGCATGGAAACAGAAGAAAGCCAAATTAAATACCATCTATCTTCCCCTGAACACATAAGCGAGGCTAATACCGAAGCATAAATACCATCCACCTTCCCCTGAATGCCTAAGCGAGGCCAGCACCAGGACTTACAAGACCAACCACTCTTCCTCAAACACTATAGTGAGAATTTAATCGCGATACCCACGAACTGAGAAACCTTTGCCAAAAAACTATTATAATGTCGATCTACGAAGAGCTCAATATAAAAGTGCGACACCAAATCATTGGACACCTACTATACCGTGGAACTATTCCACTAGTCGGATACTGGAAGATATTCTGCATTGATGACTGCAAGGATTGTGGACGATTTGATATCGGGATGGATGATTAGGAGGACCGGACGGTCCGAGACTAGATTGATTTAACACACTACTGGGAATCAGGTTGCTTTGTGCACGAGGCGCCCAGTCTGGAGTGTTTGGAGAAATGGCTAGAAGGTGCGGAGTGGATGCTGCAGGACGACATGAGGTTAGTGCACGATAGTGATGACGATGAGGATCGGTCCTATAGGGACTTTTAGGAGAACAGCAGATTTACTGACTATTAGGATTCCATGAAGTAAATTTGGTTGGTGAAATTGTTATTTTATTTTGCGAGTGTAACCGGTACGGGTACTAGGTTAGGGTTGGGGTTGGGTTTCATAGTATCACTTGATACTTGTATTGTTTCGTGTACTATCGGTTGATACACATATTGTTTATATTGGGTTTCACAGTATCGCTTGATACTTCTATTGTTTTGTGTGCTATTGGTTGATGCACACCTTGTTTTATGTTTGGTTTCATGGTATCCCTTGATACTTGTATTGTTTCATGTGCTATTGGTTGATACACACCTTGTTTTATGTTTGGTTTCACAGTATCGTTTGATACTTGTATTGTTTCGTGTGCTATCGGTTGATACACACCTTGTTTTATGTTTGGTTTCACAGTATCGTTTGATACTTGTATTGTTTCGTGTGCTATCAGTAGATACACACAAGGTTTTCGAATATCATTTATATGGGAGATAAGCGATAGACGGTATTTAAAAGACTGCTGATTTGCACGATAGAAACAGCAGGGTTCGACTGACAATATTCTAAGTATACTTGATTGAATGGTTACTTCTTTGATCTCCTAGAACATCCCTTCATAGCCTCCTTTAAGACGTAGCACTTGCTTCTTGTAGATCAAAAAGCTATCTGCCCCTATCGCCCCGGTACGTGACTAGGGCCTGGCCCGAACACGTTACACTATAACACAGACCTCTCTCCAGAGCACAAGGTGCTGCCTCTAGGGTGGCCGCAAGAACCTCCACTGGCCCCTTCCCCCTCCAGTCAGTGAACCCTTTCAGGTCTAGTACCCCAGTCCCTCTTACCTATCACCAAAACCAAATTGTTAACCAGCCAGTCTCTCTTCCTCCCCGGTTTGACACTATTGGCACTCTCAATGAAGGGGAGATAAAAGATCGCGCGGATAGTGAAGCAATTATAATCACCCTCTTCCGCTTCCTGGCCAATGCGGTCACGTCCATCCAAAAGCACCTCAACAATTCCTACCCCTTGGCCCCATGTACACTACAACAGGGCTCTACCAAAGCCACTATCACCAACCCCTCCTTCCAGGTTACCCTCTTGCTATCTCCTCTACTGACCTCATTTGCAAAAGCCACTGGTAATATGCTCACCCCCCCTCTTGCCACAGATTCCCAGCTCCAAGATGGAAAGAAAAATAAAAGTGCAGGCTCTGCAAAAGAGATCCCCTACCCCATCAAGGGGGTTGCCATGGTAGCTGCTATGGAAGCTCAAAAAAAGCCCACCCCACTCCCAACAGCTGCTAGAGGAATCTTTGCTACGAGGACCTCTTTAGCTTCACATCCAGACACTGCCCAGATTATTATCTTCCTCCCCAACATTGCAGCCCCTATTCTTAGAGATGCTAGCTGTCACCTCTCCCTTCGATCCACAGCCTTCTACAATACTGAAAGCTCAGTTACTCTACTAATAAATTCTTCCTTTACCCTAGCCTCTAAATATTCACCCTTCTTCAACCACCTCACAACTCACCTTAACCAAGCCTTCTAGGTAGATGACAACCCCTACCTCCCATTTTGACTTGCCTCCAACAAGTCCCAACACATCATTTATGGCATCGTACTGGAAGCTCTTCTAGCCTCTAATAATAGCCTCTTTGAAGTCATACATACATGCATCCTCAATACATGCAAAGTTTGTATTCTATTATCTGTAACGTAAATTACGTGGATCCGGAACACCACCTGGAAGCGGAATGGTGCAATGTTGCTAAAATGAAACAGCGTCCAAATGTAGTTACCCCACTCAAAAAACAAACAACAACCACCAAAACAAAACAATGCCGAAAGTCAAGAAGCGTGATGATACTACAGGCCATAAGACATGCATTACCGCTGCAATCTGGTCTTTAAAAGAAGGTCATTAGGAAAGGATTTAGGTAGCTGCTGAGGCTTTTGACATTCTGAAGTCCACACGTTATTACTGGTATATGGGGGAGAGAACTAGTGGCCATCTTGCACTGGTGAATAACCAGTTAATATCGGATCTGGAAGAGAAAGCAATTGTGGCTAGGTGTAAGGAGTAGGATAACCGGGGTTTTCCATCACGATTGGGTATGGTCAAAAGCATGGCACTGTTTTTAGGTAAAAAGTGAATGGGAGATAAGCGGAAGCATTTAGGGAAAAATTGGATCGCGAGATTTCTAGACCGTCACCCCGATATGGTGACCAAGTTCAGCACAAAGTTAGACCGTCAGAAAGCTCATGCGAGTTGTTCCTGCCTGTTGCGAGACTATTTTTCTAAACTCTCACGAATCATTTATCAACATAACCTGAAGCCCTTCCAGATCTTTGATATGGATGAGAAAGGATTTCTAATGGAGATTGCAGCATGAGCAAAGGTCCTCTGTCACCAGAAGTGCAAAAACCCCGGTATTAGTCATAAAGGTACTCACGAAATGGTTACTGTGGTTGAAACCATTTCTGCCGCTGGTTATGCCGTGCCGCCCATGGTGATTAATAAGGGCTGAGCTCAATACAAGGGCTGGTACACGAATTTAACAGCTACTATGGCTGATTACAACTTTTCATTCTCTCCAAGTAGCTGGACAGACAATGCAATTGCTTTGAAATGGATTACAGAATTATTTGAGCCATGTACAGCCTCCATAACCCCCCTCCCTCGACTACTCCTACTAGATGGACATGGTTCTCATATAACTTGGGAGTTTGCCACCTTCTGTCAAAAAAAAAAACATTATTCTATTCTGTCTGCCCTCACACTCAACGTGTAACAGGGGCACCTCTAGGAAGATGGATCCCAAGGTGGCGACCGCATAGAACAACTGCAAACTTATCGCCAAAGGTTCACAGAGATGTAAGAGTAAAGAAAACGGTAAAACATAATATCATTAGGCCTGACGCTTCACTCAATTAAGGTCTTGACAGGATTGATTGTTGGAGAAGGAGAGTTCTTGGATAGACTTTAAGGTAGTTTTATCTTATGCCACAAACTCCCCCCTCAGTTTACTCTGACCGTGCGAGCACACACTTCTCTGCTAAGGGTGGTCCGATACGTCCGCTGGCACACCCTGCGGGTATGCATGTGTCAACACACTCTAGTCGATGTTCACCTTATGCGGTTATTGTTTCTGTGGTGCATTTCTATTTTGCCCACCAGAGTGAAAACTTCTGCGTATGGGTCTCTTGCCAGTGGCTAACAGTCAAGGCACCTCATGAACTAGACTATCCATGACACCCTTCCCATATGCATTGATCTCTACTGGACTCCGGAAGCTACCGCGAGCGGTTTCTCTATTTACTATTTACGGGTTCTGGGCTTCCGGTGTCTTCCACAGGACACAGTAGTCAGGGAGTGATTCAATGGTCACTACCTATGACCACTACCTCGGATCTACGTTACCTGTAGTAGGAATCATGCTTTTAGTGTCTCTGCACTTCCCTTTCAGAGCCTGTAGCATTGGGGACACTTTTGGGATTGGTAGGTGTAAAACTCTCCCGGTCGCCCCGGCACCACCCGGGACTACCTTCGGGACCCCCACGGCTAACACCCATTAACTCCGTCAGTTTTGGTCCATATTACTCCGAACAACTTGGAGGAGGTACTCCACCTTCGACCTTATGCCCCCTTATATATCCTGCGAACAGCCTACGGTCGACCGGATGGCAGCGACGTATGCGGTGTTGCAAGCGTGTCTGCAAAGATTCCTCCTTGCTAGGCTGTACACAACTACACAACTGTTGGCTCATGACGTCCGGGCCTCAAGGCGGGGCCGCAGGGGTATGATAGGAATAATGTCTCCAATTTACATCTTCATCAAAGCTATGTAGCTCGCCCAATAGCATCCCCCGGAATCCCAGATTCCAGTATCATGCATGGCTTCGCGTGACAAACGTTCCAGTCAATTTTCCTGGGCTTCCCGAGGGACTTCGTATTGAAAGGTAGGGTAACTCAGGACTTCGGGCAGGGTAACCCAAGCCCCAGGGCAGGGTAACCTGATCCTGAGGGTAGGGTAACCGTGTCTGGCAGACAAGATAACTTTTCCCTGTTATCCTGTCTCCAGTTACCCGGCCTAGCTGAGCAACTGCCTATTCAGAAGTCTCTAAGTGCAGTCGTGTCCGTTAAATAATTACACCCCCGGGCAACAACCATGACAACCACAATCAACCAATTCAACCACAAAAAAAAAAAAGATACAAATTCAATTAAGAAATAGATGAAAGTAAATATCATAAGCTCCAAAGAAATCCTGCTACCATTTTGTGTGACCCCCATCTGCATCCAAAACAGCCTGAATTCTCTCAGGCATCCTCTCTATCCAAGCATCCAATGTCCCTTGGGGAATTAAATCCCACTCCTCCTTTGCTGCCTGAAATAATTCAGCAGCACTATGAGGCCTTCTCTCCAGTCTGGAGAATCGCTTGGTAAGGGCTCTTTTGAGTAGAGCCCAGGTGTTCTCAATAGGATTGAGATCTGGTGAGTTGGGTGGCCAAGGAAGTTTTTTGTAACCACAGTCTGCCTCCAATTTTCGATTTTCCTCACCACCATGCCAGGAGGCATTGTCTGCAGCTAGGTAGATGTTGTCAGAAGGTCTATCCAGACCTTCTATAAAAGGGATGAGGTATGGCTGGTGGATTTCAGTTGCATATTGGTGGGAATTGAGGCCAAGTCTGTCTCTTTTGCTGGTCCTTTCCTCCTCCCCCCTCTTTCTCACAAGAATTAACTCAGTCCTGCCACCCTTCATGATTGCAGCATACACCCCAATACTAGTCCTCCCAGACTTAAAGCTAGGCTTTAAGTTTTTTTCTTCCAACTCTTCACCAGCTCTTACTCTGACCCTCCTCCCAGCCGGATTTGGATCATAAATAATAGTGGCTTCATCAACAAAGACAACCCAATTCCATGCCCCTTTCCAGTTCTTCCTTCTCCTAGCAAACTCCTTTCTCTTCTCCTTTTGTCCTTTCCTCCAAAAAGGCTTTTTCCTAGGTATCAGAAGCCTGAAACCAGCTTCAGATATGATCTTATCTATAGTGGTTCTGCCAAGGCCAATATTCGCTTTTTGGGTAATGTCGCGTAATGCTAAATGAGGCTCAGCATCAATAATTGCCTCTACCGCTCTTCTTTTGGTGTCCGTAATCTTGGTGGGTCGGCCTTTCTTGGAAGCATAATGGGTGTTTCCCCCTCTTGAATTGGCTCTTTGGACAACCTTGGCAACAGTCTCCTTGCAGACCCCAATAGCCTTAGCTATTTTATTATAACCCATATTGGTATGCTTATGCAGGGCATAGATTTGCTGATTCCTGTCTTCTTTTTCTCTTCGGGTATGTGGTGGTGCCATGGTGGGTGATGAGGTGGGGGAGAGGTGTCGTTGCACTGTTGCCAGGCAGGGGTGTAATTATTTAACGGACACGACTGTACGCTGACACCACTCCCGGGTGTATCCAGTTACCTAAGTCCGTGAACCGCCAATTCTGTTCATTCTTGGAGCCCGGGCCATGGGGTCTCCTTTTGTCAAGTACTTACTTGCCTGCCAGTTCCTACCAGTTCGTCTCCTAGCTACCTGTATGGGTGTAGGTTCTGTCTGCTATAGCTCATGTATACTGGGTCGTTATACAACATATCTCCTCCTGCCCCCAGATGTAGGTATCTTTAGCCCGTTGCAGAACACTTATGGCCAGGGGGTTGACAACTACCGCTGTGATAGTGAGGAGGGGATCAAGAAGTCAGGTTTTATTCCCCTTCTAGATGATGCACGCATCACAGCTATCCCCAAGTGCAACATTGAACAGGCTTTTGCTACTACTAGTATTATGCCATTTAATCCTTGCCGCGTCAATACTAATCTAAAGCCTGGAAATGACAACTACAACTCTTTTCCCACCAACCCCACTCTCCCTTCTGAGATCTTTCGTACACCAAAATGCTCCAGAGATATCCACAGTCAACTACAAGCTGAAAAACCATCTTATCAACAATGGTGCTTCTGTCAAAAAAATTGGGGGAATTCTCAAAACCTTCAGCTGTGCTGCCCTATTCTCAATGGTGGAGAAAGAGATCAGGGAAAAGGTCTGCGATAGCTTATGGCAGAAAAAAGCCTACAACATCGAGGCAGACAGGAAACAGCTCTCTAAGGCCCGTGTTCTGACAGGCAAAGAGCTTATTGCATTGTCAAAAACCCATGATGAGCTTGACCATCGTCCAAAAAAGCCGCGGCAACAGAAGAAAAAAAAGTACAACTCCTATCACCCATCCGAGCACCCCGTACCCTGAACCTTCATACAAGCATGAGTCTCGACATGTTCAGATTGCTCTAACTCCAGAAGTTATTCCAATAACTCCACCTACTACTTCAGAGGAGGCTCTTGAGGTGGTCTCAGATGCATTGTAGAATTCTTGTCAAAATACCCGCACCCCCTGCCGCTGTCACTCCTCTGATACCCCATTCAGACCTCTCATTACCCACACCCATATGCCAGACTGCCCACTCCACATGAGGCTGAGTTCAAAGCACCAGGTTTTGCCTTTTTTTTTTTTTTGTGGTTTGTTTCCCTTCCCCATTTATCTTACTGCCTTCCTTCCTAACTAATTTGTTTAAAAATCCAGTTTTCCTTCTCCCTTCTCCTTCTTGCTATGGCTTTTTCTCCTACATTTTCTCTTTTTTATAGTGGTTTTGGAATACTTTTATGCTTTTTTCTCGCAAAGTTACAATTGAATTGGTCTTCAATATTCATCGCTTGAATTCTGTCCTGGTTCCCAGTGTTGTCCTGGAAACCGGTGATTTATGTTAACGTGTTCACACCTAGGGTGCTAATCATGCTTCGTATACGATAGTAACAAGTGGTCTGCTTGCTTGGCAAAAGGCGAGAGCTGTGTAGACTAAATGAGGTTTCGCAAGAGTATAATAGGAGATCAAGAAGTAACCGTTGCACTAAGTATATTAAGAATACTGTCAGTAGAAGTCTGCTGTTTCCATTGTGGAATCAGCGGTGTTTAAATACAAGTTCTCACTCATTTCCCATATGAGTGATAACATAGTCGCTTTCGAAGTAGCCAACAATACCTTTGAAATATATCAAGTATCAAATGATACTATGAAACAAAACATAAAACATTCAAAGTGTCAAGCGATATCTTTGAAACATAACAAGTATCAAACGATACTATAAAACAAAACATAAAATGTTCAAAGTATCAAGCAATATCTTTGAAACATAGCAAGTATCAAACAACACTATGAAACAAAATATAAAACATTCAAGGTATCAAGAGATACCATAAAACAAAACATAAAACATTTAAAGTATCAACTGATACCTTTGAAACATAACAAGGATCAAACGATACTATAAAACAAAATATAAAACATAACCTAATACCTGTACCAGTTACATTCCCCAAAACAAAACAACTGTTTAACTCAAACAAAACTAATAATCCTGAAAATCAAAATTCTTAAAGAAATCCTCCTGGCCATAACCTTCCTCCTCAAGGAATTCATTGCCTAACATGTAATTAGACAATAAACAAGAAGTGCAAAATGCAACTTCAACAAAGAAACCGCTTTCACACCAGGGCATGTCACAGTAGGCCTGCACTCCGACATTGTCCTCAGAAACCAATTGGACCATTCTACATTCCTCACAATGAGAACACCAGATTTTAGAGTAATGTTCAGTATATAGGATAGTACCATAGTTCACTAACAGTCCCACAAGCTGATCGCGCTGCCCCGTACTAAGTTCCATGTAGTTTGGCATTGTTATGGTTTCAGATAGAAAGGTGGTAGGTTTTAGTAATAGTCGTGTGCTGTGTCCTCCATTGCTTCGTCCTCCTCACTTGTTGATTTGAATTTGCTATCAAAGTAGGCTACTCAGAAGCCTTCTTTGCTGGTCCTTCATTAATCTGTTCTCCTAACTGGGAGATATTGGATAACCCTGGTAACCAGTGTCTCGTGGCTGGTCTGGTGATTCCTATCGAGATCTGTTGTATATTCAGTGGTGTTCCTTCCTTGTTGTATTCGCAGCATTCCTTCCTCAGTTCCATGCGGTGCTCGAGGCCTTCCAGAGGTTTACCTCTGTCTTCACTTCATGGATATCCTTTCAATTTCACCAGGAATTGGTTATCGTTGTATTGTCTTTTATAGTTCAAGATTTTCTCAACTTCCTACTCTCAGTTCTCCTTTACCAGGATCGGAGTAGGGCGAGTATGGGCGCATCCAGGGAATCTCAGGTCATCATTTGGGTGGTAACATTTTACTGACGTAGAGTAGAAGACACCTGTATCATTCCGGTAGGTTTTGCCATCCATCTTGACTGTGTAGTCCTCAGTAAATTCCTCAAATTCTAGCACTTTGAATGCTCCTTGCCAGTGAGGTTGTAGCTTCTTACTCCTCCCAGATGTCCAGGCAAATAATGCTTCATGCACTAGGACCAGTTCTCCAACTGCTATAGGTTTGTGAGGTCTTCTGCATCGTGCTGCTGTGGTTGCACTTCAGTGTCATGCTTGCTTTACTCCTTGGAAAGCTAAGTTCCAATCAGGCTGGTGCCGGTTCTGGTAGTTATCTGAGGCTGGGACTACTGAATTCTTAAAGAGGGTCATCAGTAGTAGGAGGTAGTTTCAGCCATATATCATCTTGTATGGTAACATATTACGGGTTTCGGTGCAGCCAGCATTCACGTATGCTGCAAGGATATCAAGGAGAGGTTTCCAGTTCGTCTGTGGTGTGTTGACCATGTTCTTGAAACTTGTTTTGTGATCACGGATCTTTCGTTCAACCTGTCTATTAGTTTCATAGTAGCCAGATGCCACTTTGATGTTTGCAATTACAAGCTATTTGCATGTCTGTTTCTACCAGTTAGATTCGAAACAAGAGTCAGCATCCTTGATTATTGATAGGTAATAGCCGTGAGGGCTAAAGATGTCTCATTCCAGCAGTTTCATTGTTCCTTCTGCCATGAATGTGGTGTTGGTAGGTATAAGCCACACATAGCTGCTTAACTGGTTCACTGCTATCAGGACAAGGTCAAATCTATTTAACTCGCTGAAAGGCCCCATGAAATCAATAGCAATCGATTCAAATACTTCAAAGACAGGGCCAACGGTTTGGGTCCTTCCTTCTAGTCTGTTGGTCACTTTCTTATTTGTCTGGCAGGTGTTACATTGCTTCACAAAATCGCAAAAGCCCTTACTCATCTCAGGCCAGTAGACGTATTCACTTGCGTATTGGAGATTTCGTTCTCCACTGTGGTGTCCTTTGCCATGTATCTCATACATGATGTATTCCTGTAGAGTTTTTCCATTAAACACTTGCCCTTTGGGGGTAAAGAGGCAGTGTTCACCATTATGAGCCCTCATTTATAGCATTCTGTCTGCTATGTAGGCTCCTTCCAGGTCTCCTTATCCAGCACACCTCATAACTCGGGAGTAGATTGGTTCATATCAGTACTCATATACCACCTGTGGCCTGAAAACGCTTTGCATCTTGCAAGATATATCAATAATATCTTGTTTATCTTCAATCTATTACCCCCTGGTCATGGTGCATCCTGTATCTTCTTTCTCTTCCAGGATGTCATACAGGATGTGGCAGTACGCATCCATCGGGGGAAGTACAACTGAGGTAATCAGTTCATAGTTGTAGATGTTAAGTGATTCTCCATACAGAGGTTCTGCTGGAGGTAGTCCCAGTGGGCTCGACAGAGGGGTTGCCTTATGGATTTATATTGCTGGAATAGCATGGTGTCATTGTGGCTCGGGACTTAGGGGGGTTACTGGTAGTTGTGTCAGTTCCTCAAATAGTGCTGCCACTGCCTGGGACATTGGCTCATCCGATTCAGAGCCATAGCTAGTACTACCCCTGGAGCGGAGTCCATCTTCCTCGATCCTGGGTTGGGTGCAATTGTGCAGTTCCCAGAATAGCATAGAGCATATGAGGGAGGTAGGCGAGGTTTTCTCATCTATTGAGACCAGTGCTATAGAAGGATTTTCATAGGAGGTGGAGTTAGAGATATCATCATCCTCCAGGGTAGGATCGAGGACGAGTGGTGGAGACTGGTCATCAGAGTCTTCAAACATATGGGAGAGTGCATCTGCTAAATAGTTTGTCCATCCTGGACTGTACACTACCTTCACATCGTATTTGCTTAGTTCACTTATCCAGCAGGTCCTCCTGTGTCCAGGGATTTAGTCAGTTTTCATATTGACTAAGGGTTGGTGGTCTGTGATAATTGTAAATGTAGAACCCATGAGTATATGATTGAAGGCTTCAAGCACATCGATCACCACCAGTGCCTTCATGTTTGTAGTGCCATAGTTGATGTGCAAATTTGTAAACTTTCGGCTATGGAGGGCTGCAGGGCAAGCTGTTTCACGTGTTGACCCCTGGCCAACCTATGGTCCAACCCAAATATCCAAGGTATCAGTTATCAGCCATACGGGTTCTTTCAAGTTATAATTTATCGGTCTGACCACCTGCACTTATTTGATCAGTTCTTTGATATTGGGTAATGCTTCATCAAGTGTGTCTGTCTAGACAAATTATGCTTTCTATGTCAGATCCATAAGGAGTGCCATGGCAGTAGCCTGGTATGGTAGGAATTGCACGATATAGTTTATGAGGCCCAGAAATCATTGCGGTTCCTTCTTGTTTCTTGGTGTAGCTCATTCACCAATAGCAGCTAGTTTTCTAGGTAAGGCATGAATCCCTTCATCGTCTATGACATGTCTTAGTACCTCCAGTGATTTCGCAAATAGGATTGACTGCTTTTTGCTGGCATAAAATCTTGCCTGCCATAATCGCTCACACACCCTTCTGATATGTTGTACGTGCTCAGTTTTGGTATCAGAATAAAGAAGGATATTGTCAATATACACCCATACAAAGTAGTATAAAAAGCTACTGAGTAAGTTTTCCATGATGTGCATGAAGGTAGAGGGTGCATTCATGTCATCTTGTAGCATGACCTTGCTTGCAAATCTGCCAAAAGGGGTTTTGAAGGTATTGAACTTCTTACTTCCTGGTTCAACTCAGGTCTGGAAGTAGGTATCACTAAGGTCTATCTTGCTTCAGAATGTTGCCCTCCTACAGCATTCAGAATCTGTATCTGATTCAGGATTGACAGGCTATCAATAACTGTGTTATCATTTCATAGTTTTAAGTCTACTAGTAGCCTGATCCTCTCATCGGATTGTGGCTGAACAAATATGGGCACTACCTCTGGGGACTCAGTTCGGTAGGTAACTCTAGTCCTTAACTTCTCATTTATCCAGTCACATAGTTTTCCTTTGTATACCTCAAGTATAGTGTATGTTGGTTGGTTCCGCAAATCTGTTGTATCCTACAGGTGAATGTGGTGGTTCCTTTTTCTAAGAGGCAGCAAAGCCTCCAGAATCTACTGAGAGAATACATCTGCAAACTTGGTTAGGATTTCCTCCTGTTCAGTTTTGCAAGTTGCCACTCTTAACTCTGCACTTGTTGGTTTGCACAGTACTCAGACTTTATTATCAGAGAGTTCAATTGCTGCTTCACCGCATCGTATGATAGCCCTGTGCTCGGTCAGGAAAGACATTCCTATTAGGGCATCATAATTCGCCAAATTTCTAACTCATATCCTTTAGTTCGGGTGCTTGGCCAATGTGAGTTGGATAGTTGCTTCCCAAGTTTTATGACTTGTCGATCGTGATCCCTTCATGGCCATGTTTTCAGTGACTAGTGTTTTCATCAGGTGAGTAGGGATGCCCTGAGTTGTGAGAAAGCTGTTGCTAATAATGTTTGCGCCCACTGCACATGTGTCAAAAAACACCGTGGTGTGTATGCCATTTGTTAAGATGGTTCCTTGCAGAGCATGGTGGGGGTGTAGAGTAGCAGCTGGGAGGGTTCGGTAGCACTCAATCTCAATCTCCGCACCAGCTGAGTTGATTTCCACTTCCTAGAATTCCTGTATCTCTACCTAGTTTGCTGACGTTTCCATCTTAATTTGTCATTTGATGGGGCAGTCTCATGCCATATATCCCTTCTTGCCACATTCAAAGTATTCTCCATTCTTCTTCCATTTCTGTTTGGTAGTCCTGGGGATTATCTTCTGGGCTGGTTTCATCTGGCTTTCCTGCTGGTGTTGCTTCCCTTGTAGTTTTCTGTTGCTCTTTATAGTACTTAGCTTGCTATAAGCGCCAGTCCCATGCAGGATAGCGTCCTGCTGGTCTGCATTTGTGAAGATGTCATCTATCTCATAGTCTTCTTGTTCTATTAGTTCTACCACTGGGCTAAGTTGAGTATCCATGGCGTTATAAAATCTCTGTTTCAGCATATAGTTGTTGACTGTGAATTCAGGCATTTGTTCTTGGTATATCAAGAGTTCTGTCACTATCTTTGTGATCCTTTCTGTTCTATCATCTCATACTTGCTGAATATTGTTAAAGGCTTTGAATAGTTCTTCTCAATTTCAGCTCGACTGGAAGTGTTTCGTGAGATATTCCAGTACTGCTTCTCCACTAATGCAGTCTCCATTATTGTATTCATCCATGCACTGGTGGTATACCTCCAAGGCAGCTCCTTCACAGAAAGCTCCAACATAGAGTTCCGTTTCCTTCTCAGAGGTTTTGGATTCTCTGTGTGAGCAGGGACTGGCATATCGAGGTTCCTCAATACTTGAATGCTTCAGATTTGAGGTCGTCCCCATTTCTGCTGAACTTCTCTGATCCTGGTAACTTTATCTCAGGTTTCTTTCCTAGCTGGTCATCACCACTATCAACTAGGGGTACCAGTGGAGATGGCAGGCCTCCTGAGCTAGATATATCAGATTTGCTTTCTTCACTGTCACTATTATCTGTCTCAGAGGAACTCTTCGGTGGCGGTGGTGTGTACCTGGGTGTCTGTTTTGTGTCCTTCACTCGTTCCTCCTGAAATTCTTCTAAGGTTCTTGAAGCCAGATCTTTCGCAAGCTGCCTGGGAGCCTCACCAGTACTGGACTCTACCAAATCTCTTGGCTCCTTGGGTTGTCAGGAGTATTCTAGCCCTGCTTGTGGGATCTGCTTCCCACTCCTCGTCCTGAGGAATCCAATAGTGTTTGCTGGCGAAGCTGACCATCCTGGGTTCTGCCACTTCCTGCTGCTAGTGTTTCTTGGAAGATGTTTGTAGGTTGATCAGGCCTCATCCAGGTACAATGTTTGTAACCACTTACTGAGGTTAAAATAATATAAGGTGTTCACACCTAGAGTGCTGATCACGCTTCATATATGATAGTAACCGGTGGCCTGTTTGCTCAGCAAGAGATGAGAGCTGTGTAGACTAACGGAGGCTTCAAAGAGGTGTAATAGAAGATCAAGAAGTAATTGTTCAACCAAGTATATTAACAATACTGTCAGTTGAAGTCTACTGTTTCCATCATAGAATTAGCAGTATTTAAATACAAGTTCTCACTCATCTCCAGTATGAGTGATAACATAGTTCCTTTCAAAGTATTCAGTAATATCTTTGAAATATAGCAAGTATCAAATGATACTATAAAACAAAACATAAAACATCCAAAGTATCAAGCAATACCTTTGAACCATAACAAGTATCAAACAATACTATAAAACAAAATATAAAATATTCCAAGTATTGAGCAATATTTTTTAAACATAACAAGTATCAAACAATACTATAAAACAAAACATAAAATGTAACCTAGTACCTGTACCGGTTACAGTATCCCACTTTCTCCAACCAGAATCCGACAGAAGAGCTGCTAGCCAAGCAACCTCAGTTGTGGTAGTCATCAACCTGCAAGATGTTGCTTGGCTCAGAGAGAACATATGGATCTTCTCAGGATGTCACTCTGTCACTACTGCCCACTCCTGTAATGAATGCATCCAATGCTATAAATGTCTTCAGTTTACTCATGTTCTAGCCATCTGCAAAGCAGATCACTCCTTATACCCTCCATGCAGGAAAAGCCACTGCCACTCCAAGCACTGCTGTGCAAACCTGGCTTATCGCAATGATGGTCTCCTCAAACCTGTCCCTAACTGCTATGTAGTATCCTCTCTCTACTGTATCAGCGGTGGAGATACCCATGCAATTTACGATAGATTGTCCGCTTCCAGACCAGTCCCCCTACCTGGAGCTTTGCCTTCAGAAATAATGAATATTTCTGACCCCTCTCCTCCACCACCTATCCAAACTCTCCAGCTCTCTCCCCAGCAATCCACCCACTAAAGAACCTTTGCAGGCTCTACCATCTTCACTACTAGTCCCCAGGGCTTGACCTTTAGGTTCAGTAACTCCCTTACTACTTTTGCCTCCTACATCAAGCTTAAGAACTCACCTTTCAACCCTCCCCACGTACCCACTTAACCTCAACCCCACCCACATAATGATGAATTGCGACCTCAGAACACCCTCCACCCATACTGAATATACACCATTGTTGTTGTTTTGTGTAATGGGGGCACCCCTAGGAAGATGGATCCCAATGTTGCGACCGCACCAAACAAGTTCAAACTTATCGCCAAAAGTTCACACAAATGTAAGAGGAAAGTAGACGGTAAAACTTAATATCGTTAAGCCTGACGCTTCACTCAATTAAGGTCTCAAGAGGATTGATTGTTGGAGTAGGAGAGTTCTCGCATGGACTTTCAGGTAGTTTTATCTTATGCCAGAAACTCCCCCATCAGTTTACTCCAACTATTTGCGTACACCCTTCTCCGCTAAGAGTGGTCCGACACGTCTCCTGGCACACCCTTCGGGCATGCATGTGTCGACACACTCTAGTCGGCGTTCACCTTATGCGGTTATCATTTCTGCGGTGCATTTCCATTTGGCCCGCTGGAGTGAAAACCTCTGCGCATTGGTGTCTTGCCAGTGGCTAACAGTCAAGACACCTCATGAACTAGACTATCTATGACACTCTTCCCATATGCATTGATCTCTACTTGACTCTGGAGGCGACCATGAGCGGTTTATCTAGTTACTCTTTACGGGTCGTGGGCTTCCGGTATCTTCCGCAGTGCATGATAGTCCGGGAGTGATCCAAGGGCCGCTACCCATGACCACTACCTCGGATCTACCTTACCTGTGGTAGGAATCATGCTTTTAGTGTCTCTGCACTTCCCTTTCAGAGCCTATAGTGTTGGGAGCACGTTTGGGCTTGGTAGGTGTAAAACTCTCCCAGTCGTCCCGGCACCACCTCGGACTACCTTTGGGACCCCCACGGTTAACACCCCTTAACTCCGTCAGTTCTGGTCCGTTTTACTCTGAACAACTTGAAGGAGGTACTCCACCTTCCACCCTATGCCCCCTTAT
>PYWC01000030.1:998742-1048224 GCA_003182015.1 Tuber magnatum | reverse complement strand
AGCTTCTTAGCCCGGCGGTCCCACCGTCATTTCTTCTCACCGCTCCAGTCTTCCTTTCGAGCACCGAGAAAGGGGGTCAAGTCGGGGAGAGAATCGGCATCATCATCATCCGAGCTATCATGGTCAGAGTCCCCAGGATCTCCACCTGCTCCCGTAGTCCCACCAACAGGTGGTCCATTTCCACCTCCACTACCACCTGTATTTCCACCTGGGGTCTCCCGGGGTCTATCATACCCATCAAACCTTTCCTCCTGGCCATCCTGATTCCCCTCCTCAGGGGGGTTAGCCCCTGATGGTACTGATGCCGGTGGTGGAACAGGTCATTGCCCACTCGCAAGAGTTGGGTTCGGAGCCGCCTGAGTTGCCCCCAGAAATGACTGAAGCTCTGGACAACTCAAGGGTTGGATTGGGGGCCCCGCGTGTCTCCATGACCCACAGTACCCACATGTTGGTCGTCCGTCTCCCTCCTTCTGTTTTCTTCGGTGCCTTACTGGGATCTGTAGTCCCTTCCTGCACCCGTACATGTGGTAATGAATCCACCCCATGCGGCTTTCTTCCAATTAGCAGCGCGACAGACAGTACTCGTCCTGGCTGTCCGACTCACCACTAGTGATCATGGGGAGGACGGAGGGAACAGTTCGTTTTGAGGGGGCAGAGGGAATCACGGGTGCCCAAGGAACGGAACGAGCAGGTGTCCCAGGTCCGGGGATCACAGTCCCTCGTGATGGAGTCATGGGTGCTCACTCATCCTGGCGCCTTACCTGTTCAAAGAATTCCGGTGAAGCCGCATGCACCAGCCGGTACCCTGGGGTAGCCGATACTGCTGGCGGGAAAGCTGTGACAGGGAAGGTATCTGGAGCGGGCAACGAAACTGGTAGAGGTGTGGGTCTTGGGGTGGTGATAGAAGGTATAGGAGTTGCAACTGAAGGTGTTGCTGGAGGGATGATAGGAGCAGGGGTCGGTCGAGGTGTAGGGTCAGGCATATCTAGTGCCGTAATACCCTTCGGCTTGGAGGTCCTCATTCTTATTCGACGTCCATCTGTTGGCCCGACCCTAGGGCTGCCTGAACCACTGCGGGCAATTGAGGGGGGGACTCAGAGGGAGCCGCTAGATGCTCTTGAGAAGGAAGAGGTATAGCTATAGCCGTCACCTTTCAGGCTTTCCACCATTCGTATGCCGATTGGGCTCAAATACGCCCTCCATTGGTCGTCTCTGGCTCTCACAGCCAACTCCATGCCAAAGTTCTTGGGCTTGGTATGGACGAGTGGGAGTGGGGGCGCTGCCTCTAACATCAGTACATCATTCTCGGCGTCAATACTATACCTGCCCTCGAAAGCCTTCTCCAAGGCTGTTATCCAAGTCTTCAATACTTGCTGATCCCTTATCATCCGCAGGTATGCCGCCTGCTGGACTTTCATCCATTCCACCGCTGCCGTAGTAATCTGTGTTCCGAACACCTGCTGCTGCTGGCTGTTCCAGTTCTTCAATTCCCGCTTCGGTTCCTCAATTGACTTGACTGCTTCACGGACGATGTAAGATTCAACGAATTCGCGGAAGAACTCGCTAAAAGGAACTCCGTGCGGCGGGGGAGGGAGCACGCTATGGACTAGGGTAGGGTCTCGAAAAAATGAGAGCCCTGCGGTGCAAGGGTCTGTAATCGGGAGGTCAAGACATTCAGCAGGTAACTGAATAGGAGCGGCCTCCAAGAGCAACTGGTGGCTGTCCCGGTCGATACCACGAACATCCGCAAAAACCGACGCACGAAACGGGTTGGCGCTGTTCTCGTCAAGGCCAAGGTCTGAATCCGAGTTGGATTCCATTCTGGTTCGAAGTTCGGTACTAGCCATTGCACTTTCCACCCTGGGCTACTTGTTCTAGACAAGGGTACCAGTATTGACGCAAGGTCAGTGCCGAAGGTTGGAAACAATTGTTCAGGAGAGGAGTTAAGCGAGNCCGCAGGAGCGCTTCTGCGCTAACCTGTCTAGCTCCTATCTTCCAGTCTAACTTAACCCGCAGGTGGATAGACTTAGTATGACGAGGCAAGTTGTCACGCTTCTGCCTCTTCATCCCTCTTGGTGACTTATTCATCTTGGCTTAGTAATTCCCCTTAGTCTCTTGCCTCTCGACACAAGAGCGGCCACAACGGGTCAGTAAACGTTAAGGGATTGGGATTCGTCTGTTCTCAATAGCTAGGGTGTTTACTACCACCCCAGCATGATTTCGGGTACTGAACCCTCCTCAGGTAAACTTGGAAATAGCATTATTTATTTAATCAAGTCCAGCCTGAACCAATTCTGTTTATACTAAACATAACCACTTTTCCCGAGGTGGGTAGATGTCCGCTATCGGACCGGTTCCAAGCAAAGCAGCCTTGCTTCCCCAATGTCAAGGGTCTCCTCGAGCGGGACCTCACCTGACCTGAACCAAAATAATGTCCTATGACTTGTCTATCCAGCGAAGGAAATCCTGAAAGAAATACAAATAACTAGAACAAAGGAAATAACCTGAAACCCAACAAAGCAGAGATAGCCCGATCCACCGCCCATAGCGCGCAACATCTATCTGCCCACACCCCCTGGGTGTCGTCAGTATCAGGGTCGTCGATGCAGTAGAGGGGTACTTACCCATCCCAGAAGCCACCTCCGGGTTTCCTTTTCATCCATCACTCATGGGTCCATGGATATTGGTTAGTAAGGTTATACCTTAAGCGGAATAAATTCTTACCTATTCCGAGCTGTCAGTATCAACCTCCATGATCTGAGGTGATGTCTGTCAGACTTCTAGTATCTTTGATGTGGTAGCTGGAGTTGGCGCTTCAATGCGCTTTAGCCGCTTGTCAGTTCCTGTGGGCTCGCTTACTGGGGCTGACCGTTTCAACCCACGAGCTTGTTTGGAGCAACTGACGACTGGNCTTCATAAGTCCCTAAGTACGCTGACCAGCCAATTCTCTTCATTCTCGGAGCCCGGGCCATTGGGTCTCCATAGGTCAAGTACTTACTTGCCTGCCGGTTCCTATCAGTTCCCCTCCTGGCTACCTGTATGGGTATAGGTTCCGTTTGCCATAGCTCATGTATGCTGGGTCGTTACATTTTGTACTATTGGTTAACACAACTACCTAGGCAGCAGGGATATTTTTCTTTCTCTGTCTAACCCACCTCCAAATCCCTACTCTGATATAATTGCTTTACGGGACCCTCCCTTCCATTTTGGCAAACTTCCCTCCTATCAGAACTATATATCTTTTTAAAGTACCTCTTCCCCAAAGTCAGGTGTGGCATTCTATGTTAGAAAAGAAATAAATAGAACCAACTTGGTTTCATTCCACTCCGTCTCCCAACACCTCATCTACTTTGATGTTTCTTCACATAAAAGCCTCCTCTCCTTCTCACTCACAACCCTTTATATTCTTATTGGCTATTCAATCAACCTTAGCCACTCCCACTACTATTCTCTCTCCCCCACAAACCTCTTTCTAGATATCTCCATACCCCTTCTCAACCTCGGAGATCTCAACATCCACCACCCCCTTCGTGATCCCCTTAAAACGTTCTCTTCTGAAAAACTTAGAATACCAACGTCCTCTCTTGACAAAGGCTCAGACCATGGTTTTTCACTTCTCAACAACCCAGGTGAATACACCAGATTCTCCTTTTCCCCACGAGACCGACCTGGCGTTCTTGACCTGACTTTTGTCAATCCAGTGCTATCATCTTTTTTCAATTGCTAGCCTCTACTCTTTGACTCAACAGGCTTAGATCATGGCCCAATCCTCATTCACCTGTCCACTTCTTATTAAAGGTTAGCTCCATCCCTCTATAATTGAGACCTCACCAACTGGCCATTCTCATACCCCTTGGTTGAACATATTCATTACTCCCCCTTTCTCCCGAAACCCATCACACTTATTTCTTGACAATTGGTTCGACTCTCACTATAAAGTTATTTTCCACCTGCTTACATCATACACTTCTCTGACATGCTCCTCCCACAAAGCCCAGCCTTAGTCGAGTGCAGCTTTGTTCGCCTTTCACAAAATCCCTCATATTACCAACAGGTCATCCTAGAGAAATTCGTCCCTTCTGCATACTGCTGATGTTAATCTGGCACAGAAAACATATCTCAGCAACCTCTAAAAAGAGAAAAAGAAACCCTGGTCTGCATTCCTAGCAAGCATGACTAAAGACTCCACCTGGAATACCCGCTGCCCTTGCTGCGGGCCACTCCACTGCTCAATTTCCCTCTTTCCCCAACCTCCAATTGCTACCTGAAATCAACCAAGCTCTACTTGATCATTTTTTCCCTCACAGAACTCCCCCTTCTTTCCCCCCAATTATGCTCCTCAACTTCCCTCCCATCCTCCTAGAAGAAGTATGTGCTGCTCTCCATTTGTCTTTCAACCAACCATCCCTAGGCTCAGACTCAGTCCCCTATAATATCTGAAAACAAGTTAACTCTACAAACCCCTCCTTACTCCCCTCACTCCCTACCGCTCTCCTCCAATATGGATACTACTCCTCTATCCTGCAAGAAGCCAATGGCATAATACTAGATAAACCGGGAAAACCCAACTATGACACACCCCCCTTTTTTATGATCATGGTCCTCCTCCCTAATCTATCCAAGATCCTTGAACAAACTATTACCTCAAGATTGAGACCCCTTGCTCACTCCTTTGGTCTCCAGCATTTCAATGAATAGGGCTCACTCATATTCCTGTTGACCACACATGCAGTAGGCACCCTAATGTAGTAAATATGGGTATTGCAAAAGGCCAGGCTTAAACCCTCTACCCTCTTTGTGGATATTACAGGTGGCTTCGACAATGTAAGAACAGCAGTTCTTTGCTCCAGACTGGCAGCACCCGGAGTTCTGGGTTACTTGGTTTTTGGGATCGATTTCTTCTTGCATGACTGCAAATGTTCCCTGCTTTTCCAAGATACACCTCGAACCATAGATCCCATCACTGTTCCGGCTCCCCAGGGCTCTCCAATCTCCCCTCTGCTCCTTGTTATTTATATTGCTCCCCTTCATATACTCATCTCAAAAGGTCTAGTCATATTCTATGTAGATGATCTAGCCATCACAACAGCCTCTTCCTCCTACATTGAGAATGCCACCTCACTTTGCTCCCTCTTCCACTAGTTAATACAGACTATCTCCCCCCTACAAGTCTCCTTCTCAATGCCAAAAACTGAACCCTCATACTGGCACTTCAGCTGCCAGACATCTCCATACCTCATAGCCACCATCACCCTTCTAAGCGTAACCTTCCATCGCTCACTCTTGGTAAGATGGCTACAATGCTAGCTTCCTCTCTGACTGTATTTGTCCCTGCACTTCAGGAAAAGACTAGTACTAGCCCAGGGCACCTTCACAATACTTCGACAACTTTCTCTTCCTAGAAAAGGCACCCCTCTCTTCCTCAACTATTTTCTCCTTAATTCTCCAATCTTTCTCATCCTCCCATATGGGGCAGACCTACTTGTTCCAAACAAAGAAACCCTAAGCAAGATGGAAGTCTTTTGAAACAAAGCTATACGCTAGTCTACCAACTGCTTCTCCTCTACCTCTCCATCAATCCTCCCATATAAAGCCTGAGTCCTGTCCATCCAATATGTATTTCAACGCAATCTTATAATGACCACCCTCAGGATAGATTGTGCTTCCCCCACTCTCAATCTGGCTAGAGTCTGCCTCTCCCTTCTCTTCCCTTCCAGCAACAAATTTCAGTCCATTTCGCCTTCAGGGATCTCATAGTACAAGGCTCATACTCTTCTCTTGCTAGAAACTCCATGCCTAGGAAAACCTCAGGCTTCACAACTGACCTGCCCCGCGATGCGCTACTCCACTTGATCACTCACCTGCATGTGATGACCCAGCATACAGGGGCTATGGCAGCCTGAACCTACACTAATACAGACAGCCATGTGGCTGACTTGTAGGAACCGGCGGGCAAGTAAGTACTTGACCTACCGACACCCAGTAGCCAGGGCTCCGAGGTCAATGGAAATAGCTGGCAAGGTACTTAGGTTCTTGGCTACATCTGGGAGTGTTGTCAGCGTACTTAGAGACCTCTGAAGAGGCAGTTACTCTACTAGGCTGGGTAACTGGGGAAAGGTTACAAAGTGTCTATCTCTGGCGATAGAGTAGACAGGGTAACAGGGTAAAGTCATCTTGTCCACTGGACAAGGTTACTCTACACTCAGGATCAGGTTACCCTACCATGGGACTCGGGTTACCCTGTCTAAAGTCATGAGTTACCCTACCCTTCAATACAAAGTGCTTGGGGAAGTTTGGAAAAAATCACTGCAATGTTTGTCATGCAAAGTCACGCATAATACTGGAATCTGGAGTTCTGGGAGATGCTATTGGGCAAGCTACACGGCTCCGAAGAAGCTGTAAATTGGAGACAATATTCCCATCATACCTCTCCAGCCCTGCCTTGAGGCCCGGACATCATGGGCAAAGGGTTGTGTAGTTGTGTACAGTCTACCAAAGAGGAATCTTTGCAGACCTGCTTGCAACGCCGGATACATCGCTGCCGTCCGGTCAACCGTAGGCTGTTTGCTGGATATGGAAGGAGGCATAGGGTGCAAGGTGGAGTACCTCCTCCAAGTTATTGAGAGTAAAACAGGCCAAACCTGGTGGAGTTAACGGGCATTAACTGTAGGGGTTCCGAAGGTAGTCCCAGGTGGTCCTGGGGCGACCAGGAGGGTTTTGCATCTACCAAGCCCGAACGTGTCCCCAACGCGATAGGCTCTTTGAGGGAAGTGCAGAGACACTAAAGGTATGATTCCTAATACAGGTAAGGTGGATCTAAGGTAGTGGCCATGGGTAGCACATTGTCATGCTCTGGCTAGAGGAGCGCTAGCCCGGTGCCTGAAGCAATGAAAACGTTTTGCATATAACCTGGTTTAGAGGTCAAGCAGTTAAGTTATTCTTTCACTCACATGACCTCATTAGCAGGTCATGGGGCTCATTTATGCTTAAATTGTTTTCATGCACATGACCTCGTTAGCAGGTCATGGGGCTCATTTATATTGATTGTATTTCGCGCATGACATATAGTTGTCATCATGGGGAGAGTCTAGGCTAGCCGGTAAGGTTTACCGGCAAGGCAGACTCGTTTATGTATTGCGCCTGACCTTATTAGTAGGTCATGTGGCTTGTTTATGGGTTTGATTTATACCGCGTTTGATTTATGTTTTCGCACATGACCTCGCTTTGACATCATGGGATGTTTTATGTTTTGCACACAGGACTCGTTTGAGTCATATGATGTTATGAATGATTCCGCACCTGACCTCACTTGAGGATTGGGGCTGGGTTAGGGTTGCGGAAAGAGGCCTATATAAAGGCCGGGTTTTCAAAGATGGGTTAGCTCTTCACGTAACCATCTACTGTTATTTCCTATCTACTACTTTACGCTCTTTACAATACAATAACCCTTAAGCTCCAAACCTCTCCACTAGGCTAATCAAACATCGAGTCAAGAACCTATCTGCTACGTAGATATAGTTCACCACAAGCAAAGACCGAGACTCTTGGCACTGGTGAGCAACTGATTTCTATGTGGGAATACTAAGATTGGGCCAAGAGACACAAGGAGTTCTGGGACACAGCGCAGCGCAGTTCCGAAGAGAACCAAGGTTATTACCTGTCACGAGTAACATGAGTAGTGGGAAACCATAACCTTTGGTGGCGTCTCCTGCGACATGTAATGACAGCAAAGTGGCAACTCCCAGAAGTTTGGAGTTCACTCAAGACAATGATGGAGAAATCGATCTCATGAACGACACCCTCCACCTAGGACGAGAACAGAATGCCTGGGACGCGGCAGCAGACCAACCCTCACGAGCAGCGAGTCCGGTTATACCCGAACAAAGCTCACCACTGACAGTTCCCCTGAAGGAACACCATGACCACGAAGGATGGCCGCAGCGGCAACACCAGCACCCCCAACAGGGCCCACTACATAGGCCCTGATGATGAACGAAGACGAGATGACAAGATTCCCAGGAGCAATTAACGCTCACGCGGGATCGAGGCCAAAAGCAAGGGAACCAGACCTCTCTGAGAGAGACCGCGAAAAGTTAAGACAGTTCCTGAGTCCGTTGGAACATTAATTCAAGGTCAAGGGATGCAGCATCGGGAAAGACACGCTCCAGGTAGACTATGCGAAGTCCCTCTTGAGAGAAGCAGCAGGGCAATTGATAATGCCCTATGTGGAAGAAAAGCGAGGCTGGATATGGGCCTCATGGGAGGAATTCAAGAAAACTATCCACACCCAGTGTGTAGACCGAATGCCAAGGAAACGACGAGACTCAAACTGGAAAAGATGAGAACAGGAACGGATAACCGTTCCGACTGCAGGCACAAGTTCCAGATGGTATCGGTCGAAGCGGAGTCGGCCGACGACACGGAGTACCGCCACCTCTTAGATGGTACCAACGAAAGCCTACAAGAAGCCTGGATAAGCTCAGACCAGACTAACCAAATGGCCACAGGTTTCGCAGTAAGGGCCATCGACAAAGAAGAGAAGATCAACCTCATTAGACACGCTCAGAACAGGATGAGGAGACTAGCCCATCGAACCCCACGGCACAACAACAGCGGTATCTACTGACCGAACAACATACCACCCCCGGTACAAGCTGTGGACCCCATGGACTTGGACGCGGCAGGAAGGAAGAACTCGGGATTCCAAAGACTGTCCCACCAGGAGTACTAGAAGAGAAGAAAGGGAAACGTATACCTCCGATGTGGACTGAACAGGCATTTTCTCAAGGATTTCGGAGGCCAGGAGACGAACCTCCAGGAAGTGGAGGCAACTGAGAGGACGCAAGGGTAAGAGAGTTTAAGTGAATAAAGTCCCAAGCAAACAGTGGTCTGTGGGACGAGAAACGAGGCACACCAAGCGGCATCGCACACATATCAATAAAAAGGAACAATAGCAATGATCAACAATACGAACTGATGCACACCTCTATCAAGGTAGGAGAACAACTAGGCAACGATTAACAGTATGAACAGATACCATAACGACTGGGAACATCTTATGGTTAAGATAAAACTATGCACGATGAACAAGGATACAGAAACAAACTCGATGCTGGATTCAGGAGTAACCTAGGATTTCATCACCAAAGACTTCTGCGAAACCCAGCGATTACGCCTGAAAAAGATAAAGAAACCAAGAGACATATATGTGACCAACCCAGAGAAAAGCAAAGCAGGACCAATCACCCATATGGCGCAAGCCATAATGGAGATGGTGTCACATGGCAAAGCCATGACATTCCAGGTAGCACACTTGCAGAAAAACAATGCCATGCTAGGAACGCCTTCACTAAAATGACACAATCCGAACATCCACTGGGAAAAAGGCCAAATCAACTTCAACAGTGAACTAGGCACGCAGTTGTGCCTGGAAACTTCCCCAATGAGTGAAACGATCCCCGAAGAACATACAATAAGAGAAAACCTAGGGACGGAAATCCTCTACATGGACACCAAACACGAAGGAACAATCCCTGACAATGCAGGCAGAAGGGTACAAGTGTTACACGCTAATGTCAGCAAGCCAACCAGAGGATCCAAGAAAGCGGCAGGTTACGACCTGTACAGCACAGAAGACACGATGGTCCCCGCAAGAGGACAAAAGATAATACCAACAGGAATTGCAGTAGGACTACCTGACGGCACCTATACAAGAATCGCCCCACACAGTAGTATGGCCACCCGACATCAGATTACCACAGGCGCTGGAGTGATCGATGCAGACTATAGAGGCGAGGTACAAGTCCTGCTAATAATCCAGAAGGTTGAGGACTATACGATCCAAAAAGGAGATTGCATAGCCCAGATGATTATCGAAAATATCAATACCAGGAAGCTCCGCGAAGTCCGAGAGCTACGCAAGACCAAATAAGGTGTGGAAGGATTTGGTACCAGGGAGCTCCAGGAAGTCTGAGACCTGGATGAGACCGAAAGAGTGACAAAAGTATTTGGAAGCACCTGCCGCAGAATCCCTAATGATGACAACCCTGAAGAAATGACGGAAGAGAAACCCCTGAGTATATCCTTCATATCAGCAAAGGCCTTCAGTCAACTCTATCGGAGAGGGGACCAGACCAGGATCCTCAAATGGAATGCAGAAGAAGACAGACCAACGAACGCAGAAGCATCGACGATCAGCATACGGCTAGCGGTAAAGGAAGAACCCAAGAAGAAGAAAATAACTCTGAGGCAAGTGGTCCTGAAAGAATATCACAACTATCACGACATATTCGAAGAAAATGAAAGGACGGAACTACC
This sequence comes from Tuber magnatum, assembly GCA_003182015.1. Lineage (NCBI taxonomy): Eukaryota > Fungi > Ascomycota > Pezizomycetes > Pezizales > Tuberaceae > Tuber > Tuber magnatum. Next base: position 1,037,907 of record PYWC01000030.1, on the reverse strand, counting down.
CAGATACAAGAGTGAAGATTACCAGATCAAGCTAGAGGAAGGAAAGGCAGTGCCCTTCATGAAACTCTACCCGTCAAGGAAAGAAGAATTGAAGGTGCTGCGAGAATACCTCCAACAGAACCTAGCCAGGCAATGGATCAGACCATCGTCCTTCTCCGTGGGGGCACCCATCCTATTTTTCCAAAAGAAAGATGGCAAACTGACACTTTGCCTAGACTCCCGGAGACTGAACATGGTATCACAAAAAGACAGGTACCCTCCACCACTGATCGACAAAGTATTGGACCGGCCAGGACTGGCCAAACTCTATACGAAGTTGGATATCAAGGACTCATATCACAACATGAGTATAGCTGAAGGGGCCAAATGGAAGACGGCTTTCAGGACGCGATACAGACTATTCGAATATTTGGTCACACCCTTTGAATTATCCAATCCACTAGCCACATTCCAATGGTGGATCAACTCCAGGTTGAGCCAGTACCTGAACTTCTGTTGTATCATCTACCTAGACGGTATTCTGATTTATTCAGACAAAATGGAGCAACACCACCGAGACATACGGAATGTTCTGCAGGTATTGAGAGAAGCCAAGGTCAAACTAAAGCCTTCGAAATGCGACTTCCATATGAACGAAGTCGAATACCTAGGATTTATCATCAACCAAGAAGGAGTACGACCCGATCCAGTCAAGGCGGCGGCTATCGATGACTGGAAAGCACCCAAGAGTGTGAAAGGAGTGCAAAGCTTCATGGGCTTTTGCAACATTTACCAAAAGTTCATAGAAGGATTTATCGAGTTGGCTAAACCCCTCTACGACACAACAAGAAAAGGGATCGAATGGCGGTTGCGAGAGAAACAACAACAAGCATTCGACAATATGAGAAAGCGACCTACTACGACACCGATGTTGCGACATTTCGACCCCACACTACCTATCATAATCTTGACAGATGCATCCAACTGCTTATGCTCCAGTATCCTCTCCCAGCTGGGAGAGGACAGACTTTGCAGACCGGTCGCATTTCGATCAAAAACAATGTCAAAGGCAGAGCAAAACTATAACATTCACAACAAGGAACTGTTAGCTATTGTTTAATCGATTAGAGACTGGAGGAAGTACATGCTATAAAGCCAGCATGTGATCCATACCATTATGGACCACAAGAACCTGCTGGTGTTTACTACCACCAAGGAACTCAATGGACGACAGATGAGATGTAGTGAGACATTAAGCCAATATCACCTCGAAATCGAATACCGACTAGGCAAAGAAGGAGGAAAGCCGGACGCATTGACCAGAAGGACACAAGATTTTGCGGACAAAGAGGAAATGCGATCACAACGACAAAGGATACTTCTGCAGAAGGAAAAGATTTCCGCAAAGAAGAAGACAAGGACAGTGGATACAAATCCCTGAACACAACAACCATGGCCACGAGCAACGATGAAGGATACGAAGAATGGATAAAAAGAAGCAGGGTCAGCGACAGAGAAATCAACAAGATAAAGAAGCCCTTGAGGGAAGGCCTAAAACAAATGAAAGGCGTAGCCCTCGAGCTATGCCGGGAGGAAGACAGACACCTATGGTACAACGACAAGATAAGGCTCCTGGATGCAGAAGCCTTGCGAACAGAGACGATAAGAAGAAACCATAACACCCCTTCAGTGGGGCATGGCGGAACGGCAAAAACGACACCCTTAACTCAACGATCCTAGTACTGGCCATTTATGCACGATGATATTAAGAGATATGTGAAGAATTGCGATACATGTCAACAAACAAAAGGGGTTAAACACACACCCTACGAGCTGCTCAAATTACTCAAAACTCCAGGAAGACCATAGCAATCTATTGCTATGGATTTCATTACTGGATTACCTGAATCGAACAGTTATGATACCATATGGCTGGTTATCGACAGACTCATGAAAATGGTGCACTTTATACCATGTAGAACGGATATGATGATACCACCATTCTTCAATATGTTTCAAGACCAGGTCTTTAGGCCCCACAGGCTACCGAAAGATATTACCTGCGACGGAGGTTCCCTCTTTACGTCGGAAGTATGGAAAGACATCACATGACAATTATGTGTCCGCCGACACTGGGGAGGGCTTTCCATCCCCAAACGGATCATCAGACCGAATGAATGAGTACGATATTAGAACAATGTCTGCGAGCCTACATCAACTACCAACAAAACGACTGGACAGAACTCTTATCCACGGCAGAATTCACATACAACAACGGGCGACAGGAAACGATAAAGACCACACCCTTCTTTACGAACTATGGATACGACCCCTCATTCGACCCGGCACAATATCAAGTGCCACAAAAGACAATGCAAGCCAACGATGTGATAAGGATACATGACATCTTACCAGACGAAATAAGTCTAACACAAGTGAGTGAAAGGGAAAAGAGCGGTAAGCACCTGAAACCGGACCTCAACCTTACGGTTGGCAACAAGGTGTGGTTGATACCACGCAATATCCAGACCACGTGACTAGCGAAGAAGCTGGACTACAAGAAACCTGGACCAGTCAGAATAACCGAACAGGTCGGATTGCGAGCATATAAACTCCTCCTCCCCACCTCGGTGAAACAGACTCATCCAACATTCCACACCAGCCTCCTTGAACCCTACCAAGAAAACTCTTTTCCCTCACAGAAAAAACTTCCTCCTCCACCTATTTACATGAACAGAGAAGATGAATACAAACTTGAAGAAACAACTGACTACCGCTTACACTACAGTAAACTCCAATATGAAGCTAAGTGGACCGGTTATTCCCCCGAACACCACCAAGAGTGGTATCTAGCTACAAACTTTACAGGCGCTAAAGATGTTGTCCATCTCTTCCACCAGTGCTACCCGCGCAAACCAGCAACCAGCAGGCCACCCAGAGGTGGAAGAAAACAGTTGGGTACCGCTTGAGGACACGAGGAATTCAAACAGAACGTGCTACGGGCACAGAGAGAGACAGAAGAGGCAGCAATGGAAGCGAAGAAAGAGCCAGCAAAAAAGAGCTCGACGGTGTACACCAGCGATAAGTCCACGGTGCGTGAAGGTGCAAAGCAACAATGCAGGTGGCAGCCAACGAAGGCCATCAAAACGAGAAACTCAGATAAAGATCAGGAGTGGGCAAACCCGCGGCAGCAACAAACCTGGGAAGAAAAAACTCCGGCGAACCCGACGGAGCCAAGACACTACAGAATCAATTGGCAGAACTGCATGTGCAGGTTCTGCCCCTACCACAGACTGGAAGAAAAGAAGATACAGGAACAGGCTCCGAAGATGGAGCCAAGAAAGAGGGGGGGGCGCAAAGTTTCTTTTGCCTCGAAGGACGTCCGAAGAGACATCCTCCGTAACAGGGACGAAACGATAACACCGCTAAAAGAGATGATCGATGAGCTGCAAGAAACAGCCATGCGACTCCGACGAACAGTCGCAGGACTGATGGAGGTGGAAAGGATGGTGTAGGAACAAGGAGAGAGACAAGAACAAGAAAGGAGGATCCGGAGAGAGGTGGAAGATTGGCTCCACAAGGAGTATGGGAATACAAAGCGACACGAACTGCGCACACGTGGGTACACAGTAGCGATAGAGGAGAGGAGAAGAAGAAGAAGATGGATGTATCCTCGGGGACTGAGGATATGGGAGAGGGGAGCTAATGTAACGATCTGGCTAGAGGAGTGCGAGCCAGGTGACTAAAGCAAGGAAAAGGTTTCGCATATGATCTTGTTTAGATATCATGCAGTTAAGTTATTCTTTGATGCACATGACCTCATGAATAGGTCATGGGGCTCATTTATGTTTAAATTGTTTTCATACACATGACCTCGTTAGCAGGTCATGGGGCTGGTTTATATTGATTGCATTCCGCACATGATGTACAGTTGTTATTATGGGGAGAGTCTAGACTAGCCGGTAAGGGTTACCAGCAAGGCAGACTCGTTTATGTATCGCGCGTGACCTCATTAGTAGGTCATGTGGCTTGTTTCTGCATTTGATTTGTATTGTGTTTGATTGATGTTTTGGCACATGACGTCGCTTTAACCTCCTGGGATATTTTATGTTTTGCGCACATGACTCGTTTGAGTCATATGATGTTATGAATGATTTCGCACCTGACCTCACTTGAGGATCAGGGCTGGCTTAGGGTTGCGGGAAGAGGCCTATATAAAGGCCAGGTTTTCACAGATGGGTTAGCTCTTCACGCAACCATCTACCATTATTTCCTACCCGCTACTTTACACTTTTTACAATACAAAAACCCTTACGCTCCAAACCTCTCCACTAGATGGATCAACCCTAGAGTCAAGAACCTATCCCCTACCTGGATCTAGTTAACCAAAGTAAAAGACCAATACTCTTGGCGCTGGTGAGAAACCAATTCTTATGTGAGAATACTAAGATAGAGCCAAGAGGCTCGAGGAGCTCTTAGACACAGCGCAGCGCAGTTCAGAAGACGAAGAAGGTCATTACCCGTCGCGAGTAACATGAGTAGTGGGAAACCGTAACAATCAACATTTTTCTGCTTTCTTTCTGGAAGAGTAAAGTTTTTTCTTCCTGGTTTGTAGGGTCAGCGATGGGTTCTTTACTGAGGTGTTTGAGGGGTGGTGGGTGGTATTTATTTCTTGGCGCCATTCTCGCTTAGGTGTTGTCCTCGTTCAGGTGTTGTCCTCGCCTTGGTGTTGTCCTTGCTTAGGTGTTCAGGGGAAGGTGGGTGGTACTTAATTTCAGTTTCTTCCGTTTGCACGCATATATCACATTTTTCAGTGCTCAGGTAGCACCTACTACCGAAGCGGAATATGTCTGATAAGGTTTCTCTCTACATTTGTCCTGTTGATTCAGTTGTTATTTCAAGGCATTTGTGACAAATATGTATCAATAATCACTGTGTGAGGTATCATCTAGGGATAATATCACTGTTCACCAACAGTCCCATTAGCTGATGGCACAGTCTCCTAGGTACTTGCTCATAGTTTGGCATCGTAAGGCTGTTGGATGGTTTGTGTTGTCTTTGTTTGCTATTCCCAGTACTTAACTTAGGCTAGCCATGCTAGGTATGCAGCTTCATCTTCCATGACCTGGTTCTTATTTTCACTGCTTTCGAAAACGCTTTCAAAGTGGGCTGACCAAAACCCGTCTTTGATCCCTTGATCTGTGTCTGGGCCGAGGTGTTGTATTTCCAGCAGGGTTGAGCTCCATGCTACCGTCACATGGTTTATTGTAGGAGGTAGCTCGTCCTCCGGTTTGTTCTCCTCCCATCCTTGGTTTACTAGTTCCATCGCATTTTCTAATCCTTCAAGGGGTTCCCAGCTGTTTTCCATTTCTGGATATCCCACCTATTTAACTAGAAATTGATCGCGGTCATAGCGCCTTCTGTGATCTCATATAGTCTCCACTTCCCACTCCGGTTTCTCGTTAACCACACTGGGGGGTGGCTGTGCATGACTTCTTCCAGGGAACACGGTATCGTCATTGGGGAGGTATCCTTTCACAGTGGATGCGTTGAATGTCACTTCTGGGTTCCTATATATTTTTCCATCCATTCTTACAGTGTAATTTTCTGTATGGTCATCGTATCCTATTATCTTGAATGGTCCTCGCCAGCATGGTTGCAGTTTCTTACTTCGTCCTGATTCAGTTGTGAATAGGTTTCCATAAACTAGTAACTGATTACCTATCCCGATTGAAGTACGGTGTCTGCATTGCTTTGCTGCTGTTCTTGTACTCCTACATCATGCCAGCTTGATTGCATTGAATACAATGTTCTGGATTGCGTGGTGTCTGATTAACAATTCATTGGCTGCTGGAACTGTGGAATTCTGGAAATTCGCCAGGGGAAGTAGCGGGTAGTTTTTTCCATAAACTGCTTTGTATGGTAACATACCAAGAGTTTCAGACCAGCTGGCATTTGAACACGCAGCCATTTCAGGTATGGCATCAAACTAATTGTTTTGTCTTGCATTGACTAGGTTACGAAGAGCCGTTTTCAATTCTCAAATTTTTCTTTCGACTTGTCTGTTCGTCTTGTGGTTGCCTGGTGTATCTTTGATGTGCTCAATTCCTAGCTATCGACACTGTTGTCTGCATACATGTGACTCAAATCGTGGGTCTACATCACTTACTATTCTTGTTGGATAACCGTGGGATGTAAATATTTTGTTGCGTAGCAGTTCCCAGGTTGTTATTGCCGTAACTTCCTTAGTTGTAGATATGAGCTATGTGAATTCTGAAAACCTATTTACCACAACTAGGATTGTGTCGTATCCCCATGAGTTATGGAAAGGTCCTGCAATGTCAATAGCTATCAATTTGAAAATTTCAGATTGCAGGATAATTGTCGGAGCTTTTCCTTCTGGTAACTTTCTGGGTTCCTTGTTCATTAGGCAGGTGTGGCATTGGGCCACATATGTTCTGAAATGCTTGCATATTTCAGGCCAGAACAGGTACTCGGTAACGTACAGCAAGTTCCATTCAGCACTGTGATGGTCTTTGTTATGGATCTCAGCTATGACGTAGTCTCTTAGTATAGTATACCCAAACACGGAGCCTTTCAGAATATACAGGCATTCTTCTCTGTATCGTGTTTTTGCGTACAGCATTCCCTTTGCAACCAGTTAGGAGGATAAATCTCCTTTGGAGTCTATATTTTCATTGGCTTTTTTCCATATTGGTTCCTTCCGGTGTGCTACAACCATGTGCACTCGGAATGTCCCAATCATTTCATTGACTGTTTGTCTGGTGTCCTGCTCGTCTTCCATCTCGCTTCCTCTGGTCATCTCGGGTTGGTCTTCCTGTTCATCATCTTCCAGGACATCGTATAGTCCACGCCGATATTCAACCAATGTTGGGGGCATTACTGGGACTATTGGCTCCTTGCTAAAGTTTCCTATTGGTTCTGCTTATTTCATTGGTTGCAGATGGTCTGGCCCTGACATTCAGAATGCCGGGGCCTCAGGGTTCAGTATTGCAGGGATTGTGTAGGACCTGGGCATCGGTTGCATGAGCATGGACAGCCCTTCCCCTGCAGTATTTGGTCTTCCACCATTTGTTTGCTGCCATTCCCAGTCACCGATCATGGGGGACTCTGGAGGCCTTGGGTCGATTTCTGTGCTTGGGGGACTCGGTCCTTCGCTAGGTGGTCAAGGAGTTGGCTTGTGTTGCCGTCTGGGCTGGTTATATGTAAACTTGATCTCGCTTTGGTGATATGGGCAATGGTCTGTGTAATAGTGGGAATAGTGCAGTGAGCTATGTTGGAGTTCCACAGGTAGCATGCTCCGCAAGGTGCACTTGTCACCCCAATCATTTCCAGCTGAGACTGAGCAGGGGCTTTCAAGGGGTACCGGGGTCTCATTCTGGTACTCAGTGTATGAGTAAGGAGGAGAGGTATGTGGGATGTCTCGCCTCGGCTCCATCATGTTTGATTCTTGCTCGTAGACTGTGTTATCTAAGATGTCATCAACTTCCTTTGTATAGTCGTGGACATAAACTGGATTCAAGTCTGATTCTCCCTCGTATATCCAGGAAAGGGCACCAGCTAAATATTTCGTGCTCCCTGGTGCATAGACTATCTTCGCATCGTACTTTCCCAATGCACTGAGCCATTGGACTTGCTTTCTACGCGGGTTCTTTGCAGTTTGTAGATGCGTCAGGGGCTGGTCGTCCGTAACTATTGCGAAGGGATTACCCATTAGTATATTGTGGAACCGGTTAAGCACCTCCACTATTGCTAAGGCCTCTTTATCAGTGGTTTCATAATTTGTCTCTGCGTTGGTGAATTTCCTGCTGTGTAACGCGGTGGTCAAGCCATCTCATATGTGGGTCCCTGTCCTACCCATGCCCCTATTTCCAAGTCTGAGGCATCTGTAATTAAGCAAATTGGTTCCTTGCTTCATATGTCTATTGGTCGCATGACTTGGTGATAGACAATTCGCTTTTTAACCATCTTAACTACGGTTTGATGGGTGGTTGTCCATACGAATTCAGCATTTCCCTTTAAGTCCATCAATGGCACCATTAGGGTAGCATGGTGTGGGAGGAACTGCGCCACATAGTTTACTATTCCTAGAAAGTGTTGCAATTCTCTCTTGTTTTGAGATGTTTTCCAACATGCAATAGATGATATCTTTTGGGGGAGGCATGGATTCCTTCCTTATCCTCTATGTGTCCTAGAACTTCCAGCTTATCTGCGAAAAGTACTGTCTTCCTTTTGCTTGCCTAGAATTTTGCTTTTCTGAGTCGGTCACATACTTGCCATATGTGCTTTTCATGATCTTCTGATGTGTCTGAGAATATGAAAATATCATCAGTGTATACCCATACAAAGTGATATAGGAATTCACTCAGCAGATCTTCCATAATCCCCATGAAAGTTGCTGGTGCATTCATGTCTCCCTGAAGCATCACCTTGCTAACAAACCCTCCAAACGGGGTTTTGAACAAGTTGAACTTAGCACTGTCTTTGTCCACCCGTGTTGGGAAGTATGCATCACTTAGGTCAATTTTACTCCTAAATTTTCCTCGTCCTATGCGGTTTAGGATCTGTAGTTGGTTGGGGATGGATGGGCTATCCATGATTGTGTTGTCATTTCAAAGTTTCAAGTCTACCAGTGGTTGGATCCTCCTATCTGATTTTGGTTGCACAAAGATCAGTGCCGCTCCGTGAACTTCCTGTTGTGCTATTATCCCAGCCCGCAACTTCTCGTTAATCCAGTTTATGAGTTTCTCCTTGTATTCTTCTGGGATCGAGTATGTGGGTTGATTTTTTAGGTTGGTTGGATCCTTTAGTCGAATGTGGTGGTTAATCTTAGGCACAGGGGATGGCATTTCAAGGACCTTGTCTGGGAATACATCCCTGGATTCTTCCAACAATGATGCTGAGGTGGTATCTAAAACAGCGGCTCGGAATTCCCCGCTTCTTGGTTTGCATAGCACACGTAGTTTGTCATCGGGAAACTCCACTGCTGTATCTCCACACCTGATAAGGGCATTGTGTCTTTTTAGGAATGGCATTTCAATCAGGGTAGTGTATTTTACCAAGATTCCTACTACCATTTCCTGATTTGTCCATTTCTTTTTTCCGATCCCTACGGTCAGTCCACACTTCTTGTGGCTTGAGGAGCGGGAACCTTTCATTGCCATATTGACTATTGTTGGTTCGGGTAGGGGTTCCGTGGGTATGCCATGGGTAGAGATAAAGGTGGTGCTGATAATGTCACAACCGATTGTACCTGTATCGAATAGTACCTTTGCTGGATGGCCCTCTATGTGGATCGTTCTTTCTAGTACATCACAGGGCCTAATTGCTAGTGCTGGTTGCGTTCGGAGACTCTCCATTTCCACCAAATTAATTTCCACTTCATCGTATTCTATTCCTTCCATGTGGTTTGTGCTCGCCCCTTGTTTTGCTGCTTTCCCTTTTCCCTTCTTAGCACAGCAGTCCTTTGCATAGTGCCCCTTTTTCCCGCGTTCGAAACATGTGCCTTCATCGCATCGTTTCTGCTTCTTAGCTTTCTTGTCCTTTGAACCTGTGCAGCTTGGTTGTTCCTTCCTGGTGTTATCACACGATGACGATCCCTTACTGTTCCGTGGCTGGGGTATGTGCATGGGGTAAACTCCTGTTTCATACAGGATGGCATCCTTGCATTCAGCTCATTTGACGATATTGTCAAAAGAGTCTCCATCTTCTTCCATGGGCTTTACCTCCGGGCGTAGTCTGGGTTGCATTGCTTTATATAGCCTCTGCCGCAATGTACACTGGAATACTGTTCTGCTGGGCAATCGTCCATGCTACATTAAGAGATAGGTTGCTACCAGTGTTATTCTGTCTGTCTTTCCGGTTCGTACTTGCTGGATTTCCTAGAACTTCCTATTCAGTTCTTCCGTATTCCACGAGGACTGGAATCTGTTCCGTAGGTATTTTAATAGAGTCATACCTCGTATTTTGTCTTTGTTATCATAGTGGTTTATCACTTGATGATATCCTTCTTCCACCTTTCCCATGCAGAAACTTCGGAACTATGCTCCACTTCCTTCTTTTGTCTTATCCACGCCATGTAGGGCAAGATATTGGGAAGTGGTCATTATCTACCGGTCAAATACTTCAGGTTTTAGGTCTTCATTTTCGCCTGACAACATGGGCGGTAGGGGTAGTTTGATCTTGGGTCCTGATTGCCCGACCCCTGGGTAGGGCGGCGCGGCGGATTCTCCTTCAGAAATACTGTGGTCTGACTCCTTACTGCTGAAGCTGTCGTCGGATGAGTCCTCTGGTGATTAGTGCGGTGAACCTGCTGGAGGTTCTTCTGCTACCAATTGGTCTAACTCTTCTTTCTTTGTGGTACAGACTGGTGGACTTTCCTTCTTTGGTGGTTGTGCCGGTGTCTTTGCTTTGCTGAGGCTTGGGGGAAAAAGCCCAGGAAGGCTTGTTGCTGCCTTTGCTAACTCATTGGTTGATTCGCTAAAGGTCTGCTTAGCCAAATTTCGTGCTAGTTGTCTTTCTACTTCGTCAATTGAGAAGCCGCTCTTGGGCCCTTTGGGTTTCTTGGGTTGCCTTCTTTTGGTAAGGCCTTCTTGTGGAACCTGCTTCCCACTACAAGTCTCTAGTGACTCAATGGTGTCATGTAGGTGGAGCCGAACCTCTCTTAGTTCTGCCGCTCCCCACTGCTAGCTGCGGTTGGACTCTTCGTAGGTTGATCAGACCTGGTCCAGGCGGGTTTCTGACCACTTGCTGAGGTTAAAAAAGTGTAACGTGTTCGGGTCAGGTGCTAGTCACACAGTGGTACAATAGGGACAGATAGCTTCTTGGTAAACAAGAAGTGAGCACTGCCAACTAAAAGAGGCTTCGAGAGGGTGTAGTAGGAGATCAAAGAAGTAACCATTCAACCAAGTGTATTAAGAATACTGTCAGTCGAAGTCTGCTGTTTCCATCGTGGAAATCAGTGGTCTTTAAATACAGCATATCGCTTATCTCCAGTATGAGCAATATTCCAAAACCTTGTGTATATCAACCGATAGCACATGGAACAATACAAGTATCAAACAATACTGTGAAACCAAACATAAAACCTTGTATGTATTGACCGATAGCACACGAAACAATACAAGTATCACACGATACTGTGAACTGAAAACATAAAACATTGTGTGTATCAACCAATAGCACACGAAACAATACAAGTATCAAACAATACTGTGAAACCATACATAAAACCCAAACCTAGTATCCGTTCCGGTTACAGTTAGAGTAAGTGAGTTCTCGCATAGACGTTCAAGTGGTTTTGTCTTATGCCAGAAATTCCCCCATCAGTTTACTCCAACTATTCAAGCAAACCCTTTTCTGCTAAGGGTGGTCCGACACATCTCCTGGCATACCCTTCGGGCATGCATGTGTCAGCATTCTCCAGTCAGCATTCACCTTATGGGGTTATCGTTTCTGTGGCACATTTCTATTTTGCCCAGCGGAGTGAAAACTTCTTCGCATCGCTGTCTTGCCGGTAGCTAACAGTCAAGACACCTGATGAACTGGACTACCTATGACACCCTTCCTATGTGCATTGATCTCTACATGACCCCGGAAGCTACTGTGAGTGGTTTATCTATCTACTATTTATGATTCACAGGCCTCTGGTGTCTTCCGCAGAATATGGTGGTCCGGGAGTGGTCCAATGAGTGCTATCCACAACCACTACCTTGGATCCACCTTACCTGTGGTAGGAATCGTGCTTTTAGTGTCTCTGCACTTCCCTTATAGAGCCTATGGTGTTGGGGACACTATCGGGCTTGGTAGGTGTAAAACTCTCCCGGGCACCCCGGCACCAACTGTGACTACCTTCGGGACCCCTATGGTTAACTCCCGTTAACTCCGTCAGTCTTGGTCCATTTTACTCTGAACAACTTGGAGGAGGTACTCCACCTTCCACCCTATGCCCTCTTATATATCCTGCGAACAGCTTACTGTCTACCGGACAACAGCAACATATGCGGTGCTGCAAGCAGGTTTCCCAAGATTCCTCTTTGCTAGACTGCATACAACTACACAACCGTTTGCCCATGACGTCCAGGGCTCAAGGCGGGGCCGCACGGGTATGATAGGAATAATGCCTTCAATTTACAGCTTCTTCGAAGCTGCATAGCTCGCCCAATAGCATCTCCGGGAACCCCAGATTCCAGTACTTTGCATGGCTTCGTGTGACAAACATTCCGGTCCTTTTTCCCAAACTCCCTGAGGGACTTCGTATTGAAAGGTAGGGTAACTCAGGACTTTGGACAGGGTAACCCAAGCCCCATGGCAGGGTAACCTGATCCTGAGGGTAGGGTAACCTTATCCAGTGGACAAGAAGACTTGTCCTTGTTACCCTGTCTATTCCATCGCTGGAGGAAGACACTTCTGACCTTTCTCCAGTTACCCGGCTTAGCTGAGTAACTGCCCCTTCGGAGGTTCCAAGTACGCCGACGCCACTCCTGGGTGTAGCCAAGTACCTAAGTACCCTGCCAGCTAATTCCGTTCATCTCGGAGTGCAGGCCATCGGGTCTCCGTAGGTCAAGTACTTACTTGCCTGCCAGTTCCTACCAGTTTACCTCCTGACTGCCTGTATGGGTGTTGGTTCCAGCTGCCATAGCTCATGTATGCTGGGTCATTACAGCAGGACACAGGCTTTACATGGGTGGATTGATGTAGGGGTAGAGGAGAAAAGGTTGGTTGACCAGTGCATGGCTCTGTTTCAAAAGACCTCCATCTTGTTTAGTGTTTCTTTGTTTGGAACAAGCCGGTCTGCCCCATATAAGAGGATGGGAAAGATTAGAGAATTGAGGAGACAATAGTTGAGGAAGGGAGAGATGCCTTTCCCAGGCAGAGAAAGTTGTTGAAGTATTGCAAGTGCGTCCTGAGCCAGGGCTAGTCTTTTTGCAAAGTGTGCAGATGAATACAGGGAGGGAGGAAGCCAGTATCCTAGCGATCTTACTAAGAGCTTGCTAAGGGATGGAAGGTTACTCCTAAAAGAGTGATGGTGGCCATGGGGTATGGAGGCGCCTGGCAACTGAGGTGCTAGAGTGTAAGTTCAGTTTTTGGCACTGAGAAGGAGACTTGTAAGGGGGAGGCAGCCTGTATTAACTGGTGGCAGAGGGAGCGAAGTGAGACAGCATTCCCCATGTAGAAGGAGGAGGCTGTTGTGATGGCTAGGTCATCTACATAGGATATGACTAGACCTTTTGGGATGGGTATATGAAGAGAAGCAACATAAATAATAAAGAGCAGAGGGGAGATTGGGGAGCCCTGGGGAGCTTCAACTGTGATGGGATCCATGGCTCAAGGGGCACCTTGGAAAAGCAGGGACCATTTGTGGTCGTGCAAGAAGGAATCAATCCAGAAAACCAAGTAACTTGGAACTCCATGTGCTGCCAGTCTGGGGCAAAGGACTTCTGTTGTCTAACCAAGATAGGAAAGACCAGGTTTATATACAGCAAACCAAGCATGTCAAGACACCTCCGAACAGGAAATTCTATAGAGTAAAAAACCCTGTCAAACATCATCAAACATGACCAGAAACAAACAAATCTGAAAACCCTTCTACACCGATTGGTCACTAGGACGTAGAGTTGGTGTTCTTTTTCGCCGGTGCTTTGGGCGTTCATTCTCCCCCTCCCCTTTTTGCCAAATTTAATGGTGGGCCTTTCCGGCGTGCCATGGGTATTCTGGTAACATATGTATGATATTTACGCATTTTTTTTTGCCCGGTTTTTTTTTTTTCGTACTGTACTAGTACTGCCCTTTTCGCCATCAGCGGATTCAAGGAAGGCATGGAGCATAGCTGCTTTGGGTATTACTGTTTTGGACCAGGGGAATGGTAAAGTTGTGGTATTACTTTGCTGCTGGAGTTTTGGTATCATATATCGTAACATCGTAGTTGGCGTCCTGCACTCTTTTTTTTTTTTTTTTTTAGCATAGTATTGGGAAATTTCCCGTGAGAAATATTCGGATTCTACTCTACCGTGCCGTCTTTTTTTCCTTTCTTTCTTTCTACCAATCTCTTTTTTCGTGGAATCCCCGAGTTAGTATTTTTCGTTCACCGCCTGACGGATGGACCGTTCCTTTGCTTTCACTTATGCTGGTTACTGCGGGGTGAGGGGAAAGGATTTGTGGGGGGTTTGGGGGGCTGTCTTCCGGTGGTAATGGATTTGCTTTTTGTGTTGTGACTCTGTCGTGCGTTCTTGGGGCTTTCGGAGGCGGTGGGTGTACCGTAGATGGTATCATACCGTGCTCACACAAAAACTCACTCCCGGGGTTCTCGCACAATGGTGTGTTTGTACGGTATGCTGCGCTCAGTAGGGTGACTAAATCCATCCGTGTAAATCCGCCACAGCGGCCGGCTGCTACTTTCCATATGCGGCATAACCACTCACTTGTCTCTTGTCGTCCCGGCACTGGCAAGGGCATGGTTGGGTGGATTTGTGGGTCCGTGAGGCCCGTTTGTGGATTGGGTGGAATTCCCGGGAGGAAGAAGAGGGGGGTTGCGATGGGCCAGGGGAGAGCGGAGAGGATGGATGTCCCTCCTGACTTGCTGAAAGCAAGCGGTGGGATGTTTGGTCACTCTTGATGAGTTGGGGTAGGATACCGCATCACTAAGCTCGAAAACCTGGACATGAAACTAGGGGTGCGGTCAGGGGTTTCGGGTATTTGGATCCGGGAGTAGTGATCTAAAGGAGTAGGGATTACAACGGGGGTTGTTGAGCCCGTTTAGGGAGGGAGGTCTCGCAGCGTACTCAGAAGACATAGCTGGGTATGGGTGGGGATATACGAGCATACACTGAGTAACTGCTCTCTGGGGTCCGGGCCGTGATCTACAGCTGTGACCGTGTATGGGGGGTGTGACTTTATGGCGAATTTTTGGTTTATACAGTGCTGGTAGGATGGGAGTTAATTTCACAGTTGAGAGACCCCTTGTTGTAAAGAGTGTTGACAGACCCCCAGCCTCGCTTGGAGGACAGTGGCATGTACAGTCGTGTCCGTTAAATAATTACACCCCTGCCCGGCAACGGTGCAACGACACCTCTCCCCCACCTCATCCCCCACCATGGCACCACCACATACCCGAAGAGAAAAAGAAGACAGGAATCAGCAAATCTATGCCCTGCATAAGCATACCAATATGGGTTATAATAATATAGTTAAGGCTATTGGGGTCTGCAAGGAGACTGTTGCCAAGGTTGTCCAAAGAGCCAATTCAAGAGGGGGAAACACCCATTATGCTTCCAAGAAAGGCCGACCCACCAAGATTACGGACACCAAAAGAAGAGCGGTAGAGGCAATTATTGATGCTGAGCCTCATTTAGCATTACGCGACATTACCCAAAAAGCGAATATTGGCCTTGGCAGAACCACTATAGATAAGATCATATCTGAAGCTGGTTTCAGGCTTCTGATACCTAGGAAAAAGCCTTTTTGGAGGAAAGGACAAAAGGAGAAGAGAAAGGAGTTTGCTAGGAGAAGGAAGAACTGGAAAGGGGCATGGAATTGGGTTGTCTTTGTTGATGAAGCCACTATTATTTATGATCCAAATCCGGCTGGGAGGAGGGTCAGAGTAAGAGCTGGTGAAGAGTTGGAAGAAAAAAACTTAAAGCCTAGCTTTAAGTCTGGGAGGACTAGTATTGGGGTGTATGCTGCAATCATGAAGGGTGGCAGGACTGAGTTAATTCTTGTGAGAAAGAGGGGGGAGGAGGAAAGGACCAGCAAAAGAGACAGACTTGGCCTCAATTCCCACCAATATGCAACTGAAATCCACCAGCCATACCTCATCCCTTTTATAGAAGGTCTGGATAGACCTTCTGACAACATCTACCTAGCTGCAGACAATGCCTCCTGGCATGGTGGTGAGGAAAATCGAAAATTGGAGGCAGACTGTGGTTACAAAAAACTTCCTTGGCCACCCAACTCACCAGATCTCAATCCTATTGAGAACACCTGGGCTCTACTCAAAAGAGCCCTTACCAAGCGATTCTCCAGACTGGAGAGAAGGCCTCATAGTGCTGCTGAATTATTTCAGGCAGCAAAGGAGGAGTGGGATTTAATTCCCCAAGGGACATTGGATGCTTGGATAGAGAGGATGCCTGAGAGAATTCAGGCTGTTTTGGATGCAGATGGGGGTCACACAAAATGGTAGCAGGATTTCTTTGGAGCTTATGATATTTACTTTCATCTATTTCTTAATTGAATTTGTATCTTTTTTTTTTTTGTGGTTGAATTGGTTGATTGTGGTTGTCATGGTTGTTGCCCGGGGGTGTAATTATTTAACGGACACGACTGTACTCGTGTAAGCGTGATCCAATATGGAAACCGGTCACCATCATAACTTAGTTAACAGCTAGCTTTAGATCACTTTTCACAAATGTCGGAAATACTTGCACATTATATGATTTTCCTTCTCTATTTCGAAACAATCCTCGGGTCCGGGCTTTAGAGGAGAAGAGGGAAAAAAAGGAGGAGCTGTTGAAAAAACGTATGAACGGTGGGTGTGCAAAAAAATATATACAGCTAGGCACCGCCGGAGGGGTAGATATGATGGGGATTTCAAGTCGAACGGACTTATCTCAATAC
Source organism: Tuber magnatum (assembly GCA_003182015.1). NCBI lineage: Eukaryota > Fungi > Ascomycota > Pezizomycetes > Pezizales > Tuberaceae > Tuber > Tuber magnatum. The sequence goes on along the minus strand of PYWC01000030.1, from coordinate 1,021,296 downwards.
AATAGAAATAGCCCTCCGCCAGCACCAGGCTCTAGATGATAAATAGAAGTTTTCAAATCCTAACTCGACTACATAAAAAGGTCCGTATAGAAGTTTGAATGGGTGTGCGATGGGAATAACAGAAACGGACATACTTATGGGTTGTGACGGAAATGGCACATAGGTTATCCGTATTTGAGGGTGGTGTGGGGGGTCATGAATCTGCGACTTTAGACTATCCCCTGGACGGTTGAGGGGGTCTAGTAAAAGTTCTCTCATGCATTAGTGCTTGCAACTAGGTTAAGTATGGCTAGTATGCATGTGATTTTTAAAATTGAATATTTGCCACTGCCGACAAGCATAACTATTAGACAGCTTTACCAAATTTCAAGTTTCCTGCTCTGCGCCTTGAGCCTGATTGACAAATCTATGCCATTGAAGAAAGCATGGACTCGGACTGCTCTTATTAGTACCACAAAGTGCGATTGGAGGCTCGCATGTTGGACACTGAAATTGAGTAAGTTTCAGCCGACAACGTCCTTCTGTTTTACCCAACTGGAAATTATATCGACAGATGGCACACTCCCTTCGCTTGTGACTAGCAATTTGAATCAGGGTATGATCTGGTAACTGAGTACTGGTTGTAGCTATCGCCGGAGTAGTTTGTGAGCTGCTACTACTGTGGTTTGTAGTCTGTAGCGATGCCCAGGGTTGACAGAGGTTGCTGTATTTGGTAAATAACAGGCAGGAGGTTTTTAATCTGTAATACCAAGTAAACCATGGCTGAGCAGGTGTTCTTGCTGGGGTACGGGGTTTAGAGTGTTGGCATGGGTGATTAGATTGGTAGGAATCGGTGTTGGAGTTGGAATTATGGCAATTCGAAAGCTGTCGAAATAGGGTTTGACGAAACAACTCTGCAGAATAGGCTTGGGCAAGAGGATGCGAAAGCAAATCAGATGCTTGCAGCTGATAATAATCAAGTAGCTGATTAAGCTTCTGATTTCGTGCCATCTGAAATAAGGCGTATGCGTTCGTGATGGATGTATCAATAAAAAAGAACAGAAATGCTAACCAATTTCATCTCGCTCTCTGATGGGTAGTATATGATGCACGGTATTGATCAGCAAGATCCACACCATTCATATGATGATTATAGTCATCAATGATTGTAGGAATATAGCTAGACCTCCTTTCATTTTCACCAAACACTCTCTGGACCATTGTTGCATTGGAGCTAGTAGAATGAGGTTTCCGCTGTATTGTCCATGTAAGCTCATTCCATGGATGAATAATAGATAGCATTCGCACAATATTGTTGTCCATCCAACAAAGGCATAAAACACCCAGTTGTGATATTGTACTACGAACAATGCACCCATCCATTGTATTCCAATTAACAAGCTCATCATTGAACTTTAAAGCTGGAGGATATTTGGGCCCATTAATGCGTGTTGTACCACATGCCCTGATACCAAGCTCTCGGAGCTTTTCAAAAAGAGAGATAGTAGCAAAACCATTATTCATATAGATGATATAGTGGCTAGTATGTAGTATGGGAGCATTCGAATAAGTTATTGAAAGACTTCTGCAAAGCTGAATAACTGTGGAGCTCGTAGGTGATAGATCCGGCTATTGAATTAGCTCTGCAAATGACTTTTTGCGAGAAAAAAGTATCCAATCAATTGTATATCTAAAGGTACTCTCATATTAGAATCCAAGATTAAAGATTATAAGATTAAATTTACTAATTAGTCTTGGAAACTTACCCCTCATAGCATACCGCTATAACTTTATAGCCAACTGGAATTAGCTTGCTAGGAATTCGTACTGTATGTTGACTACGTCCTGCAAATTGAACCATCATCTCATTAATAGAGAGATGCGCTCCAGGTTGGAAATATTCCTGACTTTTTGCCCTCAAATGACTATGACGTGGTTCGAGCTTTCTCCACCATAGTAGGTCAGAATTGGCATGCAAGACACCATGCAGTGGATCAGGCATCGATATATGGATATAGCGTTTGTTTTGGCTATACCGACAAAAACTCAAAGCAAGTCTTCCCTGTAAAACACCTCGTTTCCAATATTGACTTCTACTGGATAAACATACAACTCTCATCATAATCGTCAGACCTAGAAACTTGCGTAACTCGCTACTGGTCACTGGGTATGACCATCCAGACGCTCTTTTCCCTTGTCTCTTTTGATTCGCATAAGCATTTGTCCCACCTACTACTTGACTCAGAATGTGACGATTCTAAAACAATTCAAAAAATGCAATTGAAGTTAAGTCAATATCCTCTGGGACAAGTAATTCTGGCTCGCTTTCAATGAACTCTAACAGCTGGAAGGTTTCTGGAGGAGCAATAAAAGTATGTGCATTTGAAGTACTAGAGTTTGGGAAATCCTGTTCGGTCTTCATTCGTTTTGATTGTTGTTGACAATTAGATTGTAAGGACTTTCGAGCATGCTTTGGGGACATCGTTATTGGATTCTCCGGGCTGTTCGAAGTTGCAATTTTCAAGTAGTGTTTACCGATCACATAGAAAAAGCCTCCACCGATATGTGACTTTGAGAGGTATGTTGCTACTAGCTATTGAAGGTTTAGTCCTATGCTCTAATGCATGAGAGAACTTTTGCCAGACCCCCTCAACCGTCCAGGGGATACGGGGGCGGCAGACTCTTGGGGCCGCAGCAGCGCCACCACCCCCGCATGGCCACGCTCTGCGGCCACCTGGAGTGGTGTTCGGCCATCGTTAGTCGGTTTGTCGGGGTCGACGTCGCCCCGTGCGAGTAGTATTTTCACTATTCCCTCTTGCCCCGTCACAGCAGTACAACAGAGTGGTGTCCAGCCGGTGTTGTCCGGTTCGTTGGGGCTGACGTCGCCCCGTCCGAGCAGCATCTCCACCACTCCCTCGTGCCCATTCCACGCAGCATAAAAGAGTGGCGTTTGGCCGTACTTATTTGGTTTGTCGGGAGTGACGTCTCGCCGGACGAGCAGGATTTTTACCACTCCCTCGTGCCCATTCCACGCAGCATGCGAGAGCGGCGTCCAGCCACGCCCGTCTGGTTCTTCGGGGTTGACGTCGTCCCGTCCGGGTAGTATTTCCACCACTCCCTCGTGCCCATTCTCAACAGCGCAACAGAGCGGAGTTTGGCCATCATTTTCTGGTTTGTCGGGATTGACCTCACCCCGTCCGAGTAGTATTTGCGCCACTCCCTCGTGCCCTTTCCACGCAGCAAGCAAGAGTGGTGTTTGACCGTACTCGTTTGGTTTGTTGGGGTCGACGTCGCCTCGTCCTAGTAGTGTTTTCACCACTCCCTCGTGCCCGCTCAGCGCAGCAAGTGAGAGTGGCGTATGGCCGTCATTTTCTGGTTTGTCGGGATTAACCTCACCCCGTCCGAGTAGTATTTCCACCACTCCCTCGTTCCCACTCCACGCAGCAATCGAGAGTGGTGTTTGACCGTGCTCATTTGGTTTGTCGGGGGCGACGTCGCCTCGTCCGAGTAGCACTTCCACAACTTCCTCGTGACCATTCCGTGCAGCCCATACGAGAGGTGTAAAGCCCGTACAGTCTTCTTGGCTGATATCACGGCCTTTCACTTCTGCCAAACCAGCCACAATCTCGGCGATCCCGAATATGGATGCACAGTGTAGACCACTGAATGGGGAAAGTTTTTTATCGCAATTACCAGCATACCAGTTTGGCCTCTGCGCTTCCAAGAGGATTTTAGTAGATATGTGGTTATTGTAGTCGTCAAATAGCTTCAGCGCAAGAAATATTGCGCAATCTGAGGGGTCCCATTTTGCGTGGATTCCCCAATATAGGGAAGAATATTCGAGAAAGGGTGTGCTCTGGGGATGGGGAGAGGGAGTGGTCGAAAGATCCTTGACCTGTTGGGAATTCAGATAACTTAAGCAGGTTTCCGGCATTGTTGATTAAGCTGCGCCAAAAAAACCCGGGATGAGTCCGGAGGTACTCTTGGTGGGTGGAGTGGGATCGCCGGACCGTGGAATCCTTTGTTGGACATTCATCATTTTAGGCTGCTCACCACATACACAGTTTCCCATCCCCGGAGGATAAGAAACGCACCAACAACTGCCTCATACCAACCATCTTTTTAGAGATGTTCCACTACCGTTAGCTTCATACCATCCTCCATACCGACCCTGCATATCTACTGCAACAGCACCAGATAACGACCCACCTACGATGAAACACAAATACGGACGGTAGCCGAATATCATACCCTCCCTCGGTGATATATCATACCCGAGGCAAGCGGTAGAACTCTACCCTCGGCCCTGACGCTCATACCTCGGAGGTGCCCCGGCAAAGCAAGCAGAAGGATGACTTAGTAGGAGAGAGTAGGAGAGAGATTTTCGCACACGCCGGAAGTATGTCTGGGAAGAAGACTTTCTGTTGAGAAGGATATAAGGAGGGCTTGTTCCCTCTGTTCGTTTGTTATCTGTTTTATCATCGCATCTACTGTATTTCCACTTCGTTATCTATTATTTTGTTGAAGTCATTCGTTACCATATAAGATCCTATTGTTCTTTCCAGTTCTCTGATTTCTTTCCTCTATCATTGTTGTTCATACCAATAAAAGTTCTGCGTCGTCTGGCCGACTGGAAGTTGCATCCGCTGTACGATATCCCTACTTGTTAAAAACCCTTCTTATCTATCATACGAAAACAAGTCGTTGAAAAACAAGCTAGCAATGGTAGCCGGTTATCCTCCTACCCCGCCCCGCTCATAGTCGGCAAAGGCAAGTGTGACGCGACCTCTTTTTTTTGTGGGATGATAGTTTATGACTAAGCACGATAGTAGAGGAGAAATACTGATTATCTATACAAAATAGTGGAGGAATAATTCATAAATTATATAATTTTAATTAAAGCCTACAAAATTAGCATTTCCCATAACAGAATCTAATGAAATAGATGATAAACCAGAATCTGCTTCATCAACTAAGTCCTGATCATGAACTATCACCGCACAAAAAAAAAGGGTTGCATCACACTTGCTTTTGCCGACTATGAGCGAAGCGAAATAGGAAGGTAACCGGCTACTAACCCGGGACATTTTCTCCCCTCAAATATCTTCAATAGCGAGGGAAAAAAAGAAATAAGGTTTTGAAGAGAAAAGATATTTAAACTATTTAATCCCAAGGGATTAGTCTATTGTGAGCTGTCTTGGTCTGGGCCAACCGGTCTGTTGGTACCCGGGCCCCGCGGCGTTATTCCGAAAATAATGGGCCTGGCCGGATGGGTTTCGTGGCATAGAGGCACTAGTCGAGACGGCAGATGAGGTAATTCGCCATTGAAAGGCGGTTTTCCGCGAATTGCCAAAACCTCTACCTCGCTCGATACCGTTCGTCATCGGAATTATAGAGCATGATGGAAGTAGCAAGAGCCTCTCGGGACTTCGAGAGCCGATGTTTGCTCTAGTAAGTATCGACGTCGCCCCGTGCGAGTAGTATTTTCACTATTCCCTCTTGCCCCGTCACAGCAGTACAACAGAGTGGTGTCCAGCCGGTGTTGTCCGGTTCNTCGATACCGTTCGTCATCGGAATTATAGAGCATGATGGAAGTAGCAAGAGCCTCTCGGGACTTCGAGAGCCGATGTTTGCTCTAGTAAGTATTTTTGCTTGCCTTTCTCCCATCATCCCAGGGTTGATGCGGTTTTAGTTGGCGCTGGGGGTCCAGTGTTGGGCTACGGGGATGGGACAACCTTATTGGATGATCCAGACATCCTTTTTGTTTCTTCTGGGGTGTCACTATATCATATAAACAATCCCGATTTAGATAGCAGGTATGATACCATCTTAGCCATTCTAATCAAATAGAAGCCCCTCAGGAAGTCTTCAGGTTGAGTTAAGTTACAATGGAAAAAGTACAAGGTTAAAATATCCCTTTTCAACAAAACACTCTAAGGTTCAGGAGTTGCCGTTTTTATAGCTTGCCGAACAGAACCTTTTCTTCGTTTTTGTTTTTCTCGTGAGATCCTTTTCCGGCAGTTTCATTTCTGCCTTACTTTTCCCTTCGTCGGAGTGCCAAGCGCACGGCCCTTACTAGACCATCGGATCGCCCATCGGGGATTCGCTATACAGCAGATGAAAAGGTTTTCCCTCACAGATGTTATGCAGGTATCATAACAAGATTCACCTACATGGGCCTAACCAGTCCGCAGCAAACAACCATAACTTTCAATCTGTATCACGATCACGATCACGATCACTCACTCGTCCCCCATTCCCTAAGGTATAGTCTTCCCTGGCCCGGCTTGGGAGATTACAGGCGCTCGTGACTCCCGACTGAGGATTGGAGAGAATACCCTGAGAAGAAGAAAGGAAATTGTAATGGGAAAGGGGAGAGTGGGGGAGAATAGAATATCCCTCCCAACTTGCTGGAAGCCCTTAGGTCACTCTTGATAACTTAGAGTAGGATACTGTTCGAGCTCAAAAAAATCGTTCTGAACCTAGGGATACGGGTAGGAATATCGATCAGTTGAACTAGGCGCTAGCGGCCGGGAACCGGGAACTATACCAACGGTTTTTCGGACCCGTTAGGGAGACCGGGCCGGGTGTGTATAAACTGGAGAAAATATATGATACTAGCATACTCTGTGAACTGATCTCCAAACTCGTAGCCTGTACGGGTGATCAGCGCCTAAGGTCGTGCACGAAGGGGTTGGTTGCAAAGCAGTTTTTTGCTGGATTTTACGGCATTACAGAATGGGGGTTGGGTTTGCGGCGAAAAGACCTGACCGTATTCCCATTGATTAGCAAGACTAGAAAGTGCGGACAAACTCCTAATCTTGCCTTTAAGCTCACATACTGTAGGGAGCACAGTGGCATGTAAAAATGATCTTCACTAACCCGTGTCCATATGCAAACTGGTCACTACCATAAGCCTTTACCTCGCTTTCCACGGGTGTCAGAAATACTCGGACATCATTTTTTTTCTCTTTCTTTCTATATCTAAACAACGTTCACATCTACCCCTCAGAACGGTGGAAAAAAAGGGGGTTGGAGGTAAGTAGATAAATAATGAACAAGGAAACAAGAAAGTAGAAATCATGGTGATACTAATTTCAAGCCAGACCGGCTCATCTCAATGCATACGATAGAAATACCCCCCACCGACGCCCAACTCTTGGTTACGGGTGGAAACTCACAAATCCTGACCCAACTACATAAGAAAATCCGTATAGAGGCTTGGCTGGGTGTGCGCATTCCCATCGCATGCGATTTACATCGAACAAAAAATTTATATTTAGGCTAAGCTACTGTGGTAGGCTTGCTCCGGAAGGAAAGGAGAGACGGGGATTACCGCGAGCCAGCGTCGTGAATAGGGGGAGGGTGTTGAGTGGGAATGGGAGGAGGGAGAGGAAGGAGGGCAGTAATAGCAACGGGTGTGTTTATGGGGTTGTGGTGGAAATGGAGCACAGGTTATCCGCATTCAAAGGTGGTACGGTATGGAGGGTCGTACATCCTTGACCTCAATCTGTTCTGGGAACGGCAGACCCTGAGGCCAGAGGAGCGCCACCACCCTCGCATGGCCATACCAAGAAGCCCACCAGAATGGTGTTCGGCCGACCTCGTCTAGTTTTTGGGGATCGACATCGTCCCGTCCGAGTAACATTTTTACCATTCCCTCGTGCCCATTGCACGCGGCATAACAGAGTGGTGTTCGACATAATTTGTCGGGCTTGTCGGGGTCGACGTCATCCCGTCCGAGTAGTATTTTCACCACTCCCTCGTGTCCATTCTTAGCTGCACGGCAGAGTGGTGTTCGGCCACTGTTATCTGGTCTGTCGGGGTTCACCTCATGCCGGCCAAGTAGTGTTTTCACCACTTCCTCATGCCCATTCCTAGCAGCCCACCAGAGTGGAGTTTGGCCGATTTCAACTGTTTTGTCAGGGTAGACGTCGCCCCGTCCGAGCAATAATTGCACCACTCCCTCGTGCCCGCTCAGCGCAGCAAGTGAGAGTGGCGTATGGCCGTCATTTTCTGGTTTGTCGGGATTTACCTCACCCCGTCCGAGTAGTATTTCCACCACTCCCTCGTTCCCACTCCACGCAGCAATCGAGAGTGGTGTTTGACCGTGCTCATTTGGTTTGTCGGGGGCGACGTCGCCTCGTCCGAGTAGCACTTCCACAACTTCCTCGTGACCATTCCGTGCAGCCCATACGAGAGGTGTAAAGCCCGTACAGTCTTCTTGGCTGATATCACGGCCTTTCACTTCTGCCAAACCAGCCACAATCTCGGCGATCCCGAATATGGATGCACAATGTAGACCACTGAATGGGGAAAGTTTTTTATCGCGATTTCGAGCACACCAATATGGCCTCTGTGATTCCAAGAGGATTTTAGTAGATATGTGGTTATTGTAGTCGTCAAATAGCTTCAGCGCAAACAATTTTGCGCAATCGGAGAGGTCCCTTTTTGCATGGATTCCCCAATATAGGGAAGAATATTCGAGAAAGGGTGTGCCTTGGGGATCGGGAGAGGGATTGGTCGAAAGATCCTTAACCTGCTGGGAATTCAGATGGCTTAGGCAGGTTTCCGCTATTGTCGAGTGAGGTGTACCAAAAATTTCGGGGTGAGCCCGGAGGTACTCTTGAAGGGTAAAGTGGATTAACCGGACCGTGGAATCCTCCTTATCTACGGCAACAAGTCCCTGACAACAGGATAGCAATGTCCCTATTGAGGGAACATTGTCGGTATCGAGATTGAGTGACCCTATTTCGACTGCTAGTGCGTGACACAGTTCACTAGCCTTCAGGGGCCGCTCCGAATGAGAGATCCACATCAAGGCGGCCATGCCGAGCCTCGATTTCTCCCCACCCTGTCCCTTTATCCGACTCAGCGTCGCACCATAAGCATCCCCCAGCCCCAAGCCATCGGTCATTGCATTCAACCTTTGTCGCCTACGACGGATCGTGGTTTCTTGTAGGATCGCATCGATATTCAGCGAGACTAAGAGGAATCTAGATAATTGTCTGTTAGTGGATAACCTGAGGTAGCTTTCCTAGTGATATTACTTCTACGTACAGTACATTTCGGAAATATCTTCGGGAATTTTCTTCAAGATGTCTGCCTCCAGACTACTGTCTATCTCATCTGGGTTCGTGTCCTCGTCCAGCCTCGTATGAAGATATCTAACAATGTCATCTCTTTTGGGGGTGATTGATATAGCCTTTACTCTTGTGGAAAGACGCCTCTCGATTTCAGCCAGAATGTGCGGTCTTCCGGTCACAAATACTCGAATGCTTGGAGACTCTTGTAGGATTTGGTTTAGCGAAGCAAGAAGCTTGACCCGATTCCCTGCCACGCATTCGTCAAGTGCGTCGATGCATAGGAATGTGGGCTTTTCGGAAGATGTAGTCTCTAGCATCTTCACGATATCGGCAAGCTGTGGTCCCCGTCCACCGATTACCTTTTTCTGGTCTTCATAAGCTTGCGCTATTTCCCTCGGTACCTCTTCTAGCCCGCCCACAGCTTGCTTGAGCAGGGCTCCCAGCATACTCGCCAATGACTGCTCCTTTTGGGCGGCGAAGTCAAAGTAAAAGCACGCAACCGCGACATTTTGTCCTTTGGCCCGATCGCACAACCTGTCTATCACCAGTGAGCTGACATCGCGGCTGTCAGCGTCTGCCCTTTTCCCTCTTGTTCTTGAGCTTCGTCCTTGTTACCTGATATATGTTTTGCCGACCCCCGGATCTCCATAGCAAAACAAAACTGCATTATTGGATTCACTTCCCCCACTACCAGCGAACCAGCTTCGAAATTCCTCGGTTTGTAAGAGCCATTCCCCTACATTTTCGACCCGGCGGTCCCGAATATCTTGGTGCCGTACCCTGGGCTCTAACGGGGAAAGCCAGGCTAGGATATTGGATCGGTCATCGGCAACAGTAAAGTTATTCGTAACAGTAGTGTTCAAAGAGTTGATATTATTGCTAAATGATTGCGACATTTTCAATTTTTTGCTGCTTAGGATGTTTGCAGATGATGGATGATGGAGTTGCTCTGTTGATGGAGTTGCTTCGTTGATGGAGTCGCTTGGAGCTGAAGAAAAGCGGGGTCTTTGCGCAACCCCATTGACACTTGTATCATACTCAAGTACACCGGACCATCCTATCAATCTCCTCCGAATTTGCGCCGACAATACCCTTCCTGTTATTACGTTACTGCATAGGTAGCAGGAAATGCGACACCTTCGCGCTATCCCCGGGTATCATACGGGACGGTACCGTACAGTACACGTCTGGTGCGATACCACGATGAGCCAACGCCCCCCGAGTACGGTACCGTAGAGCGCCTGCGATGGAATCGCCTAGCTCAGATAATTGAACCGTGTGCGATGTACCCAGGTGGTCCAGAATTCCCTACCTTGGAAAGAGGGGGCAAAAACACAGCAGAAGGAAAAAAGAGCTGCTCAGCTCCTCCCAGAGAGATAGAACAACTCAGTATCCAGGATTTACCACTAAACCAACCAACCTCAGAGTAGATCTCTGGTGGATCTCTCTGAGAGAAGTCACCTTATGGATGGCATTCCTGGTCTACCGGTACTGTACCCCCCGAACCATAAACATTTGTGTTCATACACACTACTGCACTTGAGCGCTGTTATCTCCGAGAAGCTAACTCGGTTACCATCCCTCCTCCTCCCTCGGCTGTTTCATATCTCCGCCACAGACCGTCACCCGTTTATGCAGCCCCCAACCTCCCTCTGTTCAATCTGTCGCCTAGAATTTTCCACCCGTGGGCTCGGAGGTGCCCCGGATAAGCCCACTCATGAACACAGTTTATCAGAGTGCGTGTTTGAATAATCACTTACTTGCAGCACACTCGCAATGCTCACAATCTGGTCCAACCGAACTGAACACGCGGCACGTCCCACCACTGAATACTTATCGCCCGGGTTGATATGATGCGAGCTCCAACGCATCGTGGAAGGGCTTCGCTGGGAGTCAGTGCGAGGTGAAACCTTTTCGCCCTGGGTTGAGATTCAAAATGGAGTATTGAACGGATCAATGTGCTGTACCATAAGAACTCGGATATATGGATCTGCTGCTAAGACGTTGGATTTGCCTCTCTTGGTAGAGTTTAGCATTCCCTTTCTTCCCCCTTGGTTGCCTCGGGAAAAAAGATTATCATTTTTTTGCCCTGTTTTTCCCCTATTTTACAGTGGAGGAAATTTTAGACTATGATACCTAGCGCACGGCCCGTTTACTCGAGTTCTTATGGTAAGCAAGGCCCTTACAGCTATCACGCACTGCCACGAAATCTGACCGTTAATGAACTCGCCTCCTCTGGAGCAACCTGGGACTTTTTTCAGAAGAACTTCCGGTAGTGAGGGAAATGTGAGGCTTTGGGAGAGCACTGAAGAGAAGAGATGTTTAGCTCATTCTTGATCCTAGGGGATCCGCCAGTTGTGGACTAGCCCGGTCCGGGAAGGGCTAGTTTATTAGCAACGAGATTTTGGGGCGTTGCCTCCAAAACAACGATCCGCTTTGAGGAGCTCATCTCTCAGAAGCGCTACTTGCTCAGACAATATAGGAGGTAGTTGGTGATTAAAGGCGGGTTTTCTACGAATCGTGGGAAACTCTAATTTTGCCCGAAACCGTTCATTATCTATAGTAAAGTATGAGGAGCTAGCAAGGCCCTCCCTCAAGTCTCCATCCTTAGAGACCCTGTGTTTGCTCCGGTAGATGTTTTGCAAGGGCCTCCATTTATTTGTTTCTTGCTTGTGTTTCACCCGCCCCTCCAGGGTCGCTGTGGTGCTAGTAGGGCGGTGGGGTCCGCTCCCGTTGAGGGAGGAAAGGTAATTATAACTTGTGCGCACAGTGCAACCTATCCCACCAGATGACCAGATTGTCCCCTCCCCGTGAACACTAAATTTTGCACTTTTAATGGCATTACAGAAGGGGCAAGGAAATTACAACCAGCGGCGGGGGACGGATTACGAATGATATGAACGAGTGTAGGTTGGGCAGCCTCAGCGTCTCTGATGCTCTTCGAGTGAGTGCGGGTGATTCTTAAATACACATCTATGATACAGTGCACCTCCCATTCTCCATCTTGCGCATTTTTCCTCCTCGGTATCACCATATGGATCCGAGGGATTGGCAATGATAGCCGGGGGGGAAGGGAACCGATTTGACATACTCAAAAACACCCAGGGAGCTAATGCCAATAGGTGTGCAGCGAGAATTCTCAACCGCTATTGTAATCCGCGTCACTGTACCGGGCCTCATCACTGCCACCAGACCCTTTCCTTTTCCAAGAGGAACTATCGCCACTTACCCCTTGTCAAACTAAGTAATAGTGATCAAGGGCACCTTAGCTCCTCTGGTCCGCGACGACCCAAGCATCAATCCATGCTAAATAGGATAGTCTCTTTTACAACCGCTTGAACCGGGTAGATATTTGTACTGCCTCGGGAAGAAACTATACTAGGTATAGAAACCTATATATCTGTCGTAAAGATCCAGATTATCATACCATTTAAGGCGCCCCAAGCCCACCGCCATCCGTCCAGCACCCTCCTTTGCCAAGGATGGATGGATGGACGGACTAGCAATTCATGTGAAAAGGAATTGTGGCCCACCCTCGCTCCCCTCGGTGGGCGGATATAAGGTGAGAGCGTCACCTGCCATCCCCTCATATCCATCCGAGGAAGCTTTTTTTTTTTTTCTTCTTTTTTCCAGCCCATTCGCGATCTTTGACAGAACCATATTATATATGCCGTGGTTTTGGCTCTCCCCGGCCCGCAAACCTACCCAAACTAAGTTCCCCCTGGAGACGAATCTTGAATAACTACGGTACGTTTTCATTCCACGGGCAGTGTTCGATTACGCAACCTTTTTCTCGATCTACCCGCTTTCCCCTAACTCAATAGACCATTTCTGATCCGGCTATGTCGGAGACCCCTACAAAGAAAATGTGGAGTGCTACTATGGTAAATTTCCGGATTGGGCCATGCTAATATTGAGCCAACACCTGCGCTACTGGCCTAGAGTTTAGCGGGAGCTGCGGAAATTCTGCATGTATCATCACTCCGGGGAATATGTGCTTCCCTCGGTAGCCCATTTTTAGCTAACGATGTTGAACCCAGGCCACTACCGCTACCAGAGAGATCTCAAAGGACACAAATACCAGCAGTTCGGTTCGAGGGTATAAGGTGAAGGCACTCTACCTTAACAGAAGAGGAGGTAGCAAACGAGTGATGGAAGGTGACGCTAATAAAGTCTATCGAATGCGTCTATCTTGAGCCTATGATGGCTGGCCCGAGTCCCACGCGCTATCCCCAAGCCAGCCTGTGCCATAGTGAGCATTGGCCGGGCAAACCCTAACTCCTTCTTAGACTTTGACAATGTAATCAGTATCAGGGAGCTTGCTCTCAGAACCGCATACAACCTTTGACAAGAGCTAAATCTGAACAATCTGATGATATTCTCCCACTGCTTCCCCCCGTGGAAGGATATAGTATGATACCTCCATAAGGCCAAAGTGCTAATTTATTAGGCCTTGGGCCCTAACACCTAGGGCCGAGGGAGCTTGGCCCATCGAACACTTTGGACATCAGACTACTCGACTCGGACCGGGAATTGGACCCACATTAATATTGGCCAGCTCCGCAGCCGTTAGATGATTAGAACTTGTAAATACCCATAGCTTCTCCCAGAATCTTGGGAGTAAGATGCATTAGGAACAACGGCTTTTCCAGGGCACCGTGGCTGATGGTTCACTATTCCAGATGCCATCCTGACGGTCATCCCATTCCTCCTGGATATAATTAAATTCGTGAAGCCGAATCCTAGGCCTCCTTTAGTAAACCAGCTTGCAGCTGAGTCTGATTGATCGCCACGGCTCGCATGTGATCTTGGGAGATATGGTATCATAGGCAAAACATTCCCGGGACCCTCTCTAATCATCGCTAAGGTGGGGATAGCTTGGGACCAGGTTGTGCACGCAAAGCCCAAACCGTTGAGGGGGGATGTTGTTACCGATGAGAACTCTAATATGGGAAAAGTGCAACCATAACACATGACCAACAGGGCACTAACTGTGATGCACTGTACGCATCCTATAATTTCTAACGTCCGCGCGCATTGGCCGTAATCTATGCCTTTGCCACCTCCGTGCCGCCAGAATAGCAACGGAAGCGTGAGTCCCCACCCCGTCCGGCGGGGTGGGTCAAGTGTCAATGAATCCCCCGACCAGAGTAGTTGGGCGGAAAGAGCGCGGCAGGCAGCAATGCGTCCGTAATGCATACGATACTCGCCAAAATCAAAAGTCCGTCCCCGACCCCTCGGCATGCACAAACGACCGGACCATCGCCACACCTTGCTTGCACGAATCGCAGCTCACTTCTCATAACCCTCTCAACACCACTAGCGACCCCGTTTTCCGGAGGATATTGGGTTTATGAGCGATAGCTATCACCACAATTCTTCTACCGTCAAGGCTGTCGAAGGGGAGCAGCTCCTGTGTTGCCACTGGCGGTTATACCTCAGGGACAGGCTTTTGATTTTGGCGAGCACACACAAATGCGCGAAGTAGCGGTGTCTGGGGGGGGGGGCTGTGAATCGAAGATGCACTTCTGCTGTGGGTATCGCGTTGCATAGCGGTACTGTTACTGGTGCTGTAGTTAGATCATCCCGCATAACTCAAGCGAGGCAGCGGATATTTGGGCAATTTACTTTTTGCGCGAGTCCAGTCGTCAGTAAGCATGGATATCGATAAGGTCGGCACAGTGTCACCGGGAAAGGGTGCCGTATTCTTCCCGCGAAATCTCGTCACGGTCTCCCTACAGCTTTTCCTCAGCTCTCCCGGGGTATTGTGATTGGGATTCGCCCGGGATAATATGTTGGGTGCTTACCGTAATGGCATTGTATGATATGATAGCATCAAATTTTTCTGCACCTCTGATTACCTTCAGCCACCTGGACACGCTACCGGTGCTACCGGTACTGTGCTCGTACTGTACTCACGCGTCTTTGCCAAGAAAAACGCCGTGAGCCGAAAACATGGGATTTTCGATACTTGTTGCAAAGTAACAGACACTATAAACACTCACATGTTGCACTGTTTTTCCAAAGTATTTTAAACCAAAACTAAACCAGACCCCAATACCTGATATGCACAGGTGAAGTACATTGACAAAACCAAAAAAACCCATATTGTATGCCTAGCAGCATAGAATATGAAAAGCAACAATCCATTACCATGCACCTATCCACCACATACTGCAAAACCACATGCCCAATAAGGCTTTTCTGAACCTATAATTGCAGCTGGTCAGATATTGTGCCTTCTTGCTCCCCTGTTGGTGTATCTCCCAGATCTCACAGTTATCAGTACCATGTTCCACAGATATATCTTCATTGCCTGTATGGTCTGAGTAATATGGATGCCTCTGGGTTGGGCACCCATAGCCAAGTCTGAGTTGGTAGAAGTGCATAGTCTGGTTTGAAGGCTTGAAGTGGGACCTTATAACAGTGCTGTAAAAGTTACTGAGTTGATGGGACATAGTATTTGTAACTGCTGAATTTGCTGGTAATCATTGGAGTTAGCGATGAAGGGCAAGAGTTATTACTTTCAAAGAATAGAAGTTCTTATGAGTATAGCTGAACATGCTATAGTATAATAATGGAAAGCTCCATTAAGCAGAAGTATGTGCTATAGATTTCATTAGTCTCAGAGAATTTCGGCAATATTCCCCTGGCTACTTCTCCACTTATAAACAACCTCCTGAGCTACCCGGACACCCCTCTCACCTAGACAGCTAAACTCAGGTGGGAAACTTTCAAGTAGTTTACTTGGATGAATTAGTACTATTGTACTGATCATACCCATATCTTCATACAAATCCTACCAGTTAGCATCTGTCTGGGTGGCCCGGGTGTGAGTGTTCAGGTGGGCTAGGAGGTTGTCTAAGAACAATAAGTATGAAAGATTGAACTAGATCGCGTACCTTTTACCTCCAAGATCCCATTCGCTCCATTGCCATAACGCTATGCTAATTAGACAACTTTATCAATACTTTCTTGAAAGTAGAGGAGAAGGTATCTTGTAGGAGCCTGAAAAGTAGCCAGCACGCTAGGTATCAAAGTTGTTTTTTCCACCATTCTCCTGGAGTTGCCAGAGATTTCTATGAAATTTCCGGCAATGGCGGTCAATAACCTCCTGTGGCATCGTATCCTATTCATCATAAATTATTCGTTTATATCGATCGATTTCACTGCATGATTGGCCCTTTGGGCAGGAGTACTTTGCAAGACGATCTTTTAGGTATCGCTAGAGTGGCTCGATCTTGTTAATATCAGGAGAGTTGGCAGGCCAACAAGGGAGTCCATCGACAGGAGAATCTTTATGAGGAATTCGTTTAATTCCAAATTTGGATGCTTCTTCGGTATCTATCCTTGCTGCCTGTGTCTGGTTGTTGGCATTATCCTCAAAAAGCCAGATATCCCTTCTCTTTTCTTCTTGAACCTTTTTCAGAAATGGATACACCAGTAGGTGTAAGACTTCTCTCCTGTACATAAACCAATCAAATCCCTCTCCTGAACTCCTGGCTGGTACCTCTTCTCCAAACTCCCACTCAGGGCATCTTGGTCTCTTGCATGGTGCCATAGGTTCTTTAACTCGATTATATTCTCGAATTTTTGTATTCTTTGCCTCCAGTTTCTGATATTCAATAGTACCTGGTAGTAACACCTTCCTTCTCTTATCAGCTACTCTCTGTTACGGTTTCCCACTACTCGTGTTACTCGTGACCGGTAACGACTTTCATTAAACTTCCGAACTGCGCTATACTGTGTCCTAGAGCTCCTCAAGTCTCTAGGCCCTATCTTAGTATTCTCACGTAAGAATTGGTTTCTCACCAGCATCAAGAGTATTGGTCTTTATTCTGTTAACCTGAACTGCGTAGCGGATAGGTTCTTGACTCAATGGTTGATCCGCCTAGTGGATATGTTTGGAGCCTAAGGTATTCGTATTTGTAAAGAGCGTAAAGTAGTAGATAGGAAATAATAGTAGATGGTTGCATGAAGAGCTAATCCATCTGTAAAAACCCGGCCTTTGTATAGGCCTCTTCCCGCAATCCTAACCCTGTCCTGATCCTCAATTGAGGTCAGGTGCGAAATCCATCACCTGATTCTAACGAGGTCATGTACGCAAACATAAAACATCCCATGACCTCTAAACAACGTCATGTGCGAAAACGTAAATCAAACGGGATATAAATCAAATACATAAACAAACCACATGACCTACTAGCGATGTAACCGGTACGGGTTACTAGGGTTTTATGTTTGGTTTCACTGTATCGTTTGATACTTGTATTGTTTTGTGTGCTATCGGTTGATACATACATTGTTTTATGTTTGGTTTCACAGTATCGTTTGATACTTGTATTGTTTCGTGTGCTATCGGTTGATACACACATTGTTTTATGTTTGGTTTCACAGTATCGTTTGATACTTGTATTGTTTCGTGTGCTATCGGTTGATACACACATTGTTTTATGTTTGGTTTCACAGTATCGTTTGATACTTGTATTGTTTCGTGTGCTATCGGTTGATACACACATTGTTTTATGTTTGGTTTCACAGTATCGTTTGATACTTGTATTGTTTCGTGTGCTATCGGTTGATACACACATTGTTTTATGTTTGGTTTCACAGTATCGTTTGATACTTGTATTGTTTCGTGTGCTATCGGTTGATACACACATTGTTTTATGTTTGGTTTCACAGTATCGTTTGATACTTGTATTGTTTCGTGTGCTATCGGTTGATACACACATTGTTTTATGTTTGGTTTCACAGTATCGTTTGATACTTGTATTGTTTCGTGTGCTATCGGTTGATACACACATTGTTTTATGTTTGGTTTCACAGTATCGTTTGATACTTGTATTGTTTCGTGTGCTATCGGTTGATACACACATTGTTTTATGTTTGGTTTCACAGTATCGTTTGATACTTGTATTGTTTCGTGTGCTATCGGTTGATACACACATTGTTTTATGTTTGGTTTCACAGTATCGTTTGATACTTGTATTGTTTCGTGTGCTATCGGTTGATACACACATTGTTTTATGTTTGGTTTCACAGTATCGTTTGATACTTGTATTGTTTCGTGTGCTATCGGTTGATACACACATTGTTTTATGTTTGGTTTCACAGTATCGTTTGATACTTGTATTGTTTCGTGTGCTATCGGTTGATACACACATTGTTTTATGTTTGGTTTCACAGTATCGTTTGATACTTGTATTGTTTCGTGTGCTATCGGTTGATACACACATTGTTTTATGTTTGGTTTCACAGTATCGTTTGATACTTGTATTGTTTCGTGTGCTATCGGTTGATACACACATTGTTTTATGTTTGGTTTCACAGTATCGTTTGATACTTGTATTGTTTCGTGTGCTATCGGTTGATACACACATTGTTTTATGTTTGGTTTCACAGTATCGTTTGATACTTGTATTGTTTCGTGTGCTATCGGTTGATACACACATTGTTTTATGTTTGGTTTCACAGTATCGTTTGATACTTGTATTGTTTCGTGTGCTATCGGTTGATACACACATTGTTTTATGTTTGGTTTCACAGTATCGTTTGATACTTGTATTGTTTCGTGTGCTATCGGTTGATACACACATTGTTTTATGTTTGGTTTCACAGTATCGTTTGATACTTGTATTGTTTCGTGTGCTATCGGTTGATACACACATTGTTTTATGTTTGGTTTCACAGTATCGTTTGATACTTGTATTGTTTCGTGTGCTATCGGTTGATACACACATTGTTTTATGTTTGGTTTCACAGTATCGTTTGATACTTGTATTGTTTCGTGTGCTATCGGTTGATACACACATTGTTTTATGTTTGGTTTCACAGTATCGTTTGATACTTGTATTGTTTCGTGTGCTATCGGTTGATACACACATTGTTTTATGTTTGGTTTCACAGTATCGTTTGATACTTGTATTGTTTCGTGTGCTATCGGTTGATACACACATTGTTTTATGTTTGGTTTCACAGTATCGTTTGATACTTGTATTGTTTCGTGTGCTATCGGTTGATACACACATTGTTTTATGTTTGGTTTCACAGTATCGTTTGATACTTGTATTGTTTCGTGTGCTATCGGTTGATACACACATTGTTTTATGTTTGGTTTCACAGTATCGTTTGATACTTGTATTGTTTCGTGTGCTATCGGTTGATACACACATTGTTTTATGTTTGGTTTCACAGTATCGTTTGATACTTGTATTGTTTCGTGTGCTATCGGTTGATACACACATTGTTTTATGTTTGGTTTCACAGTATCGTTTGATACTTGTATTGTTTCGTGTGCTATCGGTTGATACACACATTGTTTTATGTTTGGTTTCACAGTATCGTTTGATACTTGTATTGTTTCGTGTGCTATCGGTTGATACACACATTGTTTTATGTTTGGTTTCACAGTATCGTTTGATACTTGTATTGTTTCGTGTGCTATCGGTTGATACACACATTGTTTTATGTTTGGTTTCACAGTATCGTTTGATACTTGTATTGTTTCGTGTGCTATCGGTTGATACACACATTGTTTTATGTTTGGTTTCACAGTATCGTTTGATACTTGTATTGTTTCGTGTGCTATCGGTTGATACACACATTGTTTTATGTTTGGTTTCACAGTATCGTTTGATACTTGTATTGTTTCGTGTGCTATCGGTTGATACACACATTGTTTTATGTTTGGTTTCACAGTATCGTTTGATACTTGTATTGTTTCGTGTGCTATCGGTTGATACACACATTGTTTTATGTTTGGTTTCACAGTATCGTTTGATACTTGTATTGTTTCGTGTGCTATCGGTTGATACACACATTGTTTTATGTTTGGTTTCACAGTATCGTTTGATACTTGTATTGTTTCGTGTGCTATCGGTTGATACACACATTGTTTTATGTTTGGTTTCACAGTATCGTTTGATACTTGTATTGTTTCGTGTGCTATCGGTTGATACACACATTGTTTTATGTTTGGTTTCACAGTATCGTTTGATACTTGTATTGTTTCGTGTGCTATCGGTTGATACACACATTGTTTTATGTTTGGTTTCACAGTATCGTTTGATACTTGTATTGTTTCGTGTGCTATCGGTTGATACACACATTGTTTTATGTTTGGTTTCACAGTATCGTTTGATACTTGTATTGTTTCGTGTGCTATCGGTTGATACACACATTGTTTTATGTTTGGTTTCACAGTATCGTTTGATACTTGTATTGTTTCGTGTGCTATCGGTTGATACACACATTGTTTTATGTTTGGTTTCACAGTATCGTTTGATACTTGTATTGTTTCGTGTGCTATCGGTTGATACACACATTGTTTTATGTTTGGTTTCACAGTATCGTTTGATACTTGTATTGTTTCGTGTGCTATCGGTTGATACACACATTGTTTTATGTTTGGTTTCACAGTATCGTTTGATACTTGTATTGTTTCGTGTGCTATCGGTTGATACACACATTGTTTTATGTTTGGTTTCACAGTATCGTTTGATACTTGTATTGTTTCGTGTGCTATCGGTTGATACACACATTGTTTTATGTTTGGTTTCACAGTATCGTTTGATACTTGTATTGTTTCGTGTGCTATCGGTTGATACACACATTGTTTTATGTTTGGTTTCACAGTATCGTTTGATACTTGTATTGTTTCGTGTGCTATCGGTTGATACACACATTGTTTTATGTTTGGTTTCACAGTATCGTTTGATACTTGTATTGTTTCGTGTGCTATCGGTTGATACACACATTGTTTTATGTTTGGTTTCACAGTATCGTTTGATACTTGTATTGTTTCGTGTGCTATCAGTTGATACACACATTGTTTTGCAATATCGCTCATACTGGAAATAAGCGATATGCTGTATTTAAAGACCGCTGATTCCCGCGATGGAAACAGCAGACTTCGACAGATAGTATTCTTAAATATACTTGGTTGAACGGTTACTTCTCTGATCTCCTATTACACCCCGTTCGAAGCCTCCTTTAGCAAGCAGCGCTCGCTTCGTGTTGACCACGAAGCCATCTGCTCCTATCGTACCGCTACGTGACTAGGGCCCAGCCCGAACACGTTACAAACAAGGTCATGTGTGTAAAACCAATATAAACGTAAACGAGCCCCATGACCTACTAACGAGGTCATGTGCGTGAAAGAATAACTTAACTGTATGACATCTAAATGACGTCATGTGTGAAACCCGTTCCTCACCGCCGTCACCTGGCTAGCGCTCCTCTAGCCAGATCGTGATACTCTCTCCTACTATTCCTTATTTTCCTTCTCTAATTCCTCCTTGTTCTTTGCCCACTCTTCCGCACACTCTTTTTCTCAAATATATAGTCTACCCTTGTAGCCCATAGTAACACAGGCGGAAAGCATAAGAGAGAAGACTGGTTTATGAAACAGGACGACATAGTCATAGGGATTTGAATTTCGGGGTCAAGTGATCTTTTGCTGTCCATGCGTGCCTTCTATTTCGATCCAACTTTCATCGGTGAAAGCAAAGCATTCCAAAGGTTTTGTGAGTGCCCAATCACCCAGTACTACCCAGGCTTGCCAGTCCCTGGGCCACAGTTTTGGCTTTTGTCGAGGCTCAAAACGGTCCAAATTATGATGCTCATTCATTATCTTATAAGCATATGATTTGGAAATCTTAATATCAGCCTCTGCCGCAATTTATGGGAAGGTCTTTTGCTAGTGTTCCTCTTCACATAAGGCAAGATCTTTCAATCATTCAGAGGTAGTGGAACCAGGAGGGATCTTTTGCGGAATAGCAGGCTCGGGTTGAATTTGATCGTTAAGATTTTCAAGTAAGCAAAAGATATCGTGACTCTGTGATCACTTCTATTATATTCTCTAATTAGTATAGATTACACTTCAATCCTCGCCTCTCCTACTGACCCTTACTCTGAGCCAAGTTCCTTTTATTGTATTTAGTGAAACCCGCCCCTTCAGAGCCTCATAAACATGTGAATAACTCATTCCTTCTACTTGAATCAATGTAATAATTGCACTCCGGATTGGAATTGAGAGGCTTTCCCCGCTTGGCATTTTTGTGGTGGAACACGGCATTTGGTTTGATCTGATCGTGGAGGATATGGTTACTGTAAGGCTCTACTCCCCGTTGTTTCTTGTCTATGGTACCTTGTCATCATAGTTTACCCCCCTATTTTCGGCTGACGGCGTTTTTCTTGGCAAAGACGCGTGAGTACTCTCACGCTTCCACACGAAAGGGAACTACAGTGTTGCTATACGCTCCCGCCTGAGACAGCCTACCTTCCCATCTCATCGTGCCAGCCCATCCAGGGCACGTACAGCCAGTCTGCCCGTCCCTCAAGGCTTATCAAAACCGTCAACACACTTCCACCATCGCACAATCGCTTGCCGGATGGTAGCGGTACAGTACCGTATTATACAAGAACCGTACTGTACTGTACTGTACTGCAGCCTACCGGTACGATACCACCCGATCGAATCTCGCTT
>PYWC01000030.1:936445-983458 GCA_003182015.1 Tuber magnatum | reverse complement strand
TTAGCTCTTCACGCAACCATCTACTGTTATTTCCTATCTACTACTTTACGATCTTTACAATACAAAAACCTTTACGCTCCAATCTTATCCGCTAGACAGATCCGCTTTAGAGTCAAGAACTTATCCACTACGCAGATCGTATTATCCAAATCCAAGACCGATACTCTCGGCGCTGGTGAGAAACCGATTCTTATGTGAGAATACTAAGATACGGCCTAGAGACTCGAGGACCTCTAGGATACAGCCCAGCGTAGTTCAGAAGAACCAACCAAGGTCGTTACCTGTCGCGAGTAACATGAGTAGTGGGAAACCGTAACAACAAGCTGAGCATGATCGTCTAAGTGAGTTATTCAGTTCTTACCTAGGAGAGCTAATTCTGGGTCTCCTTTCTACTCTGCCCTCTGCTACGCCAGAATATTGGCCATTCCTCTCAACACGTTCATTCTTGGGAAAAATTCCCAATCATCAAGCTGCTAGTACCTCTGCTCCAGAGATTTTTCTGCTATCAGAGGAAGCTTTTGCTGATCTGAATGAGCCTCCCATCTCTCTCGTGCTCTATTCCACTAATCGTTTAATGTACATCCTGCGATGTTATATTCCAATGCAAGACTTGCTCATAAAGTACCCTTCTCCTGCCTCTGCAGCAATGCAGCTGGAATTAGCTCCTCTCTCATAGCCTGTTATCTTTCTGGGCTTCACACATACAATTGTTGTACAAGGAGATATTACCAGTTACTTACTTTCGTAGAATGTGACTTATAATATTTAAATGTGGGGTAATGTCGATTACCAGGAAGTGACACAATACCCAGATATAACACAAGGCAGAATCAGCCAAAATGAGGCATTGTGAGGATGTATAACCCTGCTCTCATATCAGCTAAGTGATCAATACAACCATAAACACAATGGCACTATCTAGAAAGTCTGATTCTGGATATAAGAAATGCTTGCAGCAAGCAATGTAAGTAATTAAATCAGGTGAAGAACGAAATGTGCCCGCTGCAAGTAAGGCTTTTGAGGTTAAGTTGTGAACACTATACCGTCGACTTGCTAGAATGACCCTTGCCTGAGCTGTTACCCATGAGGAATAGCAGCACCTCACAGCGCTGGAGGAAAAGGCTATTGTGAAATAGTACTTCACTTAGGATAATATTGGCTTTTCACTACATCTTGACATGGTTAAGGATATGGCTATTCACTTAGAATTTAAGTGAACGGGAGACACCCCCCTCTTCTTGGCAAGAACTGGATCAGTAGATTTCTCTGGCGGTACTCCAATCTAGCATTGAAGTTCAGCAGCCAGCCGGAGTGACAGTGTGCATACAGCAATGATGCGGAGGTTATAGGAGATTATTTTTCCAAACTTGGAAGACTCATACAAGAGCATAGCCTACAAGAGTTCCCAATATACAACATGGATAAAGAGGGATTGCTAATCGGGTTGGCCTTGCGAGTGAAGGTCCTCTGCTGGTGTGGTAGATAGAACCCCAGGTTTATCCATGATGGGAAACGGGAACTTGTCATAGTTATTGAGACAGTTGAGAGTGGTGGAACTGTTATGTCACCATTTACAATTAACAAGGGTACTGAATATTACATGGGATGGTATAAGAATTTAATGGAAAAGGAAAAAGAATATCAGTTTAGCTACTCACCCAAGGGTTAGACTGATGATTAGTTGGCACTAGAGTAGTTGTGAAGGGTTTTCATTCTTAAGAGTCAGGCAAGATGTGGTGATCTCCTGCAGCTTCTCATATTCGATGGCTGTTGTAACGGGGGCACCCCTAGGAAGATGGATCCCAAGGTTGCGACCGCACCAAACAACTTCAAACTTATCGCCAAAAGTTCACACAATTGTAAGAGTAAAGTAGACGGTAAAACTTAATATCGTTAAGCCTGACGCTTCACTCAATTAAGGTCTCGAGAGGATTGATTGTTGGAGTAGGAGAGTTCTCGCATAGACTTTCAGGTAGTTTTATCTTATGCCAGAAACTCCCCCATCAGTTTACTCCAACTGTTCGAGCACACCCTTCTCCGCTAAGGGCGGTCCGACACGTCTCCTGACACCCCCTTCGGGCATGTATGTGTCGACCCGCTCTAGTCGGCGTTCACCATATGTGCATATCGTTTCTGCGGCGCATTTCCATTCTGCCCGCCGGAGTGAAAACCTCTGCGCATCGGGGACTTGCCAGTGGCTAACTGTCAAGACCCCTTGCTGAACTAGACTATCTATGACACCCTTCCCATGCGCGTTGATTTCTTCTTGACGCCGGAAGCTACCGTGAGCGGTTTATCTATCTACTATTTACGAGTCTCGGGCTTCCGGTGTCTTCCGCAGGGTACGGTGGTCCAGGAGTGATCCAATGGGCGCTACCCACGACCACTACCTCGGATACACCTTACCTGCGGTAGGAATCATGCTTTTAGTGTCTCTGCACTTCCCTCTCAGAGCCTATGGCGTTGGGGACATCCTTGGGCGTGGTAGGTGCAAAACGTTCCCAGTCGTCCCGGCACCACCCGGGACTACCTTCGGGACCCCCACGGTTAACTCCCGTTAACTCCGTCAGTTTTGGTCCGTTTTACTCCGAACAACTTGGAGGAGGTACTCCACCTTCCACCCTATGCCCCCTTGTATATCCTGCGAACAGCTTACGGTCGACCGGACGGCAGCAACGTATACGGTGTTGCAAGCGGGTCTCCAAAGATCCTCCTTTGCTAGACTGCACACAACTACGCAACCGTTTGCCCATGACGTCCGGGCCTCAAGGCGGGGCCGGAGGGGCATGATAGGAATAATGTCTCCAATTTACAGCTTCTTCGTAGCTGCGTAGCTCGCCCAATAGCATCTCCCGGAACCCCAGATTCCAGTATTATGCATGGCTTCGTGTGACAAACATTCCAGTCATTTTTCCCAAACTCCCCGAGGGACTTCGTATTGGCAGGTAGGGTAACTCAGATCCTTGAACAGGGTAATCCAAGCCTCAAGGCAGGGTAACCCTGTTCTGAGGGTAGGGTAATCTTGTCCGGTGGACAAGTGGATTTTCTCCTGTTACCCTATCTATCCCACTTCCGGGGATAGACACACTCGGCCTTTCTCTAGTTACCCAGCCTAGCTGTGTATTGGCCCTTCATAGGTCCCTAAGTACGCTGACACCAACCTTGGGCGTAGCCATGTACCTAAATACTTGTGTCCACTAAGTCTGCTCATCTCGGAGCCCGGGCCATCGGGTCTCCGTAGGTCAAGTACTCACTTGCCTGCCGGTTCCTACCAGTTCGCCTCCGAGCTACCTGTATGGGTGTAGGTTCCGGCTGCCATAGCTCACGTATGCTGGGTCGTTACATCACTCCCCTCTTCTCTACGGTCCGTCCCGGACCGTTTAGCGTCGTCTTTTGTTTCCACGACTCGATTCCCCCAAGACCCGATGGTCCCTGGGCTTGGACGGATATCTTTGGTGGAAATCTAGCATGGCCTGTAAGCCTGTCCCTTCTAGCATCTCATAGGGCTCCCATGAGTTCTCCTCAGCTCCATAGCCTTCCCATGAAACCAGGTACTGGACAAAGCGCGACGGAAACTTCGCCTTTGTTCCACCATACCAGCGACTGTCCACAACAGCTTCGATGACGTAACTGGGCTCATTGTCCACGAGCTCGGGGGTAGGGATCTCCTTGATCCTACCCGATTCCGGATCCTCGCGATAGGGTTCCAGCAGCGTGACATTGAAAACCGGGTGGATGCTCCATCGGGTGGGCAATTGGAGTTCGTATGCTCGGGTACCCACCCGACGTTTGACCACGAAAGGGCCAAACATCCGGTGGTCCAGCTTCTCCATGGGATGCTTGGTGCGGATGTTCTTCCGGTTCAACATCACGCGGTCCGCTTTCTTAGCCCGCCCAGCAGCCACATCTTCCAAGGTAACATAGTCCGGGGATGGCAGCCATTTCTGGTCATGCCATTTCCGCTGCCTTTCCTGTGCCCGTTGAATCGTTTCTCGAATCTGTTGCCAGGTTCCTTCCCATTCCTTAACCAAGAGTTCACTACTTGGGTGTATCCCTTGGTTGTCAGACACAACACCCGACCAGTTTGTCCGTGGGTTGAACCCATAATTGATCTCAAATGGTGACAACCTGGTGGATTCTGATGTTGAGGTGTTATACGCATACTCCGCAAGGGGTAGCAGCGAGACCCAGTCATCCTGTTGATAGGAACAGTAACTACGCAAGTACTGCTCCAGTGTCTGATTAACCCTCTCGGTTTGCCCATCAGTCTCTGGGTGGAATGCAGTCGAAACGTTTAGTTTCACTTGCAGCAAGTGCATCAGACTCATCCAGAACTTGGATGTGAATCGGCTATCTCGGTCGGAGATGATTGACTCTGGCAGTCCATGAAGGCGCCAAACCTCCTTCAGGAATATCAAGGCAAGCTCCTTGATAGGTACCTCAGTGGTCAGGGGTATGAAATGGGCCATTTTCGAAAACCTGTCTACTATGACCCAGATCTTGGTATACCCTTCGGACTCTGGCAGCGCGACAATGAAATCCATTGAAATTGCTGTCCAAGGCCGCATAGGAACATCGATAGGTTCCAGCAGCCCGAACTTCTTGTGCCTGATGGATTTATTTCTTTGGCATGCATCACATGTCCGCACATAGTCAGTGATATGCTCATCCATCTTAGGCCAGTAGAAGTTAGCCCTCACCCTGCCAATGGTTTTGTAAGTCCCGAAGTGTCCCGCGATTCGGGAGTCATGTTCTGCCTTCATGATTGTCTGCTTCAGATTCTGACCCTTGGGAACATACCACCTGTTCTTGTACAGGAGTAAGCCCTTTTCCGTCGTGAAATGTCGGTCGACCTCTTTGTCACCTGCAGCTGTTGCCTTCAGGATCCTTAAGTACTCCTGGTCTTCGGTTATCGCTACCCGCAACTGATCCAAAAAGGAAGACTTGAGCCGAAATCCCTGGCACACTTGCAACACCTGTGGTCGCAAGATGTCCCGTTCCTGGCTCCCAACCCACTGTCCGGGGCGAAAAAACGACTGTGGCGGAAAATCACTCCCCCCTTCAGGGCGGTAGTCCCTACGCCGCGACAAAGCATCCGCCTTCTCATTCAACCGTCCTTCTCGGTAAACCACCTTGAAGTTAAATGGTTGCAGGAATTCAGCCCAGCGGTGCTGCCTTCGGTTAAGGACCTTGGTACTATTGAAGTACTCCAAGTTCTTATGATCCGTATAGATCACCAACTGGTCCGTTACCGAGCGTAGCAAATGATCCCATTCCTTGAACGCCGCCACGATGGCTGTCATTTCCTTGTCATGGACATCATAATTAATCTCCGCTGGGTGGAACTTCCTACTATGGTAGGCCACCGGATGCCATCTCTCATCCTCACATAACTGGGAGAGAACGGCTCCTAATGCAAAGTCACTAGCGTCGGTTTCTAGCCGTGTTGGCCGTTCAGGGTCAAAATGTGCTAGGATAGGTTTGGACGTGAACGCTTCCTTTAAATGATTGAAGGCCTGCTCACATGCAGGTGTCCATTCCCATCGGACATCCTTCTTTGTCAAGTCCGTGAGGGGTTTCGCTATCTTGCTGAACCCTTCTATGAACCGACGATAGAAGTTGGCAAAGCCCATAAAGCTTTGAACGTCGACGACGCATGTCGGAGGTGCCCAGTCTTTGATTGTCTGCACCTTTTCCGACAACATAGAGATCCCCATATCGGAGATCCTATATCCGAGGAATTCAACCTCCCGTTGGTGGAAACTGGACTTCTTCATACTTACACATAGTCTAGCTTTCCGCAATTTCTCCATTACACGCCTTACCATCGCGACGTGCTCTTCCATAGTTTCGGAGTAGATCAGGATGTCATCCATATACGCGATGACTCCTTCATCCATGAGATCTCGAAAGACCTCATTTATCATGCTCTGGAAAGTTGCCGGGGCATTACATAACCCAAACGGCATGACCGTGTATTCATACAGTCCATATCTGCACCGGAAGGCCGTCTTCCATTCCTCACCTTCTGCCATCCTCAGAAGATAGTAGCCGTTTTTCAAGTCCAACTTAGTGAACACAACGGCTTTTCCTAACCTATCTCGCAGTTCATTCATCAGCGGTAGAGGGTACTTGCTCTTCACCGTGATTTTGTTCAGCCCTCGGTAATCTATTACCAGTCTTAATGTACCATCTGGTTTTGGCACAAAGAGGATAGGGGCTGCTGCTGAGGAACTGGATCGCCGTAGCTTCCCCGTTCGCAGCATGTCATTGAGATATTCCCGGAGTGCCTTAAGCTCCTTTTCCGATAACGGATAGATAGGCCCAAACGGAGGTTGAGTCCCGGGTAGCAACTCGATCGTGTGGTCATACTTTGAGTGCTCCGGCAAGGCCTCAATCCGTTCTTGACTGAAGATGTCCCCGTAGTCCTTATACTCAGGGAGTAGCTTGACAGTAATGTCAGCACCTTCCTCATCGGAGAATTGTACAATTCCCAACAGGTACACATTACTAGGGTCTTCAGCTAGCAACTCTTCATCGGTCATGAACACTAACCGCCCCTGCTCTGCCAGGCAATTAGCCTTGCAGAAATCTGAGCGCCAGGTTAGTGATCCTGTCTTCCAATCTATGTCGGGATTATGGTCCTTCAACCAAGACATAGGTAGGTACCCGTCCACCTTGGTGTCGGGCATGTCCGCGACTTCAAACCGCATTTCGTTATGGTGGTCGCCTATTCTCATGTCCAATGATTTGGTATAGTGCAGACCTGACCCCGGAATGTGATTACCGCTTGCGTCGCTTATCGGCACATGTACCTTTCGTCGTACACATGGTGCCTGCGTTTGTTTAACCCATCGGCTACTAAGCACTGGCCCAGTAGCTCCACTGTCGAGTAGCAGGAGCGCCTCAGCGCTTACCTGTCTAGCTCCAATCTTCCAGTCTAGCCTTACCCTCAGGTGGATAGACTTGGTATGGCGAGGCAAGTTATCACGCTTCTGCCTCTTCACTTGTCTTAGGGACTTAGTCATCTTGGCTTACTAATTCTGATCTCTTGCCTTTCGACACAAGAGCGGCCACAACGGGTCGGCAAACGTTAAGGGATTGGGAATCGTTTTATCAATAGCTAGGGTGTTTACTATCACGCCAGCATGATTTCGGGTACTAAACCCTCCTCAGGTAAACTTGATCATAGCATCATTTATTCAATCAAGTCCAGCCTGAACTAATCCCGCTTGTACTAAACATAACAAATTTTCCCGAGGTGGGTAGAGGTCCGCTGTTGGACCGGTTCCAAGCGAAGCAACCTTGCTTCCCCAATGTCGAGCGTCTCCGCGAGCGAGATCTCTCCCAGCCTCAACCGAAAATAATGTCCTGTGACTTGTCCGTCCCACTAAAGAAATCCTGAAAGAAATACAAATAACTAGAACAAAGGAAATAACCTGAAAACCCACAAAGGAGAGATCACCCTGTCCACCGCACACGGCCCTCAACATCTATCTGCCCACACCACCTGGGTGTAGTCAGCATCAGGGTCGTTCATGCAGTAGAGGGGTACTTACCCATCCCAGAAGCCACTTCCGGGGCTCCTTTTCATCCATCCCGCAGGGGTCTATGGATACAGGTTATTAAGGTTATACCTTTCACAGAATGGGGTCTTACCTATTCTGAGCCGTCAGTATCAACCTCCATAATCTGAGGTGATGCCTGTCGGACTTCAAGTATCTTTGACGAGGTAGCCGGAGGTGGCGCTTCGATGCGCTTTAGTCGCTTGTCCGTACCTGAGGGCTCGCTTACCGGGGCTGACCGTTTCAACCCACGAGCCTGTTTGGACGAACTAACGACTGGGGACGTCGCGGTGCACTTTCTCCAAAAGTGACCCGTTTGTCCACACTTGGTGCACTGGTTGTGCTTTCTCCGACATTCGGTCAAAGTCGACGGGATTTCCTTATGCGCCATTGCATACTCAGAAGTCCCCGGCTTTGCCTGTTTCCCCGCATTGAAATTAGTAGGTTTGGCAGACCGCTGGTTCTGTCTGCCCGAACCTTTATCCTTCTTTTTAAACCTTCCGGAAGTTGAGGACCTATCCTCCTTCTTGTCCGTTGGTTGAGACCGTTGGACAGGGTGGATAACTCGGTTGCTGAACCGGGTGTTGTCTTCCAGCGTGTGTCCAACCTTCCGAAGAAGATCAAGGTAGTCGTTCAAGTCGGTAGGATGGGGCTCCTTCAGTGCCCACGCGTTCCTCACTTCTTGAGTAATGCCCGACCGTACCTTATCTCATACCTGCACAGGGTCTGTATAGCTAAGCTTATACATATAGTCAATTATCTTGTCCAGGTACTCATCGATGTGATGTGGCTTCATCACTAGGTCTCGCCACTCAAGCAGGGATCGGTCTCGTTCCGCTTGGTCACCGCCGAAACTCCGTTCAAGCCGTTCCCGGAATCCTTTCCACGTTCTTAACGGGTTACTGTTATTAACTGGAACTCCGGTACGCTTGGCTGCCTCCTTATTGATGTGGGAGTGCAGCCCAAGATACCATGTTCGGGCAGTATCTTCTAGAAGGGGGATCACCAGGTTTACCTTGTCCATATCGGTCAACCTGCACCCAGCAAAGTACTCGAACTTAACCTCTACCAGCGTCAGGAAGCTGGCGAGTTCGGTGACCTTTCCCTTAAACGCCGGAATGCCGCTCAGCTTTTCCGGCTTCTTCTGCCGTTGTCTAGATGATGGTCGTGCAGCCGCCCTACTCCGTAGTTCCCTTGACAGCTTCTTAGCACGGCGGTCCCACCGTCGTTTCTTCTCGTCGCTCCAGTCATCCTTGCGAGCGCCGAGAAAAGGGGTCAAGTCGGGGAGAGAATCGGCATCATCATCATCCGAGCTATCATGGTCAGAGTCCCCAGGATCTCCACCTGCTCCCGTAGTACCACCGACAGGTGGTCCATTTCCACCTCCACTACCCCCGGTATTTCCACCTGGGGTCTCGCGGGGTCTATCATACCCATCAAACCTTTCCTCCTGGCCATCCTGATTCCCATCCTCGGGGGGGTTAGCCCCTGATGGTACTGATGCCGGTGGTGGAACAGGTCGTTGCCCCCTCTCAGGAGTTGGGTTCGGAGCCGCCTGAGTTGTCGCCAGAAACGACTGAAGCTCTGGACAACTCAAAGGTTGCATTGGGGGCCCCGCGTGTCTCCATGACCCACAGTACCCACATGTTGGTCGTCCGTCTCCCTCCTTCTGTCTTCTTCGGTGCCTTACCGGGGTCCGTGGTCCCTTCCTGCACCCGTACGTGTGGTAATGAATCCACCTCATGCGGGTTTCTTCCGATTTGCAGCCCGACAGACAGTACTCGTCTTGGCTGTCCGACTCACCACTAGTGATCGTGGGGAGGATGGAGGGAAGAGTTGGTTTTGAGGGGGCAGAGGGAATCACGGGTGCCCAAGGAACGGAACGAGCGGGTGTCCCAGGTCCGGGGATCGGAGTCCCTCGTGATGGAGCCATGGGTGCTCGCTCTTCCTGGCGCCTGACCTGTTCAAAGAATCCAGGTGAAGCCGCACGCAGCGGTCGGTACCCTGGGGTAGCCGATACTGTTGGCGGGAAAGCTGCGACAGGGAAGGTATCAGGAGGGGGCAATGAAACTGGTAAAGGTGTGGGTCTTGGGGCAGCAATAGGAGGTACGGGAGTTGCAACCGACGGTGTTGCAGGGGGGTTAATGGGAGCGGGGGTCGGCCGAGGAGTAGGGTCAGGTGTATCTGGTGCTGTGATACCCTTTGGCTTGGACGTCCTTTTCTTAACCCGACGCCCATCGGTTGGTCCAATCGCCGGACTTCCTGAACGACTACGGGCGATCGAGGAGGGGACAGACAGAGAGCCTGTTGATGCTCTTGTGAAGGACGAGGTATAACTGTATCCTTCCCCCTTGAGGCTTTCCAACATCCGTATGCCCACGGGGCTTAGGTACGCCCTCCACTGTTCATCCCGGGCTCTCATAGCCAGTTCCATCCCGAAGTTCTCCAGCTTCGTGTGGACAAGTGGGAGTGGGGGCGCCGCCTCTATCATCAGTACGTCATTCTCAGCATCAATACTATAACCTCCCGCGAAGGCCCTTTCCAGCGCTGCCATACGATCCTTCAATGCCTTCTGGTCTCTTAACATTCGCAGGTATGCCTCCTGCTGTACCTTCATCCATTCCACCGCTGCCGTAGTAATCTGTTTACGGAACACCTGCTGCTGCTGGGCATTCCAGTTCTTCAGTTCCCGCTTCGCATCCTCAATCGACTTGGATACCTCCCGGACGATGTAAGGTTCGACGAACTCGCGGGAGAACTCGCTAAAGGGTACTCCTTGCGGTGGAGGAGGGAGCATGTTGTGGACGAGGGCGGCGTCTTGGAAGAACGAAAGCGCCGCAGCGCGAGGGTCTGTAATCATAAGATCAACACATTCATCAGGTAGTTGAATAGGGGCGGCCTCCAGGAGCAATTGGTGACCGTCCCATTCAATACCGCGGACGTCCGCGAACACCGAAGCACGAAATGTGTTGGCGGAGTTCTCGTCAAGGTCAAGGTCTGAATCCGAGTTGGATTCCATTCTGGGTCGACGTTCGATACTAGCCATTGCGCTTTCCACCCTGGGCTACTTGTTCGAGACAAGGTTACCAGTATTCACGCAAGGTCAGTGCCGAAGGTCGAAAAACAATTAATCAGGAGAGGAGTTAAGCGAGGAGCTCGCTTAACGATATACTGTAACGGGGGCACCCCTAGGAAGATGGATCCCAAGGTTGCGACCGCACCAAACAACTTCAAACTTATCGCCAAAAGTTCACACAAATGTAAGAGTAAAGTAGACGGTAAAACTTAATATCGTTAAGCCTGACGCTTCACTCAATTAAGGTCTCGAGAGGATTGATTGTTGGAGTAGGAGAGTTCTCGCATAGACTTTCAGGTAGTTTTATCTTATGCCAGAAACTCCCCCATCAGTTTACTCCAACTGTTCGAGCACACCCTTCTCCGCTAAGGGCGGTCCGACACGTCTCCTGACACCCCCTTGGGGCATGTATGTGTCGACCCGCTCTAGTCGGCGTTCACCATATGTGCATATCGTTTCTGCGGCGCATTTCCATTCTGCCCGCCGGAGTGAAAACCTCTGCGCATCGGGGACTTGCCAGTGGCTAACTGTCAAGACCCCTTGCTGAACTAGACTATCTATGACACCCTTCCCATGCGCGTTGATTTCTTCTTGACGCCGGAAGCTACCGTGAGCGGTTTATCTATCTACTATTTACGAGTCTCGGGCTTCCGGTGTCTTCCGCAGGGTACGGTGGTCCAGGAGTGATCCAATGGGCGCTACCCACGACCACTACCTCGGATACACCTTACCTGCGGTAGGAATCATGCTTTTAGTGTCTCTGCACTTCCCTCTCAGAGCCTATGGCGTTGGGGACATCCTTGGGCGTGGTAGGTGCAAAACGTTCCCAGTCGTCCCGGCACCACCCGGGACTACCTTCGGGACCCCCACGGTTAACTCCCGTTAACTCCGTCAGTTTTGGTCCGTTTTACTCCGAACAACTTGGAGGAGGTACTCCACCTTCCACCCTATGCCCCCTTATATATCCTGCGAACAGCTTACGGTCGACCGGACGGCAGCAACGTATACGGTGTTGCAAGCGGGTCTCCAAAGATCCTCCTTTGCTAGACTGCACACAACTACGCAACCGTTTGCCCATGACGTCCGGGCCTCAAGGCGGGGCCGGAGGGGCATGATAGGAATAATGTCTTCAATTTACAGCTTCTTCGTAGCTGCGTAGCTCGCCCAATAGCATCTCCCGGAACCCCAGATTCCAGTATTATGCATGGCTTCGTGTGACAAACATTCCAGTCATTTTTCCCAAACTCCCCGAGGGACTTCGTATTGGCAGGTAGGGTAACTCAGGTCCTTGAACAGGGTAATCCAAGCCTCAAGGCAGGGTAACCCTGTTCTGAGGGTAGGGTAATCTTGTCCGGTGGACAAGTGGATTTTCTCCTGTTACCCTATCTATCCCACTTCCGGGGATAGACACACTCGGCCTTTCTCTAGTTACCCAGCCTAGCTGTGTATTGGCCCTTCATAGGTCCCTAAGTACGCTGACACCAATCTTGGGCGTAGCCATGTACCTAAATACTTGTGTCCACTAAGTCTGCTCATCTCGGAGCCCGGGCCATCGGGTCTCCGTAGGTCAAGTACTCACTTGCCTGCCGGTTCCTACCAGTTCGCCTCCGGGCTACCTGTATGGGTGTAGGTTCCGGCTGCCATAGCTCGCGTATGCTGGGTCGTTACAGCTGTGGATCTCATATTACTTTTGAATTCGTATGTTTATACTTTTCAAATAATATATTACTTCTCTGCCTACCCCCCCACTTGACTCACTTACTCCAACCCCTTGATGTAGGCCTATTCAGTCCCTACCAGCATTTTTATGGCCTGGCAGTTGACAACTATATTCGCTCTGGTCAAAACCTCCAAGGAATTAAGAAGTCCATCTTTATTCCTTTCCTGACCGAAGCTCATCGTGCAACCTTCACAGAACACAAGATACGCTAATCTTTCTCTGCTACTAGGATCTATCATCTCAATCCGGGCTGGGTGCTGGAGAAATGCAACCCCAAAGTCGAGAAGCGATGTGAGACACTTGGTATTATCAAGAAGCCTACTGGGAGTCCCTAGATATGCCACCAGATTGTGGCTGCAGGAAACCTCTTGCTAACCTCACTGCCAATAATACGGATTGCACAATTGATTGTATTAAGGGAATAATGTGCTCCCTTGGCCATCAGCTGGAGGAAGAAATTGCCGGTAAGAAACTTTGGCATGAGCAAAGCCTAAGGTTGCAAAGCAGTGACAAGCTCTACAATTCTACAGACCAGTAAATGCTGAGTAGAGTGAGAGTACTTGATGGCGCAGCACTAATCAAGCTACACGATGCATGTATTATTAAAGATGTACAAAAAAACATTTCCAAGACTTGTGGTAAAGGAGCAGGAAGTACCCTAGTCTGTATTTGGAAAGTAGCTACAAAAGTAAAGGGCCAACCCCCTACCACAACCTCCTCATATCCTACACCTACAACTCTCCAGCCTACTCATGTGCAGACAAATATTATCACCATTTCTGAGACTCCTTATCTGCTGGTAATCGATTGAGAGGAGGTTTCTACTAAGGAAAGTTTACTGGAAGACATCAGTGATTCTGAATGGTTTTCTGTTATTATTCTTGGCCCTCCACCAAGCTGACTACCTCCCCAAACACTCTCCCCCCCAGCCAAGACCAACCAACTTCTACTCTCAATATGACTTTATACAGTCACAAGTCTACTGTTGACTGAGAACCTTTTTTTGCAGTTGTATGCCCCCCCCCTCTACCCCACTCCCACATGCTTACTCTAATGTCATACATTTTTTTGTTCTTTCCTTTCACTATAGTACATATTTGTTGTT
This sequence comes from Tuber magnatum, assembly GCA_003182015.1. NCBI lineage: Eukaryota > Fungi > Ascomycota > Pezizomycetes > Pezizales > Tuberaceae > Tuber > Tuber magnatum. The sequence continues at coordinate 969,992 of PYWC01000030.1, read as the reverse complement.
TTTTCATTTGCGTGGTTCTTCTGATATGTCTTTTGTTATGATAGCGTGAAAAATCATCTTCTGGGAGTGTCAGTACGCTTTGACATTTTTCTTTATTGCGCAATATTAGACTGTGTCATATCCTGGTCTTATGTTACTCCCTGGTGGTGACGTTATCTCTGTGAGCTGACCCAGCATTTGAGACATCCGGCTTCCCAGTGATATCCAGTTACCAGGTGGTATACATTATGTTTATTGGTAACACCTGTTAAGAGCATCCTGAATGGTGTTGGAAGTCGATGGGCAATAGTCGACATGCTCAGGATGTGGCTTTTATTGCTTAGATAAGACATTCAGGGACGTAAATTGGTTTTGTTGAAGGTCACTGCTTGGTATATGCATGGCATTGCTATTGCTAACCTTATTGTATCATTATTCGGAGAAAGAAGAGTTCAGTGATGTACTTGGGATTTATACATCTGTCTACCAGAGATCTTATAAAGGAGGCCATCACAGAGAGGCTGTTAGAAGAAGGACATTGGAAGGAATCTGGTGTAATGACCCAGCATACATAAGCTATAGCAGCCAGAACCCCCACCCATACAGGTAGCCAGGAGGTGAACTGGTAGGAACTGGCAGGCAAGGAAGCACTTGACCTATGAAGACCCAATGGCCCAGGCTCCGAGATGAACAGAACTAGCTGGCAGAGTACTTAGGTACCTGGCTATACCCTGGAGTGGTATCAGTGTACTTAGGGACCTCTGAAGAGGCAGTTACTCAGCCAAGCCAGGTAACTGGAGAAAGGTCAGAAGTGTCTATCATTGGTGATGGAATAGACAGAGTAATAGGGAAAAGTCATCTTGTCCACCGAACATGATTACCCTACCCTCAGGATCAGGTTACCCTGCCATGGGGCTTGGGTTACACTGTCTAAAGTCCTGAGTTACCCTACCTTTCAATACGAAGTCCCTCGAGCAGTTCAGAAAAAATGACCAGAATGTTTCTCACTTGCAGCCATGTATAATACTAGAATCTGGGGTTCTGAGAGATGCTATTGGGTGAGCTATGCAGCTCCGAAGAAGCTGTAAATCAGAGACATTATTCCCATCATACCCCTCCGGCCCCGCCTTGAGGCCCAGACATCAGGGGCAAACGGTTATCTAGTTGTGCGCAGCCCAGCAAAGAGGAATCTTTATAGACCTGCTTGTAACACCGTATACGTCGCTACCCTCCGGTCCACCATAAGCTGTTCGCAGGATATACAAGGGGGCATAGGGTGGAAGGTGGAGTACCTCCTCCAAGTTGTTTGGAGTAAAGTGGACCAAAACTGGCTGAGTTAACGGGAGTTAACCATGGGGGTCCCAAAGGGAGTCCCAGGTGGTACCAGGGCAACAGGGAGAGTTTTACACCTACCAAGCCTGCAAGTTTCCCGAACACCATAGGCTCTGTAAGGGAAGTGCAGAGACACTAAAAGCACAATTCCTACTACAGGTAAGGTAGATCCAAGGTAGTGGTTATGGGTAGTACCCATTGAACTACTTCCAGACCACCGTATCCTGCGGAAGACACTGGAAGACCAAGAATCGTAAATACCAGATAGGTAAACCGCTTACACTAGCTTCCGGGGTCAAGTAGAGATCAATTCATATGGACAGGGTGTCATAGACAGTCCAGTTCATCAGGTATCTTGACTGTTAGCCCCTAGCAAGACGACGATGCCAAAAGGTTTTCACTGCGGCAGGCAAAATGGAAATGCGCCACAGAAATGATACCCATATAAGGTGAATGCCGACTAGAGTGTGTCGACATATGCATATCTGAAGGGTGTGCCAGGAGATATATTGGACCATCCTTAGCGGAGAAGGGTGTGCTCGAATGGTTAGAGTAAACTGACAGGAGAGTTTCTAGCATAAGATAAAACTACTTGAAAAGTCTATGCGGGAACTCTCCTACTCCAACAATCAATCCTCTTGAGACCTTAATTGCGTGAAGCGTCAGGCTTAACAATATTAAGTTTTACCATTTACTTTGCTCTTACCTCTGTGTGAACTTTTGGTGATAAGTTTGAAGTTGTTAAGTATGGTCGCAACCTTGGGATCCATCTTCCTAGGAGTATCCCCGCTACATCTGGGCGCACTAGATGAGTGGAGACTTGTTGTTCTTGTTGGAAATCATGGATACTACTCGGCATACTCATGGCTTTGTCCCCTTGTCTGCCAGTCTATCTATCCATTAGTCTATTCTTTCTCCATTGAGCCATCATCCTTTGATCCACTATCCTTTAATATGGCATCCATTGATCTAGCCATCCGGCTATTCGCCGGTTGGCGGTGGGAGTATTGTAGGAGTGTTGTGGTTAATATACTTACTCCATTATTTTTCATCTACTCTGTGTTAGCACATGTATTATATAAGCACCACACCAAAGTATTATTGTAACCGGTACAGGTACTAGGTTATGTTTATGTTTTGTTTTACAGTATCGTTTGATACTCATTATGTTTCAAAGGTATCACTTGACACTTTGATTGTTTTATGTTCGTTTTATAGTATCGTTTGATACTCATTATGTTTTGAAGGTATCGCTTGATACTTTGCTTGTTTTATATTTGTTTTACAGTATCGCTTGATACTCGTTATGTTTCAAAGGTATTGCATGATACTTTGATTGTTTTATGTTTGATTTGATAGTATTGTTTGATACTGGTTACGTTTCAAAGGTATTGCTTGATACTTGGAATGTTTTATGTTATCACACATACTGGAGATGAGCAAGAACTGGTATTTAAACACTGCTGATTCCACGATAGAAATAGCAGACTTTGACTGACGGTATCTCTAATATACTTGGTTGAATGGTTACTTCTTGATCTTCAATTATGTCCCTTCAAAGCCTCCTTTAGTCTACACAGCTCTTGCCTCTTGCCCAGCAAGTAGGCCACCTGTTACTATCACACTCGAAGCGTGATTAGCACCCTAGGTGTGAACACGTTATATTTTTTTAACCTCAGCAAGTGGTTACAAATATTGTACCTGGGTCAGGCCTGATCAACCTATAAACATCCACCAAGAAATGCTTGTAACTGGAAGTGGCAGGACCCTCAGCGGTCGGCTTCGCCAGCACACACCATTGAGCCCCTCAGGACGAGGAGTGGGAAGCAAGTCCTACACAAAAGGCTAGAACGCCCCAGACAACCCAAAGAACTAAAGGACAAGGAAGAGTCCACCTCTGATGAAGCTGCCAGGCAGCTTGCGAAAGACCAGGCTTCACGAACCTTAGAACAACCTAAAGAAGAACAAGTCGAGACATCGGAAGACCACCCACTATCATAAAAGAACCCCTCTCGAACGGAGGACGACAAAAGTGAGAAAAGTGAGGAAAGTGTAGAAAGCGAATCCGATATGTCTAGCTCAGAAGCCCCGCTACCTCCACCAGTACCCCTAACTGGCAGCACTGATGACCAGCCAGGGAAGAAGCCCAAGGTAAAGTTACCACTGCTAGGGAAGTTTAGCCGGAAGGGGGATGACCTCAAGCCTGAAGCATTAAAGCAATGGGGAACCTCAATATGCCAGTACCTGCTCACACAAGGAATCAGGACATCCAAAAAGGAAACAGGAGTCTAGGTGAGAGCTTTCTGTTAAGGAGCGGGCTTGGAAGCATACCACCAATGCATGGATGAATATGACAATAGAGACTACATCAGTGGAAAGACTGTATTAGACTATCTGCGGAAACGATTCCAGTCCAGCCGCAACTGGGAGGAACTATACAAAGCCTTCAACAGCATTCAGCAGGTACGGAATGGCAGAACAGAAAGAATCACAAAGATCATAACAGAGCTTCTAATGTACTGAGTACAAATACCTGAACTTGTAACCGGTATGGGTACTAGGTTGTTTTATGTTTGGTTTCACAGGATCGGTTGATACTGGTATTGTTTCGTGTGCTATCGTTTGATACATACATTGTTTTATGTTTCAATTCACAGTATCGGTTGATACTTGTATTGTTTCTTGTGCTATCGTTTGATACACAGATTGTTTTATGTTTGGTTTCACAGCATCGTTTGATACTTGTATTGTTTGGTGTGCTAGCGGTTGATAAACACATTGTTTTGCAATATCGCTCATACTGGAGATAAGCGATATGCTGTATTTAAAGACCGCTGATTCCCGCGATGGAAACAGCAGACTTCGACTGACAGTATTCTTAAATATACTTGGTTGAACGGTTACTTCTTTGATCTCCTGTTACACCCCGTTCGAAGTCTCCTTTAGCAAGCAGCGCTCATTTCGTGTTGACCACAAAGCCATCTGCTCCTATCGTACCGCTACGTGACTAGGGCCTGACCCGAACACGTTATATTTTTTTAACCTCAGCAAGCGGTTAAGAAACCTGCAGGTACCTAGTCTGATCAACCTACAAAAGTCCAATAGCGAAGCTAGCATCGGGGAGCGGCAGAACCACGAAGGATTCGGCTCCGCCAACAAGACACCATTGAGTCACTAGAGACTCAAAGTGGGAAGCAGGTCCCACGAGAAGGCCTTATCAAGAAAAGGCAACCCAAGAAACCGAAAGGGCCAAAGAGCGGATTCTCGATTGAGGAAGCTGAACGACAGCTAGCACGGGACTTGGCCAAGCAGACCTTTAGCGAATCGAGTGATGAATTAGCTAAGGCAGCAACCAGCCTTCCTGGGCTATTTCCCCTCAGCCCCAGCAAAGGAAAGGCACCATCGCAACCACCGAAGAAAGATAGCATACCTGTCGGGACACCTAAGAAGGAAGAAGGCAACGAAGAAGCATGAGATCACTCAGTAGAAAGGCAGCCACCAGATGAATTCCCCAGCGACTCTCCAGAAAGCTCCTCCGACAACAGTTCGAGTAACGAAGAGTCTGAACAGGAAATGTCCGAAGGTGAAGCCGCCAAACCGTGTGGCCCAGGGGCCGGGCGAACAGGACCTAAAATCAAACTTCCGCTACCACACTCGTTCTCGGGCGAAAAGGATGACTTAAAACCTGAAGTATTTGATCGGTGGGTTATAGCAACCTCTCAATACCTGGCCCTACACAGAGTGGACAAAACTAAGGAAGGAAGCAGAGCATACTTTGGAAGCTTCTGCACCGGAAAGGCTGAAGAAGCATACCAGCAAGCAATGAACCACTATGAGAGTGGGGAAAAAATCTGTGGAACGACCCTGATAAAGTACTTGAGAGAGAGATTCCAATCCTCGCGAAACAGGGAAGAACTGTACAAAAAGTTCAAGGATATCCAGCAAGTACGAAATGGCAAAACAGAAAGAATAACCCTGGTCACGACGGATCTCTTGATGTATCATGGACGATTGGCTACCGGAACAGTGTCTCAGTATACGCTGCGACAAAGATTGTATGAAGCAATGCATCCTAGAGTGCGCCAGGAGGTAGAACCCATGGAGGAGGATGGTGATGCCTTTGACAAGATAGTCAAGCGGGCCAAACGGAAGGATGCTATCCTGTATGAAACAGGAGTCTACCGAACCCACATACCAAAGGAAAGAAATAGCAAGGGATCACCATCGCAGGATAATACAAAAGAGGATAAACCATATCGCAAGGATTCAAATGACAAGAAAGACAAGAAGCAGAAATGACGCGAGGAAGGCACATGTTTCGAATGCGGGAAAAAGGGGCACTACGCAAAGGATTGCTATTCCAAAAAAGGAAAAGGAAAGGCCGCTAAGCGAGAGGCTAGCACAAACTACATGGAAGCAAGCGAATATGATGAAGTGGAAATTAACTCAGTGGAAATGGAAAGACTACGAACGCAACCAATGTTGGCAATAAGGCCCTGTGACACTGTTGAAGGAACGATTCACATAGGAGGCGATCCAGCAAAGGTACTATTCGACATGGGAACGATCAGCTGCGACATAATTAGCGCCACCTTTATCTCGACCCATGGCATCCCTACGGAGCCTCTACCCCAACCAACAACAGTCAATATGGCTATGAAAGGATCCCGCTCTTCAAGCCACAAGAAATGTGGTATGACTGTAGGAATCGGGAAAAAGAAATGGACAAATCAGGAGATGTTGGTAGGGAACTTGGCAAAGTACGACGCCCTGATCAGAATGCCATTCCTGAAAAGACATAATGCTCTTATCAGGTGTGGGGATACCGTAGTGGAATTTCCCGCTAACAAACTACATGTGCTATGCAAACCAACAAGCGTGGAATGCCGAGCCGCTGTGTCAGACACTACCACAAAAACATTGTTGGATGAATACAAGGATGTATTCCTGGACAAAGTCCCTGAAACGCTACCCCGGGTGCGAAAGATAAGCCACCACATTCGGTTAAAGGATCCAACCGACCTACGAAACCAACCAACATACACGATCCCTGAAGCGTACAAGGAAAAACTCATGAACTGGATAAACGAGAAATTACGAAGTGGAGTAATTGTGCGACAAGAGGTACCTGGAGCAGCACCTATGTTTGTACAACCAAAGTCAGATGGAAGGATCCGCCCCCTGGTGGACCTGAAAGTGAGAAACGATAACACGGTCATAGATAGTCCATCAATTGCAAATCAACAGCGGATTCTTAACCGAACAGAACGAGAAAAATTCCGGAGTAAGATCAACCTGAGCCACGCATACTTCCAAACACGCGTGGACAAGGACAGTATTAAATTCAACTCATTCAAAACCACGGTCGGAGGATTTGTGAGCAAAGTAATACTCCCAGGAGACATGAATGCACTAGCAACATTTATGCGAATAATAGAAGACCTCCTAAGCGAATATTTACATCATTTTGTATGGGTATACATTGATGATATTCCCATATTTTTAGACAAATCAGAGCAACACGAACAACACATACGCCAAGTAAGTGATTGACTCAGAAAAGTAAAATTTTGTGTGAGCAAAAGGAAGTCAGTACTTTTTGCGGACAAACTAGAAGTATTAGGACACATAGTGGACAACGAGGGGATCCATGCCTCCCCCCAGAAAATATCATCCATTGCAGAATCGGAAATGCCGAAAAACAAGCAGGAATTGCAACGATTCCTAGGAATAGTGAATTATGTGGCGCAGTTTCTCCCACACCATGCTACGTTGACGGCACCGCCAACCGACTTAGCGGGAAACGCCGAATTCGTATGGACAACGACCCACCAGACCGCATTTGATATAGTCCGCAAGCGAATTATCAATCAACAAGTCATGCGACCAATAGACATACGTAGCGAGGAACCAATTTGGTTGGTTATAGATGCCTCAGATTTAGGAGTTGGAGCATGGGTGGGACAGGGACCCACTTATGAGACGGCATGACCAGCCGCATTACACAGCAGAAAGTTCACCAACGCTCAAATGAACTATGAGACCACTGATAAAGAGGCCTTAGCAATAGTGGAAGTGCTTAATCAGTTCCACAATGTACTAATGGGAAACCCCTTCACGATAGTCACAGACCACCAACCCTTAACACACCTGCAAACAGCAAAGAACCCTAGCAGGAAGCAGGTGAGATGGCTAAGTGCCTTGGGAAAGCACGACGGAAAAATAGTCTACGCACCAGGAAGCACAAACTATTTAGCTAATGCCCTTTCCCGAATATACGAGGGAGAACCAGACTTGAATCCACTCTATGTCCGCAATTATACGAAGGAATCGGATGACATCTCAGATAACACGGTCCACGAGCAAGAATCAAACACAATGGAGCCCATGCATGAGTTCTCCCCTACTTCCCCTCCTTTCTCCTATACTGAGTACCTCAACGAGGCCCTTGTACCCCCGGAAAGCCCCTGCTCAATCACTGTAGGAAACGATTGGGGTGACCAGTTTATCCTGTGAAGTACGCCACCAGAAGAACTCCAACGTAGCGCCCAACACTACTCACACCGTTACGTGGATCATTGCCCATATTATTAAACCGAGATCAAATTCACAAACAACCATCCTAGACAAGGGGGAAAATCGACCCCTTACCCACTTAGTGAAGGACCAAGCCCCCCAAGTACAGAAATCGACCCGAGCCCCCCGGAGTCCCCCGAAATCAATGACTTGGAATGGCAACAAACTACCGGCGAAAGACCAATTAGTGTGGGAGAAGGACCATCCACCCTTGCCCAGCTGACGCCGAGGTCTTATGCAATTCTGGAACTGCTAAACCCGGAAGCCCCGGCAATCCGAATGCCAGAGCCAGAACCAATAGAAAACCTTACGACCGAGACAATAGTGGCATTCCGAATGCCCGGACCTGATAGCCTACCACCTATTACGCGAGCGGAACAGCTAGAAAGCCTTACCAATGAGACGATAGTCGTAGTAATGCTCCTGACAATGACAGAATATTGGCGCGGGCTTTACGATGTCTTGGAAGACAACAAGGAGGAAGACCTACCTGAGCCAACCAGAGGAAGCGAGATAGAAGACGAACGCAACAGCTTACAAACAGTCAATGAAATGATCGGAACATTCCGAGCACACATGGTAGCAGCATACCCAAAGGAACCAATTTGTAAGAAGGTAAATGAGAATATGGACTCCATAGGAGACTTGTCCTCTTACAAGGTTGCTAACGGAATGCTATACGCGGAAACCGGATATGGGGAAGACTGCCTGTATGTCCCGAAAGGCCCCGCATACAGAAATACGACTTTAAGAGAATATGTACTTAGCGAAATTCACAACAAAGGCCACCACAGTGTTGAGCGAAACTTACGGTACGCAATGGGGTACCTATTTTGGCCTGAAATGTGGAAGGACTTTAGAGCTTATGTGGCCCAGTGCCACACATGCCAGGTAAATAAGGGGCCTACAAAATTGCCAGAAGGAAAGGCTCAAACAATTACCCTGCCGTCGGAAATTTTCGAATCAATAGCCATTGACTTTGCGGGACCCTTCCACAATTCATGGGGATATGACACAATCCTAGTTGCGATGGATAGGTTTTCAGGATTCACCTGGCTTATACCTGCAACGAAGCAAGTAACAGCAATAACAACCTGGGAACTGCTACGCAACAAAATATTTACACCCCATGGCTACACAACATCTCTAGTAAGCGATACGGACCCAAGATTTGAGTTACATGTGTGGAGACAACAGTGTCGATCGTTAGGCATTGAACATATCAAGGCGGTACCAGGCCATCACGCAACGAATGGACAAGTCGAAAGACAAATTCGAGGATTGAAGACAGCTCTCTGAAACCTGGTCCACACCAGACAAAATAATCGGTTTGATACCATACCAGAGACAGCCGCATACCTGAATGTGGGATGGTCAGAAACTCTCGGTATGTCACCATATAAAGCCATTTTCGGAAAGAATTACCCACTACTGCCCCTAGCAAACTTCAAGAACTCCGCAGTACCGGCTGCAGACGAATTACTAAACAGGCACCAAGCAATCCAGAACTCGGTATTCAATGCGATTAAAATGGCACGCTTCACAAGGACGGGAACGGCAGCAAAACGATGCTGACACCATACACTAATAGGAAAGGGTAATCTGTTACTGGTATAAGGAAGTTTGTTCGCAACAGAATCGGGACGTCCCAAGAAATTGCAACCGCGCTGGCGTGGAGCATTCAAGATAATTGGATACGATGAGCATACACAAAATTACATAGTAGAAATGGATGGCAGAATGTACAGAAACCGAGAAGCGACATTCCATGCTTCTACTGTGTAAAGATACCTCCCTAATGATGATGTCTCCTTCCCTGCCAGGAGCCAGGCAAAACCACCCCCAATCATGGGAAATGAAAAACCGGAATGGGAAGTGGAAACCATACGAGACCACAAAAGATGATATGACTGTGACCAATTCCAAGTGAAATGGGTGGGGTACCCAGAAACAGAAAATAGCTGGGAACCTCTTGAGGGATTGGAAAATGCGATGGAAGCGGTTAATCAATGGTGGGAAGACAACACACCAGAGAACGAGCTACCCCCTACGATAAACCATGTGACAGTGGCATAGAGCCCAACCCTGCCAGAAATCCAACACCTGCGCCCGGACACGGACCAAGAGATACAGGACAGATTTTGGTCAGCCAACTTGGAGAGCGATTTCGAAAGCAGGGAAGATGAAAATTGGGTAATGGAAGATGAAGCGGTATACCTAGCCCGGCTGGCTGAGGTGGAGTACTCACAGTAGTGAAACGGAAAAAACACTCTATCCAACAGCCTTACGATGTCAAACTATGAGCAAGTGCCTTGGAGACTGTGCCATCAGCTAATGGGACTGTTGGTGAACTGTGATATTATCTCTAGACGATACCTTACACACCGACTATTCATACACATCTGCGACAAATGCTTAGAAATAACAACAGAATCGACGGGACGAATGTGGGGAGAATCAGTGTCTGATATTTTCCATTTTGGTAGTGGGTGCTACCTGAGTACAGAAAAACGTGATGGTTGCATGGAGACGGAAGAAAACGAAATTAAGCAGCACCCCCTTTTTCCTAAAAAGACCTAAGTGAGACTGATGCCTAAGCGAGGTCAACACCTAAGCGAGGTCACCACCGAAACATAAATACCGTCCACCAGCCCTCTAAACCGCCAAAGAAAACAAATCACACTACCAGACCTCCAAACCTTTAGCCTGTTACAAAACCTCACCCTATTACAACTTACCCTTACGCAAAAAGAAACAAGAATGTCAACCTACGCAGAAGTTAGCATAAAGGGACAAGATCTCATTTTGGGGTACCTGCTTTACCGAAAAATCATTCCAGAAGAAGCTTACTGGAAGATATTTTATATCGATCACTGCGAAGATTGTGGACGAATCGATCTCGAGACGGAGGAATGGGAGGACCGGATAGTCTGGAACTTCGTGGACCTGCCACACTACTAGGAGTCAGGTTGCTTTGTGCGCGGAGCGCTATGTGGGGAGTGTATGGAGAGATGGTTGGAAGGTGCGGAATGGATGTTGCAGGACGACATGAGATTGTTGCGGGATAGCGATGTCGATGAGGATGGGTCCTAAGCGGACTTTCAAGAGAATAGCGGAGTTACCGGCTATTAGGATTTCATTAGGTTGTTTCATTTGGTGAAATTGTTATTTTATTTTGGGAGTGTAACCGGTACGGGTACTAGGTTGTTTTATGTTTGGTTTCACAGTATCGGTTGATACTTGTATTGTTTCGTGTCCTATCGTTTGATACACACCTTGTTTTATGTTTGGTTTCACAGTATCGCGTGATACTTGAATTGTTTCGTGTGCTATCGTTTGATACACACCTTGTTTCGTGTTTGGTTTCACAGTATCGTTTGATACTTGTATTGTTTCGTGTGCTATCCTTTGATACACACATTGTTTTATGTTTAGTTTCACAGTATCGTTTGATACTTGTATTGTTTCGTGTGCTATCGGTTGATACACACATTGTTTTATGTTTAGTTTCACAGTATCGTTTGATACTTGTATTGTTTTGTGTGCTAGCAGTTGATACACACATTGTTTTGCAATATCACTCATACTGGAGATAAGCGATATGCTGTATTTAAAGACCGCTGATTCCCCTGATGGAAACAGTAGACTTCGATAGACAGTATTCTTAAATATACTTGGTTGAATGGTTACTTCTTTGATCTCCTATTACACCCCGTTTAAAGCCTCCTTTAGCAAGCAGCACTTGTTTCGTGTTGACCATGAAGCCACCTGCTCCTATTGTACCGCTACGTGACTAGGGCCTGACCTGAACACGTTACAAAACTCATAGTTAACAGTTATGCCCTTAAGCGAAGATTCTATGACACCATGGATACTTGACTTAGACAAGTGGTAGAACCGATGGAATGCGAAGATAATGACATAGACGATATAACCGGAAATGCAGAATGACAGGATATGATCCTGCATGAAACCGGTGCTTATGGAAACCAAAGTACTGCAAAGCGAGAGGGGAGACTACAAGAAAAGCCTCATCAGCAAGGGAGGAAGATGAAATCAATCTAAAAGAAGATCCCTAGAAATACCAAACAGAAACGAAAGGAGAACGGAGAATGCTTTGAATGTGGAAAGAAAGGACACATGGCATGAGACTGCCCCACCAAATGACAGATTAAGACAAAAACATCAGCCAACCAGGTTGAAACACAGGAGATCCAGGAGGTGGAGATCAACTCAGCAGATGCAGAGACTGAGATTGAGTACTACCAAACCCTCTCAGCTGCTACTCTCCACCTGTACTGAGCGTTGAAGGGAACCATCTTGATTAATGGCACACGCGCCAGGGTATTGTTTGTCACAGGAGCAGTGGGCATAGATATCATTAGCAATACCCTTGTCACAACCCAGGGCATCGCGACTCGCCTGATGAAAACACCGGTCACTGTGAACATGGCCATGAAGGGATCACGATCAACAAGCCATAAGACTTGTGAAGTAACCATCCAACTTGGTTTAGCTAGGCTACCGGACCAAAAGATGATGGCAGGGAATTTGGCAAAATATGATGCACTACTAGGGATGCCTTTCCTGACCCAGCACAGGGCTGTTATCTGATATTTTTTTTTTTTTTGTTTGATTTCGTTTGTTTTATTAGGTACAAAGAACGCATGCACCTCGCAGTATCGCGATAAAAACCTCCAACTACAGTCCATCCACCCTCAGGGAAGCCATGGAAAACCCTCTGGGGTATAAAAACCCGGACCCCCCGTGATGGAGCTGAATACAGCGAACCCAACACCTCCACAGACACGCAGCAACAAAGGAAAACCCCACCCGACAGTGAGACAACAGTTAGATCCCCACAAATTAGAAACCCCAAGACCCGGAAAGGAGAAACAGCCCCACACTCTCCCACCCCTAAAGCAAATGCCTTGTACTCCGGTACCAACCCCCCCTGATCTCGCCCCTACCCTGGTATGGAGCAGGAAACGACGAGGAGGCACACAGCCCAGGTAAACAGAGGGCAACAGTCGGGCTTGCCCGTTAGGCCAAGGAAGGAAGCACCGAATCCCAAGGGAGGAGGACAGGTCGCGCCGTGTGGCAAGCGAAGCTGACCCCGTGCCCGCCGGAACACAGAGTAGGTGGCAGTAAGGTGCCAGCTGCGATGTGGATGACTCCCATAAAGAAAGTCAGAGCCGGAAAGAAGAGGCAGAGGGGATGCTAGCCCAGCAGAGAGGATGCCAGCCGGAAGGTGGATGACGGCGTAAGCAGCGTCAGAGCCGGAGTGAGAAGTCGCCAGCCGAGGCCAGCTTGGAGCGGGCAGATAGAAGAGCTACCGCATGGTGAGGAGGTAGGGCCCCGAGGACCCGGGCAGTAGGGTGCCAGCCGACGCGGAAGAAGGAGTAGTAGGAAGGCCGAAACCAAGCGAGATGGACAACGATACGGCAGCAGGCTGCAACAGGGGTCACAGAGACCATCCCCCCCCTAGGCAAAGCACAGTGTTTTACCGCTTCTCTCATGTAGTCCCTTGTTCTCCGAGAGAAAGCGTCACTTAGTGGATGGGATACCATAACCGTGCGGTGCGAGGAGGAAGGAACAGGCCCCCGATAGCCCAGAGGACCACCAAGCGGACTGACCGTTAGACCAAACCCTCCCAGAGAAAAGCCAACTGTGCAGATGCTAAGCGAGCCTAGCAAAAGCGGGGAAGTATAGAGGAGGAACCACCGGCTGTTATCCGATATGGAGAAGTAGGAATTGAACTCCCTGATAAAATGGTCTGAGTGCTATGGAAACCAACAAGTGCGGAGTTCAGAGCGGCCATTTGTGAAACTGAACAGCAGGAAATCTTAACCGAGTTTGCGGATGTATTCTCAGAGAAGATCCCAGAGACTTTGCTGTCTCTCAGAAAGGTGAACCAGCACATTCGCCTAAAGAATACAACAGACCTCCTAAACCAACTGACATACACTATACCTGAATCATACAAAGGAAAGCTCTGTGACTGGATAAATGAGAAGTTAAGAACTAGAGTTATCTATCGGACCGAATCCCCAGGAGCAGCGCCAATATTTGTTCAGCCAAAAACTGATAGAAGAATGAGACCACTAGTGGATTTGAAACTTCGCAATAACAACACAGTCATGGATAGCTTGTCAATCCCAAATCAGACACAGATCCTGAAGGCTGTGGGAAAGGCAAGATTCCAAAGCAAGATAGATCTTAGTGATGCCTACTTCCAAACCCGGGTTGAACCAGGAAATGAGAAGTTCAATACCTTCAAAACCCCTTTTGATGGATTTGCGAGCAAGGTCATGTTGCAAGGGGACATGAATGCACCCTCTACCTTCATGCGCATAATGGAGGACCTACTTAGTGACTTTCTACACCACTTTGTATGGGTATATATTGACGATATCCTCATCTATTTGGACGCGGAAACAGAACACATACAGCATATCAGAAGGGCATATGAACGACTACGGAAGACAAGATTTCACGTCTGTAGAAAGAATTCAACCCTATTTGCAAAATCACTGGAAGTACTAGGACATGTTATACACGATGAAGGAATTCATGCCTCTCCTGGAAAACTAGCTTGAATCGGGGAATGGGCCACACCAAGAAACCAGAAGGAACTGCAGTGATTTTTGGGCCTCGTAAACTATATTGCACAATTCCTACCACACTATGCTACTATCATGGCACCCCTTACAGATCTGACAGGCAAAGCAGAGTTTGTCTGGACCAACAAAAACGATAAAGCATTATCCAATATCAAAGAACTGATCAAACAAGCGCAGGTGATCAGACCCATAAATTATAACTCAGAGGGCCCTATATGGCTAATAACCGATGCCTCGGATATTGGGGTCGGAGTGTGGGTTAGCCAGGGACCCACACATGAAATGGCCCGCCCAGCGGCACTCCACAGCCGGAAGTTTACGAACTCACAGACCAACTATGGTACCACAGACAAGGAGGTACTAGCGGTGATCGATGCGCTCCAAGTATTCAACCACATGCTTATGGGTTCCAAATTTACTATTATCACAGACCACTAACCACTGGTAAATGTGAAGACAGACTGGATCCCTGGCTGAAGAAGGACTTGCTGGATAAGTGAGCTAAGCAAATATGATGCAAAGGTGGTGTACAGCCCAGGACGAACAAACCATTTACCAGATGCACTCTCCCGCATCTTAGAAGACTCTGATGGCCAGACTCTACCACTCGTCCTCGATCGCACCCTTGAGGATAATGATATCTCTGACTCCACCTCCTACGAAGACCCTTCAATAGCAGTTGCCTCAATGGCTCAAAAAACCTCTCCTACCTCCACAGCTTGTTCCATGCGGTTCTGGGAACCGCACGCTTGCCCCCAACCCGAGACAGGTGAAAACACACTCCCCTCCATGGGTAGTACTGAATACGGCTCAGAATGGGATGAACCCATGTCCCAGGCAGTGGCAGCACTGTCTGATGAACTGATGCAACCTCCAGTAACCCTCCTAAGTCCACACCCATGATGGCACCTTGCTATCCCAGCAATAGAAACCCGCAGGGCGACCCCCCCGTTGAGCCCACCAGGACTACCTATAGCAGACCCCCAGTACGGAGGACCAGTTAGCATCTACAACACCGAACCGATTGTCTCAGTTGTACCTCCCCCAATGGACGCCTACCGATGTACCCTCTATGATGTCCTAGAAGAAGAAGAAGAAGATACAGAATGAACCACGACCGGAGCACAACAGATTGAAGATGAACAAGATGTTATAAACACATCTCACGAAATGCAGAGTGTTTTCCAACAGCAGATGGTATCGGGATACCAATATGAACCAATCTATTCACGAGTTATGTGGCATGCTGGACAAGGAGACCTGGAAGGAGTCTACATAGCAGATGGAATGCTATACATGAGAACCCATTATGGTGAACACTGCCTCTTCATCCACAAAGGACAAGTGTTCAATGGGAAGACCCTACAAGAATATGTCATGTATAAAATGCATGGCAAAGGACACCACAGTGTGGAACGGAACCTCCAATATGCGACTGAAGATGTCTACTGGCCTGAGATGAGGAAGGACTTTCATGATTATGTGAAGCAGTGCGACACCGGCCAAACAAATAAGGAACCAACCCACCGACCAGAAGGAAGAACCCAAATGCTTGACCCAGCTTCTGAGGTGTTTGAGTCAATCACCATTGATTTTGCAGGGCCTTTCAACAAGTCAAATGGATTCGACCTTGTCCTGGTCGCAGTGTATCGATTGAGCAGCTATGTGTGGCTTATACCTACCAATATCACAGTCATGGTGGAAGGAACAATGAAGCTCCTAGAACAAGACATCTTTACCCCTCATGGCCACCCCCTGTCAACAATCAGTGATGCTGACCCCTGTTTCGAATCTAACTGGTGGAAGCAGACATGCAAATCCCTTGGAATCGAAGACATCAAGGCGGCCCCTGGTCAGCATGAGATTGATGGACAGGTTGAGCGAAAGATCCGTGACCTCAAGACCAGCTTGAGGAACATGGTCAACAGACCTTAGACAAACTGGGAACCCCTCCTTACTACCCTTGCCGCATACCTGAATGCTGGCTTCTCCGAAACCCTCAACTTGTCATCATACAAAGCAATATATAGACGCAACTACCCCCTACTTCCGGTAACCTTCTTCAAGAATTCAGCAGTCCCTGCCTCGGATGACTATCTCAAGCAACACCAAAGCGATCGGAACTTAGCTTTCCAGGCAGTAAAGCAAGCCAGACACCGAAGGGCAACTACAGCGGCACGATGCAGAAGACCTCACAAGCCTATAGCCATTGGAGAATTGGTCCTGGTACATGGCGCACTGTTTGCACCAACGTCTGGGAGGAGCAAGAAACTACAACCTCACTGGCAAGGACTATTCAAAGTACTGGAATTCGATGAGTTTACCGAGAACTACACAGTCAAGTTGAATGGACGAACCTATCGGAATGACACTGGTGTCCTCCACTCTACCTCAGTGAAACGCTACCACCCAAATGACGACCAAACATTCCCTGGATGAACCCACACTTGACCTACCCCGATTCTAATAAAGGAAAACCAAGAGTGGGAAGTTGAGGAAATCTTGGACCACAGAAAAAGATACAATGATAACGAATTCCTAGTAAAGTGGAAAGGATATCCACGAAGTAAAGACAGCTGAGAACCCAGGAAGGGCCTCGAACAGAGCATCGAACTGGTGAAGGAATGGTGGGAACACAACAAGGAAGGAACGCTACTGAGTATTCGACATGTCTTGATAGGAGCCGCCAGGCTAGCCACGAGGTACTGGTCACCGGAAGTGCCTGACACCCACTGCCTTGGAGAAGAAATCGATGAAGGACCAACAAAGGAAAGGTTTTGGGCCAGTTACCTTGATAGCGAGTTTGAATCAACAAGTGAGGAAGACGAAGCAATGGAGGACATAGCACTTGACTACTACTTCTAGAACCTAATACCTCTCTATCCAAAACTATAACCATGGCAAACTATGTGGAACTTAGTGTGGGGCAGTGCTACGAGCTTGTGGGACTCTTAGTGAACCGCGGTACTATCCCATTTTCTGAATATTTCTCTAAAGTTTACTGGTCTTACTGCGAAGATTGTGGGATGGTGCATATGACCTGTGAGGACAATGTCAGAGTACAGGACTACTGTGACATGCCCTGGTATGAGAGTGGATGTTTTGTGGAAGTTGCGATTTGCACTTCTTGTTTGTCGTCTGACTACATGTTGGGTGATGGTTTCTTTCAGGAGGAGGGTTATGGCGAGGAGGATTTCTTTGAGAATTTTGATTTTCATGACTATTAGTTTTGTTTTGGGTTAAACAGTTGTTTTATTTGCGGGAATGTAACCAGTACAGGTACTAGGTTATGTCTATATTTTGTTTTATAGTATCGTGTGATACTGGTTATGTTTCAAAGGTATCGCTTGATACTTTGATTGTTTTTTTTTTGATTTTATAGTATCGTGTGATACTGGTTATGTTTCAAAGGTATCGCTTGATACTTTGATTGTTTTATATTTGTTTTACAATGTCGTTTGATACTCATTATGTTTCAAAGGTATCGCTTGATACTTTGATTGTTTTATGTTTGATTTGATAGTATCGTTTGATACTTGTTACATTTCAAAAATATCGCTTGATACTTTGAATGTTTTATGTTATCACTTGTACCAGAGATGAGCAAGAACTTGTATTTAAACACCACTGATTCCACGATAGAAACAGTAGACTTCGACTGACAGTATCTCTAATATACTTGATTGAACGGTTACTTCTTGATCTCCTATTATGCCCCTTTGAAGCCTCCTTTAGTCTACACAGCTCTCACCTCTTGCCGAGTAAGTACGCCCCTTGTTACTATCGTACTTGAAGCGTCATTAGCACCCTAGATATGAACACGTTACAATTATTCAAATTTGCTCTCCTAACACAGGACATATGGAAACCGGAACAACATCATACACGAGCTTCACACGGCCAGTATACAAGCATGCCTGCACACACCTCATCCCAATAACCTCTTGCCACCACTGGCAGAAACTATAGGCCGTAATGTTAAAATGTATGATTTCCTTATCCTATATGGTCAGATATATAAGTTGATGTAACTCATGTATGCAACCAGGTATGACTTATAGATATTTCCTTAGTTGGGTACCTGCACATGTGATAAGATTATAGGTATATATAGATGAGCTTATTTCCTACATTATCATATAGTTCGATAGCACAAGTGGGGAATACTATCTTAAAGTCTTAAACTATATTGCATTCAACTTCCCCTGCCAGCCTTATATCTAAGGACAAGTATTAGAGTTGCCAATATTTTTAGATTATGAGCCTAGCTAAGCAATATTGCTAGCTAAATATCATACTGCTGTTAGACTCAAAGATTCCATTCCATCAGTGAAACGCTAAAATCGTTACCCTTCATATCTCCCATACTGGCAAGACAATGCTTTGATTGCCCTTCATTCTTCACCTGCAAAAACTGTGGAACAAATCAACCATTGTCAGTTGACCAAATTACGCCATTCCACTCTGCCTCCTATTAGGAAGACATTTGTTATATCACTATTCAATACCTCACACTTCTCTCAACCAAACAGTCCCAAATGTTAAATCATAACCAAACTGAAATGAGTTCATAAGCAATTGGAGGATTTACAACTAAACGCTAAAATGGCATATCCTGAATTGTCTGCCACTATCTCAATTAGTCCCAATACTGGCAACTTCTCTATTTCTATGAGAGACTTTCCCAAACTCCATGGTCAAGAAAACTATTGCACCTGGGCAAAGGCCTGGGAGACAGCCTTCAAGACTACAGGACTATGAAAAGTGGTAAATGGAACAGAAGAGAAGCCAGAAGTGCCAGCTAAAGGTAGTTCAACTAGCATAAAGGAAACTGAAAAATGGGACCACAAAAATGACCAAGCTGCAGTATTTCTGTACCAAGTGGTTAACTCTACCTACTATACCGACATAGTCTCCTATGAAACCTCTGCCCAAGCATGGTAGTTACTCAGGGATCGGTTTGATAAAGGAATCCCCAATACAGTCATCACTCTCCTCACAAACCTCATGTGTCTTAAATACACAGAAGAGATAACTATGTCTGACCTTGTATCCAAGTTTGAAATAGCTTGGACCTGGTTTGGTCAAAGATGAAGTCTGGTTGACAAAAACGGCAGAAAATTGTGGGAAGAATTTCAGAAAATCATGGAACTATTCATACAATCAGACATACTTAAGGGATGTGTGTTCATCTTGACACTCCCTGAAAAAGTCCCTGACATAAGTGAGATGCTATTCATAAAGAATACTGTTATATACGCTGATGTCTGAAATATCTTCATGAGCTGAGCCACTGAAATGACACAAAAACCAGAGGAAGGAAAAGTACTCTCTGCCCTGACATCCAAGAAGTAGGATTTTAGGAAAGGTGAATACACATACTGCAAGTCTAAGGGTTTCCGATATGACAACCAGACAACAAATTGATTCAATTAACTTAAAAAGAAAAAGAAAAGTGCCAAAGCCATGAATGTTGTCTATGACAATGTATACATTACCATCTTAATGACTAAATCACAACCAAAGAAAGAAGATACCATACTTAAATAGGTCTGTAACTTGGGAGCTACCTCTGATATATCATCAAACTCAGGTGACTTCCTAAATCTGAAACCATATGATGAAAAGATAATAACAGCGGATGGCAGAATTCACCAGGGAACTTCATTCGCAGGTGTACAACTCAATATGTGCATATTGGGACAACTTCAACAATGAGTTGTTATTACAGAGGCCTTGTATGTACTCACCTTTTGATACTTACTGGTATCAGAATCAAGGTTGGATGATAGAGGAGTCAGGATTGTGGTAGAACAAAGAAAAAGAATATATGAGAAGAAGGGGAAGGTATTTAGGACGGCAGAAAAGAGAGGAGGATTATGGCATATAAAATTCAACAAGCAAAAAGTGTTAACGATCAAGTATGAAGAACAGCACCAGGCCCTTGGACACCCAAGGATCATTAGAGATTGCTACAAGGACCTAACCCATCTACCTACTCCCAAGGACTTCGACTACAAGGTATGTAACCAACAAAAGGTCACTCAGTCATCACCGCCCTCAGTTGGAATCCAAACCAAAAAGCCTTTTGAAAAGGTACATTCAGACTTAAGTGGAAGAATGTCTACACCAACTCTGGGTAAAAGCGAATACTATACAACTTTCGTGGATGACTATACATACCAATATAAAGAAGTTTTCACTCTGGCCGCAGTCATTGAGACGTGGTGCAGAAACTGAACGGTATAAGGAAGTTGCTAACTAGAGTGTATGAACACATGCATACCTACAGGAATATGGAAGAAGTACCAAACAACTTCTAGTAGTAAAGAGTGTGCTCAAAGAGTGGTTGTAAACTGATAGAGAAGTTTCTGACTTAAATTCTGACTACTTAAATCTATGTGCAAACTCTCCTACCTCAATACAATGAACATCCCCTCAAGACCTTAATTGAGTAAAGTGTTTGGCTTAACGATACTAAGGTTTACTATTTACTTTGCTCTTACATTTGAGTGTAAACTTTTGGCAATAAGTTTAAAGCTATTCAGTGCAGTTGCAACCTTGAGGTCCATCTCACTACGGGTGTCCCCATTACATCAGCCTTACCTTCCACTGTACAGTACAGTTATTTAACTTACAACAGATAGTTTTTCCTTGCTTGTGTACAGTGGTCTATCACCTCATAATATGACATTAGCTTTAACATTGCTAATATCATATTGTCCCATAAAAAAACCCTTCATCTCTACTTTTTGATCAATTTACTAGGAGATAGAAACCTATCACTATGTTCAAGATCGTTGGTTTTTTTTTTCCCAATAGGTAAGGGAGCATCACCAGTACTTGTATGGGAGTTGAAAAACCTCTCTTATACTTACATATTATTATTGTTGAGTAGGCTTTTTAGTGCGATTGGTAGAGGGCCTTTCTGACTGGTCATTCAAGGTGCGCTATTGAGCTGGATAGCTGATTGGTATCTTGTAAGTATAGTGCAAATCAAATCAAACTGGGACCTCAAAACTAGTCAAATGCGATGTGGAATTAGTCAATGGCAATACCAATTTTGAAGAAAAAAAAACCACAAGGAGGTAGACAATGCTAGACAGAAGAAGCTGGTAGTTTTTATTTTTGAATTAAAGAATACCATGAGATATAATTCCAGATCAAAGTGCCAAATTTTTGGTGAGAGTAAAACAAATGACCAATTCTACCTAGAGTATACTGAAAAAAACATAGAGGAAAAAAAAGAGGGGGGCATGATTATATAATAGAATAAGAAATAATTATTATAAGAAAATAAAGGATAGAAAATTGGCAGAAGAGTAACTAAAAAAATACGTATCTGTCCAGTCAAATACAGCTTATTCACCTGTGATTTGTAATTCGACCAAGAGCACTAATCATTCAAAACCAAAATGGCATGCCTCAGTGGCATGAAAAAGACAAAGTGTCAAGCTGGCTCCCACAGAAGAGATCCTGCATACACATCAGATGCTCTCTACTCGTCACAAATAAATATGGCTCCTGGAGGGAAACAACCTTATATGCAAGATAGCGGGTATTATGTACTTGATGGAGTTACCTTCCTTACTCAACAGATGAACTTTGATGAAGATGATTTGTCTATTGTGGAAAAATGGCAAGAGATGCTAAAAGGATATAAGAGAGTTCTTCAGGAGTGTGGAATATGGCCAGCAAGTGGCTTATAACATGATTGCATAAGTCAAAAGTTAGAGGAGAATTGAAAGCATACAGGAACTTCATGTTGTGCCAGAAGACTGCTTTCTGTCCAGCCAGATTTTTTAGATCAAAAGTCATGACTGCAGGAGAAGATTGAGGCATGGGAACATGTCTGCCTTTTCTTTCCAAAGTTTTACTACAAACTAAATTGGATTAAGTACAGATAGGGAAGTGCAAAGTTGTTAACCAGGAAAGATTGCCAATACAATTAGCTATCACTTGTAAAAGCTGTTCTTAAAGCCTTGGAAGATATATCTTCTCTTTTAATCCTCAAATACTGGTGGAAAAGTACTCATACACTCAATGCCAACAATTATAAGTTAAAGTATAGAACTTTATAATTTACAAATATTGTATACAAAAGCCACTAACGTGTTTCTTTAAGATAAAAAAATTACCAGTTTGTATATTAATTCCAATTTTATTTACATATCTTATCTTACTATTGACAGTTATTTTGGCTATGGCCTGATCCCTTGTTATGGAATTCTTCTTTCATTGGAGGTCCCACTTTTAGGTACTTTCTACCATATAATATCACACCATTCATGGAACCCTGTCATTAAGTATTTGTATTGTTCGTCACAATTGTTTTAAGAATACTTGTGCTATTGTACACTTATATCTAATAAGTTTTCTGTAATAGGGGCACTCCTAGGAAGATGGATCCCAAGGTTACGACCGTACCAAATAACTTCAAACTTATGGCCAAAAGTTCACCCCAATGTAAAAGTAAAGTAAGCGGTAAAACTTAATATCGTTAAGCCTGATGCTTTACTCAATTAAGGTCTCGAGAGGATTGATTGTTGGAGTAGGAGAGTTCTCACATAGACTTTCAGGTAGTTTTATATTATACCAAAAACTCCACTATCAGTTTACTCCAACCATTCGAGCACACCCTTCTCCGCTAAGGGCGGTCCGACACATCTCCGGACACACCCTGCGGGCATGCATGTGTCGACACACTCTAGTCAGCATTCACCTCATGTGGTTATCGTTTCTGCAGTGCATTTCCATTTTGCCCGCTGGAGTGAAAACTTCTGCGCATCGACGTCTTGCCAGTGGCTAACAGTCAAGACACCGCATGAACTAGACTATCTATGACACCTTTCCCGTTTGCATTGATCTCTACTTGGCCCCGGAAGCTACCATGAGCGTTTTATCTATCTACTGTTTACGGTTCTTGGGCTTCCGGTGTCTTTTGCAGGGGATGGTGATCCGGAAGGGGTCCAATGGGTGCTACCCATGACCACTACCTCAGACCCACCTTACCTGTGATAGCAATCATACTTATAGTGTCTCTGCACGTCCCTTTCAGAGCCTATGACGTTGAGGACACTTTCAGGCTTGGTAGGTGTAAAACTCTCCCAGCCGCCCCGGCACCACCTGGGACCACCATCGGGATCCCTACGGTTAACTCCCGTTAACTCCGTCAGTTTTGGTCCGTTTTACTCCGAACAACTTGGAGGAGGTACTCCACCTTCCGGCCTATGCCACCTTCTATATCCCGCGAACAGCCTATGGTCAACCGGATGGCAGCGACGTATACGGTGTTGCAAGCAGGTCTCCAAACCTTCCACTTTGCTAGACTGCACACAACTACACAACCGTTCACCCATGACGTCCGGGCCTTAAGGCGGGGCTGGAGGTCTATGATAGGAATAATGTCTCCAATTTACAGCTTCTTCGGAGCTGCCTAGCTCGCCCAATAGCATCTCCCGCAACCCGCGATTCCAGTATCATGCGTGGCTTCGCATGACAAACATTCCGGTCATTTTTCCCAAACTCCCCAAGAGACTTCGTATTGAAAGGTAGGGTAACTCAGGACTTTGGGCAGGGTATCCCAAGCTCCATGGCAGGGTAACCTGATCCTGAGGGTAGGGTAACCTTGTCCAGCGGACAAGATAACTTTTCCCTATTACCCTATCTATCCTGTCGCTGGTGATAGACATTTCTGACCTGTCTCCAGTTACCCGGCCTTGCTGAGCAACTGCCCCTTCGGAAGTCCCTAAGTACACTGACACCTCTCCTGGGTGTACCCAGGTACCTAAGTACCAGGGCAGCTAATTCTGTTCACTCTCGAAGCCCGGGCTATCGGGTCTCTGTAGGTCAAGTACTCACTTGCCTGCCGGTCCCTATCAGTTCCCCTCCAGGCTACCTGTATGGGTGTAGGTTCCGACTACCATAGCTCATGTGTGCTGGGTCGTTACATTTTCATACTCAGTTATTACAACAGTTAATCTTACAATCAATTCAATAACCCTATCCAACTATGGTTCCACTACACTCCTGCTGTATCAGAGAAGACAGAAATGATAAAATTTATACTCTATATAAATATACAAATATGGGGTATAATAAAATTTCTAAGCTAATAAAGCTCCCCAAAGCAACTGTTCAATTAGTAATAAAAAAGGCCAAAAATCATGATAGCAATACTCATGATGCTCTCCGAGCTGGCAGACCAAGATAACAGATACCAAACAGAAGATCATTCTTGATATTATTATTGATACTAAGCCTCATTTAGCATCAAGGGATATTACCCAAAAGGTTAATATTGGTCTTGGAAAAGATACTATCAACAAAATATTTGGGGAAACTAGTTTTAAGCTCAAAATTCCAAGGGCAACAGCTTTTTAGAGAAAAGAACAAAAGGTGAAGAGGAAGGAGTTTAGCTAGTAAGAGGATAAATTGAACAAGAGCTTGGAAGTAGATAGTTTTTGTTGATGAAGCCACTATTGAGTACAATTTTAATCCAGTAGAAAGAAAGGTCAGACTTAAATTGAGTGAACGAGCTAAAAGAAAAAAACTTAAAGCCAAGCTTTAAGTCAGGAAGGACCAACATTGGGGTCTATGCTGCAATCAGACATAGAAGGAAGACTGAGTTAATTCTTGTCAGAAGGAGAAGTGAGGAGGAAAGGACCAGTAAATCAGATAGACTTGGTCTGAATGCATATCAGTATGCTACTGAAATTCACCAGCCATACCTTACTCCCATCAAAGAAGGAATAAATAGATCCCTAGAAACTATTTATATAGCTACTGATAATGCATCATGGCATAATGTGTTGGAGAACAAAAAATTGCAGAAGAATTGTAGATATTAAAGACTGGCTTGGCCACCCAACTCCTCAGATCTCAATCCTATTGAGAATGTCTGGTCCCTTCTCAAAAATCTCTCAAAAAGCGATTCTCCAGACTTGAGAGAAGGCCTGAAAGTGCTGCTGAATTATTTCAGACAGCAAAGGAGGAGTGGGAACTCATCCCCCAAGAGACTATTGATGGCTGGATTAATAGGATACCTGAGAGACTTCAGGCTGTACTGGATGCAGATGGTGGTCACACAAAATGATAAAATAGGCAAAAATTTCTCTTATATTTCTTTTACTATCTATGTTTTAATTGAGTTGTTATTTTATTTATTTTTTGAATTTTGAAATTTCTACTTGGTTGTGGTTGTGCGGTTGCGCCCGGTGGTATGAAAACTTATTAGACACGAGTGTACAATGTTTCCCCACAAAACAAGCCCCCAGTCTAGCGCGCATTCCAGACCTTCATTGATCTGTCGGAAGGAAGTCGGTGGAAAGAGGCCATCAGAGGGAAGCTGGGCGCAACGGATGCGCAGAGGCTATAAACAGCGGGAGCTCTTTGTAAAGCATTTCTTTCTTCCATAGCTTTTAAATAGCAACGGCTTGAGCAATGGGATACGGCGATGATACGGGCGACGATAGAACAGCAGCGGTTGAGTACAAGATACGGCGATCGCACAATAAGACCTTTAGGTGAGGAAGGAAGGTCTCTGTTTCGCACTTGGTTAACAGACAAGGCAGGAGTATACAAGAAACAAAACATCACCCTCCGGGCCTTCCACCAGTCACTACACATATCTATTCTATTCCCATATTCTCTCTTCCATACTCCCAAGCTAACAAATAAAGACATGCTTCTCAAAGAACTCCTACTTCCTAGCCTTCACGCATCCAACACCTCCGGCTTCCTTCCTTCGATTGAGCCCTGCCATGAGAGCCCCATGAGAGGTTTATCCCAGGGTTCGAGATGAGAGGTGTTGCCCCTCTAAGGGCAACTCCCCTCCCTCCCTCCTAACAAATTCTGGATCCAGGGAGCTCAGGACAGAGGAGGAGGAAGAAGAAAAAAATCGGTAGATGTCTCAGGCAATGCATTCAAATTTACAATCCTGAATAGTAAAGTGTGAAAACGAAAGCGGGTCATGTCAGGTCACAAATTAGAAGTGAGGATAATGGTAGGAGACATTCTAGGCAATAGCCTGGTCCTGTCAGATCGGAATGACCCCGCCGCCACTGCAAGTGCCGAAGTTTGTCGCCAGATATTGGGGTAACCGGGTTGTTCTTGGGAAAAAGGAAAGAAGAGTAAAGAAAAAAGAAAGAGGGAGTAGGGAAAATGTGGGATAAGTCGGAGAAACGTGATTAGCAATTTTAGATGGATAGGCTGATAAGTGGAGCTGGCGAGGGTACAGTATGAAGGTATGAAGGTGTGACTCCTGTAAAAAGCTAAAAGACAGAGATGTCCAAGTCAGCGCTAGCGATTTTCAACAGTACTAAGGTAACAATCGGACAGCCATACCTAAGGGCCATGCCTAAAGGCCATTTTGGAATATCACCAAGGCAAGTTCTGATAGCTCATCAAGTGATATTATAATATCAGCTGCATGTGGGTGTGGTACATCAAAGAGGGTAAGATAGGGAATGCGAAGACCATTTGCAGCCGGAGTAGGGGTTACAGTTCCAGCGGCGTCGATGTCGAAGGATTGGACACAAGCTGGTACTGTAGGAGGCCGGCTTCTCATAAGCATTGTAGCGGTGTTCGGGCCCATCACCCAAACCTCCAATTCCAATGCGGGTGGGTCGCGGTTAATCTTAATAATTATTACCATCTTAGTAACTGGTCCATGAGTAGAAGCCGTCAACCACCATTTTGCATCCTTGCGAAGCTTTTCCATTGTTTCGGAGTATCCCACTTCAATCATAAAAGATGGGAAATCATCACTAGCTCGTGTCGCAGGCCTAAATCCGCTATCGCCCTCCTTGCTGCCACCACCAGAACCATAGAACCTGGCTGCTTTAATGCCTAAAAGGGAGAAGATTGTGTGCCCCGGCAGTGCTACAACCTTTGATGTTATACGAGCCTCGAGGGCGTAGGTGGTGAGTTCATGGGGGACCCCAGGCATTAGCTTGATTATTAGGGACTTGATTGTTGGTTCGTGCATGATCCTTACTTGATTCCGAATTTGTCGGCGCGCTAACAAAGAATCAATCTGTGCCTCCTTATTGTCTGGCACACCCGTGACCAGCAGATAACAGCCCGTGGAGGAGGCAAGACAAGCCTCGACCCTCTTCTTAATATAGTTGGCCAGCTTGACAGCGGTAGAGAAAGTGTATTTGTCATCTTCTGAGATAAGAGACGATAGTTCCTCGAAGATGCTTGCGGCGCCTGAGACTGAGGAAGATGTATCACCTTCATCATCGACCGCAACAGACGGGGTAGATGCAGACATTGTAGATTGTCCTGAAGAGTATGTACTATCGATAGGAGAAGAGGCAGTAGAAGGTGTGGAGGGCTGGCTACCGGAGGCACGGAAATTGTATTTGTAGGAGATATGGTCAGACATGTCTCCGAATACTGCGGCCATAGTGGAAATGACAGTCGGACTGTGCCATGGAAGTCTTGGCAGGGTGGCGAATGCTGGAAAGGGAAAGAGGTAAACCGCCAGACCCCTCAGCGAGGCGGCACCCTCAGCGAGGCGCGGCATACCTTGGCATTCAGGAATAGTTAGTCAAGCCAAAATGGTTAGTCAAGTCAAAATAGTAAAGTGCATTTCATCATATCACCCCAAACAAAACCAACAGAATCAAGAAAATCCATCTATCGATTTCATACAATAGACTCTAATAATGGTATCAAATGACCATGATTCCTGTCTGCATTTGAGAACAAATGGCAATTGAGATGGCCTCCATTGGAACTGCTCCTAGCCTCACTGTTGCTGCTGGAATAGTGGGGGCCACTCCCAGTACTGTTATATATTGTTGAAAGGGAAAAAAGAACCATGATGAGGAGGGTCAAAAAAGGCAAAAGCTCTTGCCAGAAGAAGAATAGGTAGTGATAGACCTGTACTACTTCCACTACTGTCTGGGATTTCCTCTGACTATATAGCAATTGTATGAAATTGCAACCTCCATTGTATGAAGGAGAAACCTATATAAGATGCTTGAAAAATAATGGATGGAGGCTTTCAAAAAGCAACACCCAGAAGTGAAGTCCCACTTCAGTAAACAGTTGGACTTCATTTGCAATCTTCATGGAAATGATCAGCAATTAATGAATCATTTCTTTGACAAGGTACTCCTCTATCTTATTTTTTTCTTTCTGCTTCATTTTTGTTTATTTTTTAATTTATTTTGTTTATTTTATTTGTTTATTTTATTTGTTTTCTAGGTAGTTTTCTCCCTAACCATATATTAATTGAATTTATATGGTTAGAAGCAATTGTACAAGAGTACTAAATAACTTCTCAAAATACCAATAATCTTTACAAAGTTGGATTTTTGTTAGACCTGGGTCATTCAGACAAAGTACTAGAGGGTGTCAGAAACTCTTATAAGAATAGAAAATTGACGTATTATGCACAAAGTAGGTATTTTTTAGTTTATATTATATTTATTGAAATGGACATAGTAGTACTAATAAGATATGGATGGTATATATGAATTTGTTACAGTTCTTAAAGATGTTTGTTCAGAAAGAACTACACTGAAGCCTACAGTTATACATAAAGCAGAGGAATTTGTAGCAGAATGGTTTAAAAAAGTGAGAGGTATGCCAGAAGATATTCTTTTTGGGGATTCACATAATGGGTGAACTGATGAGAAAATAGTAATAGAGTATCTAGGACAGAACTTTGGGAAAGAAAGTATCACAGTACAAAAAGTAAGATATAAGTATTGACTTTTACTTTTTAATGGACACAGCAGTCATGTCAACATGAAATTTCTGGACTTCTGCATCTCACAAAAATAATTCCCTATTGCCTACCTCTACATATAACCTATGAATTACAGCTGCTTAATATTTGCATTTTCAGTCTCTATAAATACTAGTATTAAAAGGAACTAACAAGACAATTTGAAAGACATAAATAGGGAGTGTCAAAAGAGAATTTTTATGAACTTCCCATAGTAGCCCAGAGAGCATCCTTCATACCGTAACATTTAAAGCAGTTTTCACAACATAGGTCTTGTTTCTATTGACTGAAATATTGTACTTGAAAAAGTTCAAGCCTTGCCTTCTAAATCACCTACAATCCATCCAACCTCTATGACTCCTAGCCTGCTAGACCTTAATTTTTCTCTACTATTATCTAAGCCCTTAAGTACCTTCTTAGTCCAACAAACCGATAGCCTGCAAGTGTCACAGAATAGAGTAGAAATCAAAAAAGAAACTAATTGTATTCACAACCTTGCTGATAAATAATCTCCTTAGGTGGAGTCTAAAGAAAAGTATTAGCCACTTAGCACTTATAGTAAATTGGGCCCTTATAGAGATTGAGGAGAAGGAGCAGCAAAATCACAATCTGGAACAACTGTTAGCTGATATTTGACATAAATGAGACACAAATTGAACAAGAATACCCACTTTGAGAAAGGCTTAGATTGATTGTAATGACATTGCCCACTTTTTTAAATCTCAATCGATAGAAGAAAGTAAAACTAGCAAGAGGAAATACCACTATGTGGCAAATTTGGTCACTGTAAAAAGTAAGAAGTTAGCTGAATGTAGAGTGAAGAGGAAGGAAATAGAGAAGTTAGAAAAGGAGGGAATGTTACTAAAATGCTGAAAGACAAGCACCACACTACGAGAGGAGAAAAGCCATCTCATATATCAGATATCTGAGGTACAACTGAAGGTTGAGAAGTTTCAGAATTATATTCAAGATTTGGCCTTTGATATAGGAGCCAAAAGTAAAGATTTCCTTACTGGTTCTGAAGTGGAAGGAGTAAGTGAATTTGATGAAAAAAGAGCAGAAGGTTTAAGGGATGGAGCAGGAGCTGATAGAGCCCCTGCTTCCAGGGAGGAGTCTTTGGATCTGCCACTTGATTTGTAGTTTGAATCTTAGAAGTAGATAAGCTCTCCTGAGGTTGTTGTTTTATTAGTTATTGTATATAGAGAAGAGAAGAGAAAAAAATAAAGGTCCTTATCCATAACAGGTAGAATCACATGTACCATCTGTGTCAAGATGTGCTGGACCTCATTGAAGGTGCCACCTCACTAAAAGGTCTGACAGTTTAGTTGTTAACTATCAGAAGGATGAAGTAGAACAAATATTGTAAGGCTACCAGTCTGATACTATAGTCTCTGGTTGAAAAAATCAGAAAATATAGAAATAGAAAGTTGGAAACATGGTTGCTCGATTGGCTTGAGCCTACTGAATACTCCAATCAAAACCCCTGAAGTCCTTTTCACATTTCCTGCTTTTTTCGACCAGAGGCTGTATTATTTAACTTCACATAGGGGCTGACCATAGCTTTTAACTACTACAACAACTGCATTCAACCATCAAACATGCCTTCTATATCATACTGCAGAACAATGCAGAATGACAGAGAATGACACAGACATGAATATTGAAGAAAAATTGATTGTATTAGCCTTAGCTGCCATTGATAATAGCACCTCTAAGAGAGAAGTAGCAATCAAATATAGTGCTTCCTACACCACCTTGTAAGGTCATCATAATGGTGGCTTGACTGCAAATAACAGCCATCAATATCAACAATGTCTATCCTCAGACCAGGAACACTGTCTGTGTAACTGGATTATGAAACAAGAAGCATACGGTTATGCTTTGTCAGATTTCTAGGCATGAGAAATGGCTACTCTCATACTTACCCGGTTAGAAGACACCAAACTGCTTAGCAAGAAGTAGGTACCAACCTTCATAAAAAAGTATCCTAGCATTACAAGTATAATTGGCAACCCAATTGACTCTGTTCATATTTGAGGGAGTCAGGCACACTATATCCTTGACAACTATGAGTAGTTTAACACTATTTGAGCCAGTCATAATATCTAATAGGCAGATATCTGGAATATAGATAAACATAGTATTGTCTTACGTGTTTGTACCAATTCTATTGTATCAGAAACACATGGAAAGAGGGAAAAAAAAAAGTGTTCAGTCACCTGTCATGATCTGGCTAGAGGAGCGCTAGCCAGGTGACGAGAGCAAGGAAAAGGTTTCACGTATGACGTCGTTTAGACAGGATACAGTTAAGTTATTCTTTCACGCACATGACCTCGTTAGCAGATCATCAGGCTGGTTTAGGTTTAAATTGGTTTTACGCACATGATCTCGTTAGCAGGTTATGGGGCTCTTGTATGTTGATTGCATTTTGTACATGACGTACAGTTGACGTCATGGCAAGAGTCTAGACTGGCCGGTAAGGCTTACTGGCAAGTCAGACTCGTTTATGTTTCACGCGTGACCTCGTTAGTAGGTCAGGTGGTTGGTTTATTTATATTGCATTTGATTTATGTTTTCGCACATGCCGTCACTTAGAGGTCATGAGATGTTTTATGTTTGCGCATATGACTCATTAGAGTCATGTGATGGATTTCGCACCTGACCTCACTTGAGGATCAGGGCAGGGTTAGGGTTGCGGGAAGAGGCCTATATAAAGGCCGGGTTTTCACAGATGGGTTAGCTCTTCACGCAACCATCTACCATTATTTTCTATCTACTACTTTACGATCTTTAAATACAAAACCTTTACGCTCCAATTCCATCCCCTAGACAGATCCGCTGTAGAGTCAAGAACCTATCCATGACGCGGATTGTGTTAACCAACTCAAAGACCGATACTCTCGGCACTAGTGAGAAACTGATTCTTACATGAGAATACTAAGATAGGGCCTGGAGACTCCAGAAGCTCTAGGACACAGTGCAGTGCAGTTCGGAAGAACCAAGCAAGGTCGTTACCTGTCGCGAGTAATACAAGTAGTGGGAAACCGTAACATTTGGTTGCATCTCCTGTGACACCTAATGACGGCAGAACGGCAACTCCAGAGAACTGGGAGTTCACCCAAGACAATGAAGGAGGTATCCATCTCACAGACAATACTCTCGACCTAGGATGAGTACGAAACCCCTTAGGCAAAGCAGCAAGCCAACCCTCACCAGCCGCAAGTCCGGTTAGATCCGAACAAACTTCACCCCCAGATAGGTCTCCCGATGGAACACGGCGACCAAGAAGGATGGCCCCAGCGGCAACACCAGCACCCCCGACAGGGCCTACGATGCAGGCCCTGATGATGACGGAAGACCAGATGACCAGGTTCCTAGGTGCAATCAATGTCCACCCAGAATCAAGACCAAAAGGAAAGAAACCAGACCTCAATGAGGGAGACCGCGAAAAACTGAGACAGTTCCTAAGTTAGTTGGAACAGTACTTCAAGGTCCAGGGGTACGGAGTCGGAAAAGACACGATTAAGATGGACTATGCTGAGTCCCTCTAAAGAGAAGCGGCAGGGCAATGGATAATGCCCTACGTGGAAGGAAAACGAGACTGGGTATGGGCCTCGTGGGAGGTGTTTAAAGAAACCCTCCATACCTAGTTTGGGGACAGAAATGCTAACGAAATGGCGAGGCTCAAACTGGAGAAGATGAGACAAGGAAAGGACAACTTTTCCAACTACTGGCACAAGTTCCGCATGATATCCGGTGAAGCGGAATACGACGAGGCCATGGAGTACCGCCATCTCCTGGGCGGTACCAACGAAAGACTGCAAGAGGCCTGAATAAGCTCAGACCAGACCAACCAAATGGCGGAAGGCTTCGCAGTATGGGCAATTGACAAAGAAGACAAAATCAACCTGGTTAGACACACTCAAAACAGGACCAAGAGGATACAGCAGCTGACCCCGCCACACAACAACAACAGAACCTACCAACCAAACAACAGACCAAAACCGCCACCAGCAGAGGACCCGATGGACTTGGACGTGGCAGGAAGAAGGAACAGAGGATTCCAGCAGTTGTCCGACCCGGAATACCAGAAAAGAAAAAAGGAGAATGCATGCCTCCGAGGCGCTATAACGGGGGCATCCCTAGGAAGATGGATCCCAAGGTTGCGACCGCACCAAACAACTTCAAACTTATCGCCAAAAGTTCACACAATTGTAAGAGTAAAGTAGACGGTAAAACTTAATATCGTTAAGCCTGACGCTTCACTCAATTAAGGTCTCGAGAGGATTGATTG
>PYWC01000030.1:870220-914317 GCA_003182015.1 Tuber magnatum | reverse complement strand
CCTACCCCTCTCCTCGCTGCCACGGTGCTAATCATAGCCACATGAACCCCTTCACCGTGGCAAGCGGCTACTGGTCCTTTCTCTGCATATGGAGTGATCAGCTCCGACGACAGACTTATCAATATAGGTAGATTTCTCATCCGTCTGCATCGACCGGCGGGACGCATGCTCCTATCTTATCGCGCCAATGGCTGTCCGGCCTTGTGGCGCTCAGTGTTGGTTTTTTCATGCGGTAGGTCCTCAACTGACTCTACCTTGTCATCCTTCTCCGCGTGGGTGAACGGTCGTCTCTTGGGCGTCGTTCCCTCATCAGGATTTTCCTCCGCATTCCTCCACCAACAGACTTGAAATTCGGTCTTACTGCCCTTATGGCAGCCGGGGACTCCTATCGGAGTAGCCGACCTCCCCCCGGTTGGCCTCCATCCGTTGGCGCAGCTGAGGGATCTTTGCATGCGTTTATCTACACAATCAACCGACCGATTTAGCTTGTTCGACCTTGTCAGGATGGCTGAGAACCCTCTCCTGAGAATTCAGCGAAAACCCCTCGGTCAGCGACCTTCAGTGGTGGCGCAAATGAGGGTTTTGTGCCGATATGGTATTGGTAGAAATTAACTCATTCTCCAAATACTTCGGCGGACCCTGTGATCGAACACATGACCCTTTGCCAATAATCACGTGACATGCCCATTATGCTATGCCAGTTCATCTTACGTGTAACACGAGCTCCCCTCTCTAAGAGTTCGGCCTGAATCTCTAGAAATCTATTCTTCTAATAGTGTACAAATCAAACACCTTTAAGGACTCGACAAGATAGGGTGAAAAACCTGTGCGCGTTTGCTTGGCCACGCCTAGGAAAACCTTTCCTTGCCATCCTTCCTCTATACCCGCGGCATCTCTGGGTTCTCGCTGTGGAACCCTTCTACCAACGCCGCCGCATGCCCCAAATGTTCTGGTGGCTCACAGGTGTTTTCATCCTCCGAACACCCTCGCCACTGCACAAAGTACCGAAGTTCACGGACCCTCCTATTGCGTCCGTGAACCCTGCAAGTGTACGAAATGAGCTCGCTTTTGACTATCTTTTCAACCTGCCATTCCAAGTCGCCATCTATCTCCTCTGGCGCTCTGGGAGGTTGTTCCCGAGCAGGTCAAATGGACGTCCGATATCGCTCTAACAATGATACATGGAAGACGGGGTGTATCTTCCAGCATTCCAAGATTTCTAGCTTGAATGCTCGGTTGCCACGTGGCTCAAGGATGTTGAAGGGTCTATATAGCTTTGGGCTAAGCTTTTTGGAGGGTCGCTTGGTATGGATGTTTTTTGCGTTAAGCATCACCAAGTCGCCTGCCTTAAAGTTCAGTTGTAGCCTTACTTTTATGTCATGGTATCGTCCCATTGCTTCTCTGGTTGCCTTCAATGTGGCCATCACTTGTCCATGTATTTCCTTCATCCAGTGAGCATACGTGGTGGCTCCTGGCTTTTGAGTTTCTCGCTCGTTCACCCACTCCGGCTGTGGGTGGTATCCATAGTTTGCGTAGAATGGAGTGAGTCCGTGCGCACTTGTAACGGAGTTATTGTAGGCATGCTCCGCTAATGGGAGCGGTTGGTGCCAGTCATCCAGACCATAGTTGACGAAGCTTCGGAGATAGCCTTCCAGCACTTGGTTGGTTCTCTCTGTCCGCCCGTCGGTTTGAGGGTGGTACGCCGTTGACATTTTTCGCTTAATGCCTAGGAGTTTGCAGAGGGATTCCCAAAATTTCCCGCGAACTTCGCGGCCATACCCGAGATGATTTCTGTGGGTAGCCCATGTAGTCTCCACACTTCCCGGAGGAACACCCGGGCTATATCCTTTGCCGTTGCATTTTCTCTTAGCCCTATGAAGTGGGCCATTTTGGTGAAACAGTCGACTACCACCATGATCTGAGTGTTTTCCTCTGACTTCGGTAGCTGTGTTATGAAGTCAGTAGAGATAGAGGTCCACGCCGCGTAGGGTATTTCCCATGGCTGTAGAAACCCGTATCTCGCGTGCCATGGCGCTTTGTTGTGTTGACACTCGTCACATGACTGTACGTAGTCATTTACCCATTCCACAAGCCCTTTCCAGTAGAAGTCCCTGGTTATGATTTACACCGTCCTTTCCTGGCCGACATGCCCAGCGACCTTGGAGTCATGGCTGCTCGGAACAATGAGCGTTTGCAGGGCCTCGTCCTTTGGAATGAACAGCCATCCCTTTCTCCCTTCTCCTCTACCTGTCTTCGGAATTAGGCGTCGAATTTCCGTGCTGTTGCCTTGAGAACTACTGCATTGGTTAGCGCGGTTTCTTCGCTCGTCAGGGCCTTGTGTCGTCCGTGATCGCACTCATCGGAGTGTCGGTTTAGCCCGCTTTCTTCCCTTAGTCGACGGGTTTTGGTCCGGGTTTCAACCACACTGGTTCCCATGCTTCCGAATCCGTCCTGGCCCCTCTCGGTGTTGTCCAGCCCCATCACATCGTGGAGCTCCCGATCATGAATTCTTTCTATTATGAGTTGCACCACTCATTCGCCCTTCCCCACGTGGTAGTCCAGGTCCTTCAGGTTGAACAGTAATACCTTTACCTCGCCTCAGTAGTCCCGGTCAATGACTCCTGCCCCAACCATGATCCTATGGCGGACGGCAAGGCTGCTTCTTGGGGCTACTCGGCCATAGGTTCCCACTGGTAACGCTAAGGCTATTCTGGTGGCTACTGTCGCTTGTCCGCGCGCAGGCACTATCGCTTCTTCCAGCACCTAGATGTCGTGTCCTGCCGCTTCGCTTGAGCCCATTGTTGGAATTTGGGCTTTTGGGTGTAACCGCATAGCTCGGGCGTACTCAGGTTCGCATGTCTTCTGTCCTAGACCAGGTTCCTCCTCTTGTCCTACCACTATAACCATAACCTGGTTAAAATGTGCGGGGTTTAGAATTGAGAGCTTCTCAGTTTGCGCAGCTGCCCCCTTGGGACGGTACTCCGGCGGTCTGCTTAGTGCATCTGGTTTCCCGCCACTCGACCCTGGTCGGTACACAATTTTGAAGTTGAAATCTGCCAACCTCTGTGCCCACCTTATCTGCCTGGCACTCCAGGCCTTGGGTGTGAGGAAGTAGTGTAGATTCTGGTGGTCCGTAAATACCGTGATAGGCTCGTTAGTTCCGGCAAGGTAGTGATGCCATTCCTTGAATCCTTCAACTATGGCAAGTAACTCTTTATCATGGACGTCGTAGTTGCATTCCGCTGAGTTGACCTTTCGGGAGTGAAATGCTATAGGGTGTAGCCTTTTTTCAATGTATTGTGTCAGGATGCACCCTAGTGCGAAGTCAGTGGCATCCGTTTCCACCACCGTGTTCCTGTCTGGGTGAAAGTGTGCCAGGATTAGCACCGTTACGAACTGTCCCTTCAGGAATTT
Source organism: Tuber magnatum (assembly GCA_003182015.1). NCBI lineage: Eukaryota > Fungi > Ascomycota > Pezizomycetes > Pezizales > Tuberaceae > Tuber > Tuber magnatum. Next base: position 910,903 of record PYWC01000030.1, on the reverse strand, counting down.
GAAAGCCTCCTCCTGTTCTTTTCCCCAGGCGAAGCCCTTTGGGTCGCCTTTCAATAGTTCGGTTATAGGTTTACAAGTTCCGGAGAAGTTCTTAATGAATCTGCGGTAGAAATTTGCAAATCCCATAAAAATTTGTATGTCCTTTACGGACTCAGGTCTCTTCCATTCCCTTATGGCTTTGACCTTGCGATCACTCCTGGTAATCCCATCCGTCTTCACTATGTATCCCAGAAATTCCACCATTTCGGTGTGGAATATGGATTTGGTGATAGACACTGCTAAGGGGTATTTCCGCAACTTGGTTAATACCTCCTTTACCAACTTGATGTGGTCCTCCTTGGTCTTGGAGTAAATTAGCGCGTCGTCGATGTATACGACTACTCCCAAGTCTAGGAACCTTCTCAGGACCACGTGCATCATGTCTTGGAAGGTGGCAGGCGCGTTTACCAGCCCGAACGGCATTAACCGATATTCGTAATGACCGTACCAGGTGCGGAAGGCCGTTTTCCACTTGTTCCCCTCTTTTATGCGTATCAGGTGGTACCCATCCTTTAGGTCCAACTTGGTAAAGATACGCGACCTGACTACTCGGTCTCTGAGTTCACTCATGAGTGGTAGGGGGTATTAGTTGGCGATAGTAACCTTGTTTAGCCCACGGTAGTCCACACATAGCCTCAATCGTCCATCAGGTTTTGGCACAAATAGTATTAGTGCACCTGCGGGTGACGGGGTCGAGCTTATCTTTCCCTCGCGCAGCACTTTGTCTAGGTATTCTTGCAATGCCCGTAGTTCCTTTTCGGACAATGGGTATATTGGTCTCTATGGGGGCTTCTCACCTTTAATCACCTTGATCCCGTGATCAAAGGTATTATGGTTTGGGAGCCATTCCGCTTTCTGAGGCAGGAAGAGATCGGCGTACTCTTGGTAGGGTTTTGGCAGCGTTTCCATCACTACTGCCCCCGGATCCTCTGGGCCTGCGATTCGGCCCACGTATCTGGCTCTAGGGTCTGAGGCTACTGTCTCGTCCCACTCAATATAGATTCCTTCATCCTCGGGTTCCAGGTGCTCCTTACACTGCTTCGTCTGGAATTCCCACCAGCTCGCATCCTCGATGAATGAGAGGGGATGTTGGCAATGCCACCAACCGAAAGGTATTATTAAGTCATGGATCCCGTGGCTCATGACTTTACAGGTAATTCCCGAACAATATTGGTTAGCCCCTATTTCTAGCATGATAGGGGTCGTATAGCACCTTTCCGCATTGTGGGACTGTGCGCCGTCAAACCCAGTTATACTAACTGGGGTACTCCGTCTTATCGTTCCTAGTCCCAGGTTTTGGACTAGCATGTTTCGTATGACAAAGATCTGCAAGCCCGAGTCTAATAACACGCGAATCGGTACTCGTTCTCCTTGTATTCGTAGGTATGCTGTCCCCTGCGGGCACTCGTAATGTCTTGCAGTAGGGACTTGAGTTTTCTGTCGTTTTGGTTCCCCCGTAGGGTTACCCTGTCTTCGTTAACTGGACATTTTCGGGGTATTCAATAATCTTGGGTGTTTGTTATTGTCCCCGCACAATTTCAGCCATTCCGGCCTCCTGAGACAAACTTGGTCCCTGTAGTGTGCGGCTCCTTTCTTATCTTCTTTCCCCTCCATAACGATATTTAATCATACTGGTCTATAGCACCAGTGCACAGATGAGGGAGCGACCTTTCTAACCTGGCCTTAGGTGTTCAACTCCTGCTGTTGCGTACGATTTAAGGCGACCATGCTGTCCGTTGTCTCGCCTAGCAACCTGCAGCCTATCTACTCACTGTCGCCGGTGGTGCCTTCCTGGGACGGGGTGAGCGCCTTCAGGCAGTCCTGCGCTATCCTGACTCGTTTCCCGTGCATGACCTTTGCAGGAAAGAGTTAGGGTGCTCTGAGTTGCCCCCCACAACAGTCCCCTTTTTCTGCGTGCTGGGTTTGAACCTTCTCTACCCAGGGAGGAGTATAAAGTCTTGCCGTCCCACGTCCAGGTCGTGGGTCATTCTTGATTTCATCCCCCTGAGATGGGTTAACTTTCTCTGTTATACACGCTTTCTCACGCCTTTCACACTTCTGTCCCAGCCCACGCTCAGAACCCAGTCAGTGCGGTTCGCCTTCATTCTTGACCAAGCCGTTGCCCTAGCTCAGAGCGTAGGTCGTGGTTTTTATACCCGGCTCCCGGTTGTCTGATCTATCCCCCTTCTTGATCTGACAACTCCCAAAGTCTAGGTGCTGGTGGCACATGGGTTTGGTTCACCGCTGGCCTTGGGGCGGTATTCCGAACCTCCATGTTTCGGGGCCTAAATTTCTCTGCTTTCCACTGCCCTATTGTGGCGACAACAGCTCCCTTCCTGCAAGCTCCCCACTTGTGGTTGGTGAGTCCGCACCGGGTGCAGCTTTTATTTTCCCGGCGTTGGTCAACCAAGTTTTGGGGTATTCCCTCGCGAGCCCTTTTCCAGTCGGTATGGTCTACCCCTGGGATCTTGGTCGATTAGTTGGTTTGGGCCAACCTTGCTGACTTGAAGTTCCCAGGTGCCATCTTCCTCGGGAACTTGCTAGGTCGCCCTTCTTCCTTTCCTCGCTTCGGCTCCTTTTCTCAGTCCTCCCAGCGTCGTGTTAGGGGTCCGGAAGAACTCGATGCATTGGACGGGTTCTCTCGTCGTTGCCACCCGCTGTCGAGGAACGCCGCTTCCTGGTTTCCAACCGCGTGAAGATGCTCCAGCCATTTGGCATCGGTGTCGTAACGTTTCTGAGACAACCGTCTCAGTATCACCTCTGGTAGTCGGTCCTCGACTATCTTCCTCCACGCCGTTCCTTGAAGCCTGGCCTTGATGTTCAAGTTTTCCATCTGGAGAAGGTACTTGTCACTGTCCTTCTCATACTTGATCTTTCTCATCTGTGCCAAAGCTTTCCGGTCCTCATTGATCAATGAGATTCGGGTGATGATCTCGTGCCGAAACTGTTACCACGTTAGCAATTCAGGACGAGCGGCATACCCTTCGAGCCCTTCCATGCTCTTCCTATACCAATTGCTGAACGGTGTCACATCAGCACCCTTTGTCCTTCCCAAGGCATAAATAATCCTATCTTTATCCTTCATCCACAGCATGGGATTTCGGCTAAAGTAGACCTGGCATGCGTGCAGCCAGGTTCTTATATCCTGGTAGGACTTTGCTTCGTATACGAATGGAGAGTCAGCAGGTTTCTTCTGATACAACTCATTTTGTCGGGCCAACTCCTTGGCCAACTGCAACATCATCTGATCTTCCTCCTCTTCCTTAGCCGTCCTTGGCCTTCTTGGGGCCAGCGGCTCTGTCCTTCTCCTCTATTATCTGACTCGTCGTCTCCTGGGTCTGGGTCTCCTGCTCCTCCGGCGACATTGGGAGGTGCCGCGGTGTCTTCTCGGCCACCCTGTATGGTCTCTGGCCGAGTACTGTGTTCCGCGGGTCCCTTTCCCTTATCTTGTTGGGATGGCCCTCATCGTCCTCACCCAGTTTCTCCATCATGGATCGATCCCCCCTGATGAGAGCCTAGTGCGGTCTGCACCAGTGCTGTCATTTCCCTTGTTGACTGGGCAAACATCTGGGTCATGCTCTGTTGCATGTCCCTAAGCCCGGTTGTTACCTTTTTGTCGAACATCTGTAGCTCGCTAACAAACTGCAACTCCCAGGTTCCCCGACGTCCCCGTTCCTCATCTACCTCCTTCTGGAGTCTATCCAGGCCTGTGTAGAGTTCTTGGTCTCTACTCACCGATTGTTGGATGTTGCGTCCCAGGTCCTGGTACAGTTGTCCGCTGACCGCTGCTTGCTGTTCCGATCGCTCGTGCAAGCGAGCGAGTGCTGCTTCAATCACTCCCTTAAGCCTGGCGATCTCGGCCACTACCTCTCCCTCTAGTTTCCTACTCTTATTTTGCTAGAGCGCCAATTCTTCTCCAACCAACTTCTCCCCATTCAGCAGTCACTCTCTTACTTGAGCAAGGCCTTCTGCCGTCTCTTTCCCCTCTTCAGATAGGGTCCCGTATGTGACCATCTGATCATTTTGGGTTTGGGTAACGCTGTGGTCCAACTGTCCGATCAATGTCCCAATGTATGCGGCAAAAGCACTCACAGCGGTAGTGCCTGAGGGGGTTGGGGTCCCAGAGCGTGACCTCTGCCTGCTTCGTCTTTTGGTGACGCTTTGTGTTGGGCCTCGGGGCACTGATGGCCCTAACGGGTTCCTTGGTGTGGGGGTGGAACCTAGCCGTAGCAGTGGAATGTTATCTCTGAGAGGTGGTGGTGGGAGCGGATAGGGGCTATCTTGGCCCGGTCCCCATGCGGACATTATCCGCTGCTGTGTCTCAGCACGCAGCATGTCAGTGTCCCTAGAATCTTCTGACCCTTCTTCAATCCTTGGTTGCGACATCTTTTTTTTTCTTTCCATAAGTGTGGGGTGTTTAAGGGCCCACTTGATCCTGTGATCAGTGAACCAGAAGGGAACGTTTTCGTCGTCAAAGACTTCGGTTATGGTGAGATCAAACTCGATCTCGTAGAGTTGTGGGTTTCGTTGGAGGTAAACTTGAGATAGATGGTTGAGAGCTTTAGATAACCAGTCTTTTAGGCTCATTGAAAGAGGTGGTTGTGAGCCTCAGTAGTGTAGAAGATATCAATATAGTATTAGGCGGTAGCCGACTCTAAGGACAAGCAAGTCTGCACTAAGGTCTGATACATGACGAAGTGATTTCTAGTAAGGCTCACTTGTAGTGTCTGGGAAAAAGGGTAGGGTTTGTATCGTAGAACGAATATATTGATAAGATCTCTTCTCCATTGCTGATGATCTATAAAGCGTGGGAGGCACCTCGATATTTATATTCCGCGTCTCTGGGTGTTCGCGGCCTATCTATTTCTCCCACTTTTCCCGTGTGCGAACGTCGTAGACCCTGAAAACCTTTACCCCGCTTGACTCTGATTTCCCTGAGTAGCGGAGAGGGTGTCCTACCCCTCTCCTCGCTGCCTCGGTGCTAATCATACCCACTTGAACCCCTTCACCATGGCAAGCGGCTACTGGTCCTTTCTCTGCATATGGAGTGATCAGCTCTGACGACTGACTTATCAATGTAGGTAGATTTCTAATCTGTCTGCATCAACCTGCAGGACGCATGCTCCTATCTTATTGCACCAATCGCTGTCAGGCCTCGTGGCGCTCAGTGTTGGTTTCTTCACGTGGTAGGTCCTCAACTGACTCTACCTTGTCATGCTTCTGGGTGTGGGTGAACGATCATCCCTTGGGCGTTGTTCCCTCATCAGGACTTTCCTCCGCATTCCTCCATCAACAGACTTGAAATTCGGTCTTCCTGCCCTTATGGCAGCCGGGGACTCCTATCGGAGTAGCTGACCTCCCCCTGGTTGGCCTCCATCCGTTGGCGCAGCTGAGGGATCTTTGCATGCGTTTATCTTCACAACCAACCGACTGATTTAGTTTGTTCGACCTTGTCAGTATGGCTGCGAACCCTCTCTTGAGAATTCAGCGAAAACCCCACGGTCGGTGGTGGCGTAAATGAGGGTTTTGTGCCGATATGGTATTTGTAGAAATTAACTCATTCTCTAAATACTTCGGCGGACCCTGCAATCGAACACGCGACCCTTTGCCAATAATCACGTGACATGCTCATTACGCTATGCCAGTTCGTCTTACGTGTAACAGGTAGGCTGTCTTCCAGGGAGGCATTGTGGTTGAGAGAGGGTTGATCGTCAAGGTAGGGTTTTTTGATGTATCACTCGGTAACCACCGATTGGATAAATACTTTTGCCCTAGTACTTCAAAGACCCTAAAAAGGTCACATAATGTTGAGGACTAGGACCTCCACAGAACCTCCCAGCACTCTCGTAATATCTATAAATCAGTTAAACAGTTTGGCCTATTAAGCAGAAATCAGCATAATGTCTTTTGTAACATGTTTGGGCTAGGCCCTAGTTATGTGGTAGTACGATAGGAGCAGATGGCTTCTTGATCAACCTGAAGCGCGCGCTGCATGCTAAAGCAGGCTGCGAACGGGATGTAATAGGAGATCAAAGAAGTAACCGTTCAACCAAGTATATTAAGAATACTGTCAGTCGAAGTCTGCTGTTTTCATCGCGAAAATCAGCGGTCTTTAAATACAGCATATCGCTTAACTCCAGTATGAGCGATATTGCAAAACAAGTTGTGTATCAACCCATAGCATACGAAACAATTCCAGTATCAAACAATACCATGAGATCAAACATAAAACATAAAACAACCTAGTACCCGTACCGGTTACACTCCCAAAATAAAATAACCATTTCATCAAATAAAACAACTTAATAAAATCCTAGCAGCCGGTAAATCCACTATTCTCCTGAAAGTCCCCTTAAGACCCATCCTCATCGTCGTCGCTATCCTGCAACAATCTCATGTCATCCTGCAGCATCCATTCTGCACCTTCCAACCATCTTTCCACATACTCCCCACATGGCGCTCCGCGCACAAAGCAACCTGACTCCCAGTAGTGTGGCAGGTCCACAAAGTTCTGTACTATCCGGTCCTCCCATTCCTCCGTCTCCACATCAATTCGTCCGCAATCCTCATAGTGATCAATGTAGAATATTTTCCAGCATGCGCTTTCTGGGATGATCTCTTGGTACAGCAGGTATCCAAAAATGAGGTCTCGTCCCTTTATATTGACTTCTGCGTAGTTTGACATTTTGTTTCTTTCGCGTAGGGATAGGTTTTGTAAGAGGGTAAAGGTTTGGAGGTCTGGTGGTTTGGTCTGTTTTCTTCAGTATGTTAGAGGGATGGTGGGTGGTATTTATGTTTCGGTGGTGACCTCACTTAGGTGTTGTCCTTGCTTAGGCGTCGGCCTCGCTAAGGTCTTCAGAGGAAGGGGGGTATAGCTTAATTTCGGTTTCTTCCGTTTCCATGCAACCATCACATTTTTCTGTGCTCAGGTAGCACCCGCTACCAAAGCGGAAAACATTCGACACTGTTCCTCCCCACATTAGTCCCGCCGATTCTGTTGTTATTTCTAAGCATTTGTTGCAGATGTGTACGAATAGTCAGTGTGTAAGGTATCGTCTAGGGATAATATCACAGTTCACCAACAGTCCCATAAGCTGATGGCGCAGTCTCCAGGGTACTTGCTCATAGTTTGACATCATAAGGCTGTTGGATGGTGCGTTTTTTCCTTTCGCTATTGCCAGTACTCAGCCTCGGCCAGCCGGGCTAGGTATGCTGCTTCATCTTCCATTACTCAATTCTCATCTTTGCTGCTTTCAAAATCACCTTCAAAGTGGGCTGACTAGAATCCGTCCTGTATTCCTTGGTCCGTGTCTGGGCGCAGGTGTTGGATTTCTGGCGGTGATGGGCTCCACGCCACCGTCACATAGTTTATCATAGGGGGTAACTCGTCCTCCGGTTTATTGTCTTCCCACTACTGATTCAACAATTCTATCGCATTTTCCAATCCTTCAAGGCGTTCCCCGCTATTCTCTGTTTCTGGGTACCCCACCCATTTCACTAAGAATTGGTCACAGTCATACCATCTTCTGTAGTCTCGTATGGTTTCCACTTCTTATTCTGGTTTCTTGTTAACCATGACCGGGGGTGGTTTTGTGTGGCTCCTGGCAGGGAAGGGGATATCATTGTTAGGGCGGTATCTTTTCACGGTGGATGCATGGAATGTCGCTTCTCGGTTTCTGTACATTCTGCCATCCATTTCTACCGTCTAATTTTGTGTATGCTTATCGTATAGGATTATCTTGAATGGTCCACGCCAGCGCGGTTACAATTTCTTGCTATGTCCCGATTCTGTTGCGAATAAACTTCCGTATACCAATAAGAGATTACCCTTCCCTATCGGTGTATGGTGTCTGCGTTGTTTTGCTGCTGTTCTCGTGCTTCTAAATCGTGCCATTTTAATTGCATTGAATGCCGCGTTCCGGATTGCTTGGTGCCTGTTTAACAATTCATCGGCGGCCGGTACTGCAGAGTTCTTAAAGTTTGCTAGAGGAAGTAGTGGGTAATTCTTTCCAGAAATGGCCTTATATGGTGACATACCAAGGGTTTCTGACCATCTGACATTCAGGTATGCTGCTGTTTCTGGTATGGCATCAAACCAATTGTTTTGTCTTGTGTTGACTAGGTTTCGGAGAGCTGTCTTCAATTCTTTAATTTTTTTTTCTACTTGTCTATTTGTTTCATGATGGCCTGGTGCCGCCTTGATATGCTTAATGCCTAACGATTGACACTGTTGTTTCCATACATGTGACTCAAACCGTGGGTCCGCATCGCTTACTGGAGATGTTGTGTAGCCATGGGGTGTAAATATTTTGTTGCGTAGAAGTTCCCAGGTTGTTATTGCTGTTACTTGCTTAGTTGTAGGTATGAGCCACGTGAATCCCGAAAACCTATCCATTGCAATCAGCATTGTGTCATATCTCTATGAATTGTGGAAGGGTCCTGCCAAGTCAATGGCTATTGATTCAAAGATTTCCGACAGCAGGGTAATTGTCTGGGTCTTTCCTTCTGGCAATTTTGTAGGCTCCTTATTTATCTGGCATGTGTGGCACTGGGTTACATACGCTCCAAAGTCCTTCTGCATTTCAGGCCAAAATAGGTACTCCGTTGCGTACCGTAAGTTTCGTTCAACACTGTGGTGGCCTTTATTGTAGATTTCGCTAATGACATATTCTCTTCATGTCATATTTCCGTATGCGGAACCTTTTGAAATATACAGGCAGTCTTCCCCGTATCTGGTTTTTGCGTATAGCATTCCATTTGTAACCTTGTAGGAGGACAAGTCTCCTGTGGAGTCCATACTCTCATTGACCTTTTTCCAAATTGTTTCTTTCCAGTATACTGCTATCATGTGTGCTCGGAACATTCGGATCATTTCATTGACTGTTTGTAAGGTGTCGCATTCGTCTTCTATCTCGCTTCCTCTAGTTGTCTCAGGTAGGTCTTCCTCCTCGTTGTCTTCCCAGACATCGTATAGCCCACGCCGATATTCTGTCATTGTCAGGGGCATTACTCAGACTATTGTCTCATTGGTAAGCCTTTCGAGCCGTTCCGCTCGTCTAATCAGTGGTGGGCTATCAGGTCCTGGCATTCGGAATGCCGCTATTGTCTACATCGTAAGGTTCTCGATTCATTCTTGCTCCGGCATTAGGAATGCCGGGGCTTCCGGGTTTAGCAGTCCCGGAATTGTAGATGATCTGGGCATTGGCTGGGCAAGGGTGGACGGCCCTTCTCCCACACCAGTTGGTCTTCCGCTGATCGTTTCTTGCCATTCCCAGTAATTGATTTCGGGGGACTCCGGAGGGCTGGGGTCGACATCCGTACCTGGGGGGCTTGGTCCTTCACTAAGCAGGTAAGGGGTCGATTTTCCCTGTTGTCTAGGATGGTTGTTCGTGAATTTGATCTCGGTTTGATGATATGGGCAATGATTCACGTAACAGTGTGACTAGTGTAATGCGCTATCTTGGAGTTCTTCCGGTGGCGTACTTCGCAGAGTACACTGGTCATCCCAATCGTTCCCTGCAGTGATCGAGCAGGGGCTTTCAGGGGGTGCAGGGGCCTCGTTGGGGTACTCAGTATAGGAGAAAGGAGGGGAAGTAGGGGAGAACTCATGCGTGGGCTCCATTGTGTTTGATTCTTGCTTGTAGACCGTGTTATCCGAGATGTCTTCCGATTGCTTCATATAATCATGGACATAGTGTGGGTTCAAGTCTGGTTCCCCCTCATATACCTGGGAAAGGGCATCAGCTAAATAGTTGCTGCCTCCTGGTGCGTAGACTATTTTCGCATTGTCTTTTCCCAAGGCACTTAGCCATCACACTTCCTTTCTCCTTGGGTTCTTTGCTGTTCGTAGGTGTGTCAAGGGTTGGTGGTCCATAACTATTGTAAAGGAATTTCCCATGAGCATATTGTGGAACTGGTTAAGTGCTTCCACTATTGCTAAGGCCTCTTTATCGGTGGTCCCATAGTTCATCTGAGCATTGGTGAACTTCCTGCTGTGTAACGCGGCTGGTCGCGCCATCTCATAAGTGGGTCCCTGTCCCACTCATGCTCTAACTCCTAAATCTGAGGCGTCCGTAACCAACCAAATTGGTTCCTCGCTTCGTATGTCTATTGGTCGCATTACTGGGTGATCAATAATTCACTTTCGCACCATATCAAAAAGTAGTCTGGTGGGTCGTTGTCTATACGAATTTGGCGTTTCCCGTTAAGCCGGTTAGCGGTGTGGTCACCATTGCCTGGTGCGGGAGAAACTGGGCCATATAGTTAACTATTCCTAGGAATCGTTGCAATTGCTTCTTGTTTTTTGGTGTTTCCCATTCTGCAATGGATGATATTTTGTAGAGGGAGGCATGGATTTACTCGTTGTCCACTATGTGTCCTAATACTTGCAACTTGTCTGCAAAAAGTACTGACTTCCTTTTGCACGCATAGAATTTTGCTTTTCTGAGTCGATCACACACCTGGCGTATGTGTTTCTCGTGTTCCTCTGATGTGTTTGAAAATATGAGAATATCATCAATGTATACCCATACAAAATGATGTAAATATTCGCTTAGGAGGTCCTCCATTATCCGCATAAATGTTGCTGGTGCATTCATGTCTCCTTGTAGCATTACCTTGCTCACAAATCCTCCGAACAGTGTTTTGAATGAGTTGAACTTAACACTGTCCTTGTCCACTCGTGTTTGGAAATATGCGTCACTTAGGTCAATCTTACTCCTGAATTTCGCTCCGCCTATTCGGTTAAGGATCTGCTCTTGGTTTGGAATCGATGGACTATCCATGATCCTGTTATCGTTCCTTACCTTCAGGTCCACCAGGGGGCAGACCCTTCCATCTGATTTGGGTTGTACAAATATAGGTGCTGCTCTGGGAACCTCCTGTTGTACAATTACTCTACTTCGTAATTTCTCGTTTATCCAGTTCATGAGTTTTTCCTTGTAGGCTTCTGGGATTGAGTATGTTGGTTGGTTTTGTGGGTTAGTTGGATCTTTTAGCCGAATGTGGTGGCTAATCTTATGCACAGGGGGTAGTGTTTCGCAGACCTTGTCCGGTAATACATCCTTGAATTCTTCTACCAATGTTGTTGTGTTGGTATCTGACACAGCGGCTCGGAATTCCCCGCTTGGTGGTTTGCATAGCACACGTAGTTTGTCATCAGGAAATTCCACTGCTGTATCCCCACACCTGATAAGAGCATTATGTCTTTTCAGGAATGGCATTCCAATCAGGGCATCATACTTTGACAAGTTTTCTACCAACATATCCTGATTTGTCTATTTCTTTTTCCCGATTCCTGCGGTCAGTCCACATTTCTTGTGGCTTGAAGAGCCGGATCCTTTCATTGCCATATTGACTGTTGTTGGTTGGGGTAGAGGCTCCGTAGGGATACCATGGGTAGAGATAAAGGTGGCGCTAATTATGTCGCAGCCGATTGTTCCTGTATCGAATTGTACCTTTGCTGGGTGGCCTTCTATGTGAATCGTTCCTTCCAGAGCGTCACAGGGCCTGATTGCCAACATTGGTTGCATTCGCAGGCTTTCCATTTCCACTGAGTTAATTTCCACTTCGTCATATTCGGTTGCTTCCATGTGGTTTGTGCTAGCCTCTTGCTTAGTGGCCTTTCTTTTTCCCTTTTTGGAATAGCAGTGCTTTGCATAGAGCCCCTTTTTCCCACATTCGAAACACGTGCCTTCCTCGCGTCATTTCTGTTTCTTGTCCTTCCTGTCCTTTGAATGCTTGCGGTATGGTTTATCCTTCTTTGCATTATCCCGCGGTGATGATCCTTTGCTATTCTTTTGCTGTGGTATGTGGGTTTGGTAGACTCCTGTTTCACGCGGGATAGCGTCCTTCCGTTCGGCCTGCTTGACTATCTTTTCAAAGGAATCACCCTCCTCCTCCATGGGTTCTACCTCCTGGCATAGTCTGGGATGCATTGCTTCATACAATCTTTGTCGCAGCGTATACTGAGACACCGTCCCGGTAGGCAATCGTCCGTGATACATTAAGAGATCCGTCACAAGCAAGGTTATTCTTTCTGTTTTGCCATTTCGTACTTGCTGGATATCCTTGAACCTTTTGTATAGTTCTTCCGTATTTCGCGAGGATTGGAATCTCTCTCTCAAGTATTTTAACAGGGTCGTTCCTCGGATTTTGTCCCCACCCTCATAGTGGTTCATTGCTTGGTGGTATGCCTCCTCTGCCTTTCCGGTACAGAAGCTTCCAAAGTATGCTCCGCTTCCTTCCTTGGTTTTGTCCACTCCATGTTGGGTAAGGTATTGCGAAGTTGTTATGACCTACTGGTCAAATACTTCAGGTTTTAAGTCGTCCTTTTCGCCCGAGAATGAGGGTGGCAGTGGGAGTTCAATTTTGGGTCCTGTTCTCCCGCCAGATTCACCTTCGGACATATTGTGTTCGGACTCTTCGTTACTCGAGCTGTCGTCTGACGAGCTTTCTGGAGAATCCCTGGGGGATTTGTCCAATGGCTATCTTACTACCGCATGATCTGATGCTTCTTCTTCGTCTTCTTCCTTCCTAGGTGTCCCGACAGGTATGCTGTCTTTCTTCGGTGCTTGCGCCAGTCCCTTTCCTTTACTGGGGCTGTGGGGAAATAGCCCCAGAAGGCTGGTTGCTGCCTTTGCTAATTCTTCAGTCGATTCGCTAAAGGTCTGCTTGGCCAAGTCTCGCGCTAGTTGACGTTCTGCTTCGTCAAGCGAGAATTTGCTCTTTGGCCCTTTCTGTTTCTTGGGTTGCCTTTTCTTGGTAAGGCCTTCTCGTGGGACCTGCTCTCCACTTCGAGTCTCCAGTGACTCAATTGTGTCGTGTTCGCGGAGCCAAACCTTTCGTGGTTCTACCACTCCCCGATGCTAGCTTCTCTGTTGGACTTTTCATAGGTTGATCAGACCAGGTCCCTCCAGGTTTCTTAACCACTTACTGAGGTTAAAAAACTGTAACGTGTTCGGGCTAGGCCCTAGTCATATGGCAGTACGGAAGGACCAGATGGCTTTTTGATCAACAAGAAGTGAGCGTTGCTTGCTAAAGGAGGCTTCGAACGGGGTGTAATAGGGGTTCAAAGAAGTAACCGTTCAACCAAGTATATTAAGAATACTGTCAGTCGAAGTCTGCTGTTTTCATCGCGAAAATCAGCGGTCTTTAAATACAGCATATTGCTTATCTCCAGTATGAGCGATATTGTAAAACAATGTCTGTATCAACCGATAGCACACGAAACAATTCCAGTATCAAACGATACTGTGAAAGCAAACATAAAACAATGTGTGTATCAACCTATAGCACACGAAACAATACAAGTATCAAACGATACTGTGAAACTAAACATAAAACATAAAACATAAAATATAAAACAACCTAGTACCCGTACCGGTTACATCTTTCTCAAAACCCAAAAAGTACTAGGACAAGTTACACCCAAGCAAGCCATCTTACATGCAACCAACTAATACCTACAATTCTGCATTGAAGAGTTAGAAAGTAAGAAGAAGTCAAGGTTATTCTGGATCCCAATACTATCTTTGCAAATGTAGAAAGTATAAAGCAGTCTTTGGAGGAGGAGAAGAGTTGATTGGGATTATTGGAACAGAATCGTCATCAGGAGTATTTCTTGCGGCATCGCTAGCTAGTTCTACGAAGGGTGATAGGGATATATTTTCGCTCGTACATCTGGGATGGAGCACGCCTGTTACGCCTGCCGTGCCCACCTCCAGAGGAGTGGGAATATTCTCTCCCCCTCTACAAGATGTCGCTACTATTGACTTGACAAATGACCTGCAAGAGGAACCTAAAGAGGATCATTTGCTACCATACAAGCAGTTTCTTGCTGCCGTGTCGTCGTCTATTTCCTTCAATTTGTCGCTACACAACGGCTATATATCGCTCAACATCCGAATGCTCGTCTCTCCCTCGTCGCTCGTTCCTCATGTCATTGAATTGGAGGAGGATAAAGAGGATTTGCTCCCTTCCGCCCCCATCACGTTACCTGGCTTACTTCGGCCATCGGTGCTTGTACTAGAGGCATACCTGACGACATCTAGTACCTTTCTTGTGACACCACATACCCACATTCAGGCCGCTTTAAGACGTGTTTCATCATCGCTATCATCCCCTCTTGATAAAAGAGACGTGTTTATCGCGCCGTGGGGGGAATGGGGTCGATTAGTATCCGAGAAGGGGTTGAAAATTGGCGCGTGGGAGGAAAGGTGGGAAACTTCGGTCAGAGAATACTTACAGGACTGTGGGATTTTGTCTGTGCCAAACCGGCAGTGGGAAGAAAAGTCAATACTAGAGGAAGTGATTGATGCAGGCCGATGGAGAAGGGTTGAGATTTGGGTCCATATTAAGGATCACCCGAGCGAAGGGATGGGCATACTTGTCAAAATATTATGGCCAGATGCACTGCTGTTCCTGCGCACTTTGGAGGGTGATACTAATGGATTGTGGAGCGAAGGTGAGGACTGTGATGCTTTCTGGAAAAAGGTTTTTGATGCTCCTGAGTATGCAAGATTTGTATCGGAAAGGTTATTGCGTTCTCTGGTCGTTGTATTGAAGGATAAAAAGGAGCTGGGCGCGGAGTGGTGGGATATCCCATCAGCCGTGGATTGGGCAGAGGAATGGATGGAGGGGAAGGAAGATCGTGAAAAGATGGTCTTGGCTAGACGGGAAGAGAAGAAGCGACGGCAGCAAGAACAAGAAAGAATAAAACAGGAGGCTGAGGCAGAAAAGGAGCAGCAGTCGAAGGCTGCTGAGCCAATACTTGACGTCAAGGAAGAAGGGAGTGTTAAAGGCAAACTCAAACACCTAGATGAGGCAAAGAAGGATGGTCTTGTTGCTGGTGGGAATGCAGATGCCTATCCTACTCCACCGGATGGCGGGCAGCAGCAACGGCTCCCAGAACCCTCCTCAATAAGCTCGGGCAGTAGCGCACCGAATACGACATCCAATACCGCCACTACCACTGTTGCAACAGACATGGATCTTGACTGGATAGATGGAGTCATGCCGGATGCCGTTCCCGACCCCGCTCGGAAGCAAAGCGATGCAACCGGAGGAGTAGGGCTGGCGAGAGGTACTGGAGAAGCGGATCTTTTCGGAGGAGACATGGATGAAGATATGTTCGGAGAGGGAGTCACAGAAGACGACTTTGCATTTTTTGACAACAACCCTGGACGCCCCACTCTGCGATGGGCCATTTCCCGGAGGTAAACATCCTGAAAAAGATTCCCGAAGCTACCCCAGAAATGCATGTTGGAGAAAGTCACGGAGCCCTGCCCTAATCTATTTGACGATAGACGTTTATTGGAGATTTCTGCCGGTTCCCTTAAATAGTGATGCAATTGTACAGGAGGCAGTTATCCTTCCAGGGCAGAACAGACTCAGTTCAATGATGCCGGGAACCTGGAGGATGCAGACGACGCAATATAGGAGGATACACCTGTAGCCTCTGCAAGCTCTGGCAGCAGTACAGCATACCTAGAACCATAACTGAACAACTGTAACAAGTGAACACCGCTCTCAAAAAGTGTGGCTACCCCATGGAGAGAGGGGAATCTTTTCCTTAATGAGTGTTGGGCGCCGTACCGGTATAGCACTAGCACTATACCCACCAACATCCCACAATCGGATAGCACAGAACCTCAAACGCCAGCACCCGAGCCTTGTGCTAGGTATCATAGCCCAAAATTTCCTTCTCTGAAAGGGAGGTGAAACAAGAACACAGCGGGGGGGACTGCTCAGCGCCCCCGAAAGAGATGGGATGGAATGGAAAGGTACCGGAGCATACGAGAGGAGACAATCCGAACGGCATAGCATATGATCCAATTATTTCAGATTTTACGGCAGTAGGTCGTCGAAGGTAAGCACTCGACGACCAGTTTCAAGTATGATACTTTTAGAGCTTATCAAACTGAGAGTAAAATACCCTGACAGACGATAATCCGGAGAAAAAATTATTATAGGCTTGTGAAACGATAGCCCAAGACTGCAAGGTAGCATAACTCGGCCATGTCAAGTAAAATGGACAGAAACTATTTCGCTCGCAGGTCGAACACGGTCTCACTTACTCACCATTAGACCATTTGCCTTCAAACGTTGGTAGCATTAGACTACGGTAGTCGGATAGACAGCAACAGCACTTGAGCGCGAGTATGCCTTGGTAAATCAATCCATCCGGAACCGGCAGCCAATTCTTGAGGAGGACAAAGAAACATTACACAGTCAAGTTCTTCACCGGAGTATGATAGATGGGTAACAGGCCATGGGGAATTATCCATCAGTATGTTACGCTAGACTTTTGACTAATCAGGCGCAAGAGGAGCCTTTGTCCTCCCCCTTAGCCCCTCCAGTCTGTTCTGGGAATACCGGGAATACCAGCAAACCTCAACCTTTCACACCTGGCCATGATATTCCAGCTTCTAAGCTAGAATGCACAACCATAAAAAATCTTAAAAAAAAAACCCCAGGACTGGATATCTCTCTAAAGATAAACTGGATCTACGGGTATTGGTTGACCGTTATTTTCCCCTTGAAGATTCTAGAGAGCATGGGCATAGAAAATGAAATTTGCGAAAAATAATCTCTTGCTGCGCCAAACAAGATTATAAGCATGGTTTCAGCGCACAGGAAATTCTAAAATTCAGCAGTGTCCCTAGCCTACCCACCCTAATTTCCGCCTGGTCTGTTTTATTTTATGTGGGGTTCGCCGGGGTAATTCCGCAAGTACGATTGTCATCTTCATTGATGGCTCTACAGCGCAGTATCAGCAGCCGGTATGAGTGCAACACACCAGCAAAAACACAAAAACCGCCTGTATTAAAGGGAGGACCCAAGGGTGGCTAATAGAACCGTTTTTCTCCCGTTTAATGCAAAGCAACCCGGCTGGCGCAATGGTAGCGCGTCAGACTTCTAATTCCCTCTGAAATTGATATCTGAAGGTTGTGGGTTCGACCCCCACGTTGGGTTTTCATATTTTTGGGTGGAGAGGTGCAAGTACGATACACCCTTCATCATACCCACGACGAGACGGGGATAAGGCCACATTCTGTATTTTTCTGACATTAGTGGAAAACCGGCTGCTATTGCACATGGGCAAAAAGAAAATCTGCGAGAGCCTCAAGTTTTTGGTGGCATGCAGTAGCAGTCGTGTTCGCAAGCAGCCCACTCTTGTCGGCAAAGTTTGTCGCAATGGGCCGGGCATAAGCATGTGAGGGCCACATATACCCCGGGCGTCACCGGAATTGTGCGGACTCGAGTGTAATTTTTTCTTTTCCATTCTCTTCTCCCAACGCCACACCTACCGGTAGAATCATTGATCCGAACGAAAGCCCTCGGGGGTTTTTTTTTTTGTTAAATCCTTTAATTGTTTATAGGGTACAATCTCTGTATACAACCAGTAGGTTACGACATAAAAACCCAAACACACAACAAACAAAAGAAAATTATAAAATAACCCAACAAACCAAATAACAAAATTCATCTANAGTAGGTTACGACATAAAAACCCAAACACACAACAAACAAAAGAAAATTATAAAATAACCCAACAAACCAAATAACAAAATTCATCTAGACGCTCAGGCCTTTCACCCCAACCTTTCTCAAACTCAACATATTAAGAAAGCAACTATGACATTCTGGTAAAGGGAGTATCCCCTTTTAACGGAAAATTTACCTTATGTTTCAAAAACAACTTCAACAAATCATTCATGAAACCTATTTCTTCTTCTTTGAAACCAAACACCGCCAAATTCGTGCCAAAATCACGCACCCTCTCGTCTAGTGTCCTCCAAGTCTTCTCCATTACCGGGCATCTATCCATTACATCCCAGTGTGTCTTCTTCCAGTTCGCATCTCCTGCATGTGCGGTCTTGCTCCCTTGTCTTCCAATCCTGCTGATCCGCAAGATAGCTCTTTCCTGCCTTGATCTGATGTATCCGTTCTGCTAGAAACTTCAGCTTGTTCATATAAGTCCAGCAGGAGCGGTACGGTGGTTTCCACTTGTACCTTTCTGAGTACGGGTGTTCACATGAAAGGTGATAAACTTGACTCCGGATACGATCTACTCCCATCCAGTACTTCTCATCATTCGCATCTGAGGTCATGTCGAAGGGATGCAGTTTGAGTGGGAGTACCCACCCTTGATAGAGTACCCTTGCAATCGCAGCGTATCTATCTATTGGTAGGTACTGTTGTACTGAGGTTGAGCTGCTTGAGTTCCACGTCTTTGGTCGGGTTCCTCCAGGCTTCTCGAAAGCCTGGCGTCTCGTAGTTTCAATTCTAAACGGTATTCTCATTGGGAATCCCCCTGGCATTAGGGTCGTGGCATAGTTGTTTTCTGGGTCTGCTGTGGCAAACCTTATCGCCGCCATAGACTGGATCTGTATGATGTATAGTCCAAGCGGCATCAGGCATGCCTCGGCGCTTAGGACTTTTGTATTGGTAGCATAGAAGCAATTCATTATCTATCTTTGCACTCTCCTCCAGAAGGTCTCCATCTTGCCCAGAACTGTTGCAGGTGGGTCGAAGACCTCAGCTCCATACAGGAGTGTCGGAAGGATGATGCCTTTTACCAGTCGTCTGCATGAGTAGGGTGTCAGACCCTTGCCATACCCTGAGAGTCTCTGAATCTGATTAAAGGCTGCCTGTGCTAGGGTCAGCCTTTTGTAGTAATGTACTCCAGTCAGGAGTCTTGCCATCCACTAGTATCACCGCCATCATAATCCATTCGTAGTCGGCTGTACTGTATATCCGTCTACCTTTATGCTTAGGGGTTCAGGTTTCCTCCTCTGCCTTGGAGTCGTCCAGTGTATCATGTCTGTTTTCCCAATCAAAAAGCTGAGGCCTAGCCCTTCGGCTATTTGCTTGACCTGTTTCCATGCCCTCTGTAGAACTATGATATTTCTTTCGTAGGAGTCATTTGCTACTGTAATTTTGAAATCATCAATATAGGAGAGCATAAACCCTTCTTGTGTCAGTATGTCCAGGTGTAACTCCCGTGCGTATAATACGAAGAGTAGCAGCGATAAGGGTGATCCCTGTGGGATTTCTGTGTTGATTCTATGTGATGTCCTCGGCCCTCCTGGGAAGAGGACAGTATATTTCCAGTGTGCAATGAATGCATTGATCCACTTGAGTAAATGGTTGGGGCACTTCCGACTGCACATGGCTTCGAGCATCTTCTTGTGGTCCACATTGTCGAAGCCTCCCTTGACATTGAAGAGTAGCGACGTTAACTTTTTATCTCCGAATTGGTATTCGGTTAGCCTATTATAGAGTGCCATTGCAGCGTCTGCCATGCTTCTTCCTGTCACGCTTCCCATTTGTTCTAACTTATACCCTCCACCCCAGTTCAGTCTCGCTAGCCTTCATGCTACTATGCATTCCACAAACTTTGAAAAGGTTTGCATAAGCACGATAACTCTGAAACTTCTTGGTTGAGTGTAGATCTTCTTTCCTGGCTTGGGGAGCAGGATGCCCTAACTGTCTTTTAGGATCTCCGGATGCAGTGACCATTTCAACATCTGCATCACTAGGTACGGTATAATTTCGTCGTTTGCCTTGTATATTTGTTTCCAGACTCCATATGGGATCTAGTCAGGTCCTGGGGCGGAGTTGTTGCTACATTTATCCAAAGCATTTCCTACCTCCCCAGCACTAATTTCAGCCTCTTTTCCGAAGCCATCCTTCCTGGGGATGACCGCAGGGGCTGGATTAGAGTTGGGGGGAAAAAAATGTTCCATCACCAATCTATCTGTTTCCATTGCAGTTAGTTCTTTTCTGGGCACCTTCTCTCCTGCTTCTTGTTTTGTGAATTTGTTTGCTGTCCAAACATCATTTTTCTTGCATTTCTCCAGGAACGAGTCCCAGTGTTCCTTCTTCTTCTTCTTCAAGGCTTTTCTGTATATCTTCTGTACTATTACCACTTCCTGGTCACTAAGTCTATCCCTTGTCCTTAGTTGTCTGTTCCGCAGTCATGTATATGCCTTTCTCAAGTCCATGAGTTCTTTGTTCCACCAGGGTTTTGACCATCTGGTTGGGTTCTTCATTGCCACATTGTTTTTAACTATTCCTGAGACCAGCTGAAAGTTGAACTTGAAACACTCTTCAGCCTCTCTTCCGTTTGCTGGTTCCCGAAATCTCGTGAGTCCTTCCAGTCCTCTTGCTCTGTCTGGCACCGTGCAGGCCTTTAGTGGCAAACCTAAAGCTGGTAGAGTGCATCGTTCTTCATCTCTCCACCTGATCCTCTTCCAGTCGGGTGCTGGCCGTGCTAGTTGGAGCTGCCTACTAGCAAGTATGGTGACGATAGTGATATGGTCTGATCCTGTGCTATCCATGGTATGGTCTCATGTTGTACAAAGGGGTGCACCAATCCGTTAACCAGTGTGTAGTCTATAACTGATGGTCTATGTCCTTCTGTATCCGGGAATCTGGTGTATATGCCCAGTTCGTTTATAATCATGTGCCTTTTTAGTGAGGCCACCCTAAACATTATTTCCCCCACCCTTCTGTCCTGCAAAGAAACATCCCTAAGGGGGTCAGTGTATATGGAGTGAATGTTAAAGTCCCTGCAGACTAGTGAAGGAAAGTCAAATGTATGAAAAATCCGCTCTGGCGACACTGCAAACCCGGTGTCTCCCACTGTATTATAAACATTTGATACCAAAATTGTTCTCCATCCTTCCAACAGGTCTTGTCCATGTGAGTCAAACCTTACTACCAGCAGGGAATCCATAGAAAACAATAAAACATTATAAGCAACCACCTCTGTGAAGTCCCTTTGTATATAAGTACATACTCTCGGCTTCTTAGAGTAGGGGGGAACAATACAAGTATATCCCGGGGCCCTTAAAGGGTACCCGTTGAACAACGGTAGATCCTGTAAACAAACAATCAAAGGCTGACTTTTCGTAATAATGAAAACAAAGTAAGAAAAACAACATTGCTCCCACGGCAATTATGTTGAACTATTTTAAAATCTTCTAAAGACTCCTCAGTATTCCTGCTCCACTCTTCTTACACTTCTGCCATAATTATGTCATGGGGTGTTCGGACACGTCCGCATAGGGGTTGCGGGCACGATAGGGCTCTTGGGCTTGTTCTTTCACTGCTATTTTGGTTGAGCAGGTATCATCTCCTTGCTATGGCTTTCTTCACAGTTGGGGCATCTGTTACACATAAGACGAACTGGCATAGTATAATGGGCATGTCACGTGATTATTGGCAAAAGATCACGTGTTCGATCCCAGGGTCCGTCGGAGTATTTGGAGAATGAGTTAATTTCTACCAATTCAACGCCGGCACAAAACCCTCCTTTACGCCACCACTGAAGGTCGCCGACTGAGGGGTTTCGCGGAATCCTCAAGAGAGGATTCTTGGCCATCCTGACAAGGTCAAACAAACTAAATCGGTCAGTCGGTTGTGGAGATAAACGCATGCAAAGATCTCTCAGCTGCGCCAATGGATGGATGCCAACCGGGGGGAGGTCGGCTACTACGATAGGAGTCCCCGGCTGCCATAAGGGCAGTAAGACTGGATTTCAAGTCCGTTGGTGGAGGAATGCAGAGGAAAATCCTGATGAGGGAACGACGCCCAAGAGACGATCGTTCACCCACGCCCAGAAACATGACAAGGTAGAGTCAGTTGAGGACCAACCACGTGAAGAAACCAACACTGAGCGCCACAAGGCCTGACAGCCATTGGTGCGATAAGATGGGAGCATGCGTCCTGCAGGTTGATGCAGACGGATGAGAAATCTACCTACATTGATAAGTCTGTTGTCGGAGCTGATCACTCCGTATGCAGAGAAAGGACCAGTAGCCGCTTGCCACGGTGAAGAGGTTCAAGTGGCTATGATTAGCACTGAGGCAGCAAGGTGAGGGGTAGGACACCCTCCCAGCTGCTCGAGGAAATCAGAGTCAAGTAGGGTAAAGGTTTTCAGGGTCTACGATGTTCGCAGACAGGAAAAGTGGAAGAAATAGATAGACCGCGAACACCCAGACACGGAATATAAATATCGTGGTGCCTCCTATCCTTTATAGATCATCAGCGCGGGAGAAGAGATCTTATCAATATATTCATTCTACGATGCAAACTACCATTTCCTCTTGACATTCTAAGTGAGCCTTCCTAGAAATCACTTCGTCACATATCGGGCCTTAGTCCAAACTCGCTTGTCCTTAGAGTCGGCTACTGCCTAACACTATATTGATATCTTCTACACTACTGAGACTCACAAGCACCTCTTTCAATGAGCCTGAAAGACCGGTTATATAAAGCTCTCAACCATCTATCTCAAGTTTACCTCCAACGAAACCCACACCTCTACGAGATCGAGTTTGACCTTACCATAAGCGAAGTCTTTGACGACGTAAACGTTCCCTTCTGGTTCACTGATCATGGGATCAAGTGGGCCCTGAAACATCTTACACTTATAGAAAGAAAAAAAAAGATGTCACAACCAAGGATCGAAGAAGGGTCAGAAGATTCTAGCGACACTGACATGCAGCGTGCTGAGAGACAGCAGCAGCTAATTTCCGTATGGGGGCCGGGTCAAGATAGCCCCTATCCACTCCCACCACCACCTCCCAGAGATAATATTCCACTGCTATGGCTTGATTCCACCCCTACACCGAGGAACCCGTCAGGGCCATCAGTACCCCGAGGCCCGATGCAAAGTATCACCAAAAGACGAAGCGGGCAGAGGTCACACTCTGGGACCCCAACCCCCTCAGGCACTACCGATTTGGGTGCGTTCGCCACATACATTGGGACACTAATCGGACAGTTGGACCGCAGCGTTACCCAAACCCAAAATGATAAGATGGTCGCATACGGGACCCTATCTGACGAGGGGAAAGAGACGGCAGAAGGCCTTGCTCAAGTAAGAGAGCGACTGCGGAATGGGGAGAAGTTAGTTGGAGAGGAATTGGTACTCTGGCAAAATAAGAGTAGGCCACTAGAGGGAGAGGTAGTGGCCGAAATCACCAGGTTTAAGGGAGTGATCGAAGCAGCGCTCGCTCACATGCAGGAGCGATCGGAACAGCAAGCAGCGGTCAGCAGACAGCTGTACCAGGACCTGGGACGCACCATCCAAGAATCGGGGAGTAGAGACCAGGAGCTCTACACAGGCCTGAATAGACTCCGGAAAGAGTTAGACAAGGAATGGCGACGTTGGGGAACCCGCAAGGTGTAGTTTGTTACCGAGCTACAGATGCTTGACAAAAAGGTAACAACCGGGCTAAGGGACATGCAACAGAGCATGACCCAGATGTTTGCCCAGCCGACAAGGGAAATGACGGCACTGGTGCAGACCACATTAGGCTCTCATCAGGAGGGATTGACCCATGATGGAGAAACCGGGTGCGGATGATCTGGGCCATCCCAACAAGACAAGGGAAAGGGACCGGTGGAACAAAGTGTCCGGCCAGAGACCATACAGGGTGGCCGACAAGACACCACGGCACCACCCAATGTTGCCAGAGGAGCAGGAGACCCAGACCCAGGGGACGACAGGTCGGATAATAGAGGAGAAGGATCGAGCCGCTTGCCCCAGGAAGGCCCAGGATGGCTAAGGAAGAGGAGGAACATCAGATGATCCTGCAGTTGGCCAAGGAGTTGGCCCGACAAACTGTGTTGCATCAAAAGAAACCCGTCGACCCCCCCTTCAGATATGAAGCAAAGTCCTACCAGGATATAAAGACCTGGCTGCACGCATGCCAGGACTACTTTAGCCGAAATCCCACGCTATGGATGGAGGATAAAGATAGGATTATCTATGCCTTGGGAAGGACGAAGGGTGCTGACGTGACACTCTTCAGCAATTGGTATAAGAAAAGCATGAAAGGGCTCCAAGGGTATGCCGCTCGTCCTGAATTGCTAACATGGGAACAGTTTTGGCACGAGATCATCGTCCGATTCTCACCGATCAATGAGGACTGGAAAGCTTTGGCATAGATGGGGAAGATCAGGTACAAGAAGGACATCAACAAGTACCTCCTCTAGATGGAAAACTTGCACATCA
Organism: Tuber magnatum; assembly: GCA_003182015.1. Lineage (NCBI taxonomy): Eukaryota > Fungi > Ascomycota > Pezizomycetes > Pezizales > Tuberaceae > Tuber > Tuber magnatum. Next base: position 886,833 of record PYWC01000030.1, on the reverse strand, counting down.
AGGCCAAGCTTCAAGAAATGGCGTGGAGGAAGATAGTCGAGGACCGACTACCAGAGCCAATACTGAGACGGTTGTCTCATAAGCGGTACAACACCGACGCCGAATGGCTGGAGCACCTTCAAGCAGTCGGAAACCAGGAGGAGGCTTTCCTCAACAGCGAACGGCAACGACGAGACAACCTGTCCAACTCGTCAAGTTCTTCCAGACCCCTAAAATGACGCCGCGAGGATAGGGAAAAGTAGCCGCAGCGAGGAAAGGAAGAAGGGCGACCTAGCAAGTTCCAGAGAAAGACGGCACCGGGAAACTTCAAGTCAGCAAGGTTCGCCCAAACTAACAAGCCAACCAAGACACTGGGGGTAGAGCACACCGATTGGAAGATGGCACTCGAAGGAATACCCCAAAAATTGGTGGACCAACGCCGGGAAAATAAAAGCTTCACCCGGTGCGGGCGCACCAACCACAAGTGGGGAGCTTGTAGGAAGGGAGCTGTTGTCGCAATGATAAGACAGCGGAAAGCAGCGAAGGTTAGGCCCCGAAACATGGAGGTTCGGAATACCACCCCAGGGCCAGCAGTGAACCAAACCCATGTGCCACCAGCACCTAGACTTTGGGCGTTGGCGGATCAAGAAGGAGGATAGATCGGGCAACAGGGAGCCCTGTATAAAAACCACGACCTACGTTCCGAGCTAGGGGTACGGCTTAGCCAAGAATTGAGACGAACCGCACTGACTGGGTTCTGAGTGTGGGCAGGGACAGAAGTGTGAAAGGCACGAGAAAGCGTGTATAGCGGAGAAAGTTAACCCATCTCAGGGGGATGAAATCAAGAATGACCCCCGACCTGGACGTGGGACGGCAAGACTTTATACTCCTCCCTGGGTAGAGAAGGTTCAAACCTGGCACGCATGAACAGGGGACTGTTGCGGGGGGCAACTCACGGTGCCCTAACTCTTTCCTCCAAAGGTCCTGCACGGGAAATGAGTCAGGATAGCGCAGGACCGCCTGAAGGCGCTCACCCAGTCCCAGGAAGGCACAACCGACGACGGCGAGTGGGTAGGCTGCAGGTTGCTAGGCGAGACAAAGGACAGCGTGCTCGCCTTAAATCGTACGCAACAGCAGGAGTCGAACACCTAAGGCCAGGTTAGAAAGGTCGCTCCCTCATCTATGCACGGGTGGCATAGACCAGTATGATTAAATGTCGTTATTGAGGGGAAAGAGGATAAGAAAGGAGCCGCACACTAAGGGGACCGAGTTTGTCTGAGGAGGCCGGAATGGCCGAAATTGTGCGGGCATAATAACAAACACCCAAGATTATTAAACACCGCGAAAATGTCCCGTAAACGAAGACAGGGTAACCCTGCGGGGGAACCAAAAAGACAGAAAACTCAAGTCCCAACACCAACACATTACGAGTACCCTCAGGGTACAGCATACCTACAAATACAAGGAGAACAAGTACCGATTCGCATGTTATTAGACTCGGGCTCGCAGATCTTTGTCATACAAGACGCACTAGTCCAAAAGCTGGGACTGGCAACGATAAGACGGAGTACACTAGTTAGTATAACTGGGTTTGACGGCGCACATTCCCAAAATGCGGGAAGGTGCTATACGACCCCTATCATGCTAAAAATAGAGGCTAACCGATATTGTTCAGAAATTACCTGTGAAGTCATGAGCCAGGGGATCCATGACTTAATAATACCTTTCGGTTGGTGGCATCGCCAACATCCCCTTTCATTCATCGAGGATGCAAGCCATTGGGAATTCCAGGCGAAGCAGTGTGAGGAGCACCTGGAACCCGAGGATGAAGGAACCGGCATTGAATGGGACGAGATAGTAGCCTTGGACCCCGCAGCCAGATAGGTGGGCCGAATCGCAGGCCCAAAAGACCCTGAGGCAGTAGTGATAGAGACTCTGCCAAAACCCTACCGGGAGTACGCCAATCTCTTCCTGCCTCAGGCAGCGGAACAGCTCCCAAACCACAATACCTTCGATCATGAGATCAAGGTAGTTAAAGGCGAGAAACCCCCATGGTGGCCAATATACCCATTGTCCAAAAAGGAGCTACGGGCATTGCGAGAATACCTGGACAAAGTGCTGCGTGAGAGAAAGATAAGCCCGCGCCAGTCACCCGCAGGTGCACCAATACTATTTGTGCCGAAACCTGATGGACGACTGAGGCTATGTGTGGACTACCACGGGCTAAACAAGGTTACTATCGCCAACTAATACCCCCTACCGCTCATGAGTGAACTCAGAGACCGAGTAGTCAGGTCGCGTATCTTTACCAAGTTGGACCTAAAGGATGGGTACCACCTGATATGCATAAAAGAGGGGAACGAGTGGAAAACAGCCTTCTGCACTCAGTACAGTCATTACGAATATCAGTTAATGCCGTTCGGGCTGGTAAACGCGCCTGCCACCTTCCAAGACATGATGCACGTGGTCCTGAGAAGGTTCCTAGACTTGGGAGTAGTCGTATGCATCCACGACGCGCTAATTTACTCCAAGACCAAGGAGGACCACATCAAGTTGGTAAAGAAGGTATTAACCAAGTTGCGGAAATACCGCTTAGCAGTGTCTATCACTAAATCAGTATTCCACACCAAAACGGTGGAATTTCTGGGATACATAGTGAAGACGGATGGGATCACCATGAGTGATCAAAAGGTCAAAGCCAGAAGGGAATGGAAGAGACCTGAGTCCATAAAGGACATACAAATTTTTATGGGATTTGCAAATTTCTACCCAAGATTCATTAAGAACTTCTCCAGAACTTGTAAACCCATAACTGAACTATTGAAAGGCGACCCGAAAGGCTTCGCCTAGGGAAAAGAGCAGGAGGAGGCTTTCGAATTCCGCAAGGAACAGTTCGTGACGGCGCCAATCCTGGCACACTTTCACCCAGACAGGAACATGGTGGTAGAAACGGATGCCAGTGACTTCGCACTAGGGTGCGTCCTATCACACTACATTGAAAAAAGGCTGCACCCTGTAGCATTTCACTCCCAAAAGCGCAACTCGGCGGAGCGTAACTACGACATCTACGATAAAGAGTTGCTCACTATAGTTGAAGCATTCAAGGAATGGCGCCACTACCTCACAGGAACAAACGAACCCATCACGGTGTTTACTGACTATCAGCATCCACAATACTTCCTCACGACCAAGGCCTGGAGTGCCAGGCAGATAAGGTGGGCACAGAAGTTAGCAGATTTCAACTTCAAGATCATGTACCGACCAGGGTCGAGTGGCGGGAAACCGGATGCACTAAGCAGACGGCCGGAGTACCGTCCCGAGGGGGGAGCCGCACAAAGCGAGAAGCTCTCAATTCTAAACCCCGCACATTTTAACCAGGTTATGGTTATAGTGGTAGGACAAGAGGAGGAACCTGGTCTAGGTCAGAAGACACGCGAACCTGAGTACGCCCGAGCTATGCAGTTACACCCAAAAGCTCGAATTCCGACAAGGGGCTCAAGCGAAGCGGCAGGACATGACATCTATGCGCTGGAAGAAGCAGTAGTGCCTGCTCACGGACAAGCGACAGTAGCCACCGGAATAGCCTTAGCGTTACCAGCGGGAACCTACGGCGGAGTAGCTCCAAGAAGGGGCCTTGCCGCCCGCCATGGCATCATGGTCGGGGCAGGAGTCATTGACAGGGACTACTGAGGAGAGGTAAAGGTGTTGCTGTTCAACCTGAAGGCCCAGGACTACCACGTGGGGAAGAGCGAACAAGCTGCACAACTCGTAATAGAAAGGATTCATGATGGGGAACTCTACGATGTGATGGAGCTGGAGGACACTGAGAGGGGCCAGGACGGATTCAGAAGCATGGGAACCAGTGTGGTCGAAACGCAGACCAAAACCAGTCGACTAAGGGAAGAAAGGGGGCTAAACCAATACTTCGATGAGTGCAATCAGGGATGACACAAGGCCCTGCCGACGCAAGAAACCGTGCTGACCAATGCAGTAGTGGTCAAGGCGACGGCGAAGAAGGTTGACGCCCAATTCCTAAGACAGGTAGAGGAGAAGGGAGAGGCGGACCAGGACTGGAAGGTGAGGAAGAAGGAGTTGGAAAGACTCCGGGATGAAGGAAAAAGTATGCCAACGCATTGGTCTATGGGAAATGGCCTCCTGTATTACAAGGAACAGCGGTTCATTCCAAAGGACGAGGCCCTGCAAGCGCTGATTGTTCAAAGCAGCTACGACTCCAGGGTCCCTGGGCAATTTGGTCAGGAAAAGACAGTGGAAATCGTAACCAGGGACTTCTACTGGAAGGGGCTCGCGGAATGGGTCAATGACTATGTATGGTCATGTGACGAGTGTCAACATAACAAAGCGCCACAGCATGCAAGATACGGGTTTCTACAGCCATTGGAAATACCCTACGTGCTGTGGACCTCTATCTCTACCGACTTCATAACACAGTTACCGACGTCAGAAGAGAACACTCAAATCATGGTGGTAGTCGACCGCTTCACCAAAATGGCCCACTTTATAGAGCTAAGGGAATATGCAACGGCAAAGGATGTAGCCCAGGTGTTCCTCTGGGAAGTGTGGAAACTACATGGGCTACCGACGGAAATCATCTCGGATATGGACGCAAAGTTCACGGGAGAATTTTGGGAATCGCTCTGCAAACTGTTAGCCATTAAGTGAAAAATGTCAATGGCATACCATCCTCAAACGGACGGGCAGACAGAGGGAACCAACCAAGTGCTGGAAGGCTATCTCTGAAGCTTCATCAACTACGATCAGGATGACTGGCACCAACTGCTCCCGTTAGCGGAGCGTGCCTACAATAACTCCGTTACATGTGCGCACAGACTCACTCCATTCTACGCAAACTATGGATACCACCCAGAAATGGAGTGGGTGAAGGAGCGAGAAGCTCGAAACCCAGGAGCCACCACGTATGCTTACTGGATGAAGGAAATACATGGACAGGCGATGGCAACCTTGAAGGCAACCAGAGAAGCAAGGGGACAGTACCATGACCAGAGAGTAAGGCCACAACCGAACTTTCAGACGGGCGACTTGGTGATGCTTAACGCCAAGAACATCCGTACCAAACGTCCCTCCAAAAAGCTTAGCCCAAAACTATATGGGCCCTTCAAAATCCTGGAGCCATGTGGAAACTTAGCATTCTAGCTGTATATCTTGGAACGCTGGAAGATCCACCCCATCTTCCATGTATCATTGTTAGAGCCATATCGGACGTCCGTTCGACCGGCTCGGGAACGACCTCCCAGAGCGCCAGAGGAGATAGATGGCGATTTGGAAAGGGAGGTTGTAAAGATAGTCAAAAGCGAGGTCATTTCGTATACTCGAAGGGTTCACGGACGCAGTAAGAGGATCCATGAGCTTAGGTACTTTGTGAAGTGGCGAGGGTGCTCGGAGGATGAAAACACCTGGGAGCCACCGGAACATTTGGGACATGCAGCGGAGTTGGTAGAAGGGTTCCACAGTGAGAACCCAGAGATGCCGTGGATATAGAGAAAGGATGGCAAGGAAAGGTTTTCCTAGGCGTAGCCAAGCAAACGCGCACAGGTTTTTCACCCTATCTTGCCGCGTCCTTAAAGGAGTTTAATTTGTACACTATTAGAAGAATAGATTTCTAGAGATTTGGGCCGAACTCTTAGAGAGGGGAGCTCGTGTTACACATAAGACGAACTGGCATAGCGTAATGGGCATGTCACGTGATTATTGGCAAAAGATCACGTGTTCGATCCCAGGGTCCGTCAGAGTATTTGGAGAATGAGTTAATTTCTACCAATGCAATGCCGGCACAAAACCCTCCTTTACACCACCACCACCGAAGGTCGCCGAGCGAGGGGTTTTTGCTGAATCCTCAAGAGAGGATTCTCGGCCATCCTGACAAGGTCGAACGAACTAAATCGGTCCCTTGGTTGAGGAGATAAACACATGCAAAGATCCCTCAGCTGCGCCAATGGATGGATGCCAACCGGGGGGAGGTCGGCTACTCCGATAGGAGTCCCCAGCTGCCATGAGGGCAGTAAGACCGAATTTCAAGTCCGTTGGTGGAGGAATGCAGAGGAAAATCCTGATGAGGGAACGACGCCCAAGAGGTGATCGTTCACCCACGCCCAGAAACATGACAAGGTAGAGTCAGTTGAGGACCTACCGCGTGAAGAAACCAACTCTGCGCCCCATGAGGCCTGACAGCCATTGGTGCGATAAGATGGGAGCATGCGTCCTGCAGGTTGATGCAGACGGATGAGAAATCCACCTACATTGATAAGTCTGTTCTCGGAGCTGATCACTCCGTATGCAGAGAAAGGACCAGTCGCCGCATGCCACGGTGAAGGGGTTCAGACGCGGAATATAAATATCGAGGTGCCTCCCACGCTTTATAGATGATCAGCGACGGAGAAGAGATCTTATCAATATATTCGTTCTACGATGCAAACTACCATTTCCTCTTGACATTCTAAGTGAGCCTTTCTAGAAATCACTTCGTCATGTATCAGGCCTTAGTCCAGACTCGCTTGTCCTTAGAGTCGGCTACCACCTAACAGCATCTCATCGGCGACAGCGGGCAACACCCAGTGACTGGTCTGACATTCTCTTTTTTTGGGCACGACGGTGATGAACAGTGATGACTTGACGTTTTGTGTTTGTCGGAACATATCGTACATGTGTGGTACCGGTCTCTGCATCCCTCCCTGGGGTGTCCATACCTCTGACATTTTGTGCATTGCATCGTTGGGACTGACTTCCACATAATGTTTGCCTTTCGAAACTTTCCGAATGGTAGGACCTCTAGGGTCATATCGTTGGCTTTTTCCGCTGGGACCGTGATGATCAGAGAGGCTCCCTTTTTATTTCCTCTATCTTGTTCTTTTTTCAAGTATCTGATATTGGAAGATTCGAAGCTGTATCCGACTTTAACCGCTTCGGTCAATTTTTCTTTCATCCCTTGCGGGTCCTCTGGGAGTATTGAATACGCAAAACTGTGTGCTACAATCTGGGTAACGATGGGTACTGAGCGAAGAAGAGAGTAGATCTCTTCTTCTCCTCCGAGGGTTATGTTGATTTTCTTCATGCTTGTTTCAAAGTATTGAATGTAGGCTGTGGCCTCCATGTTCGCCGGTATCAGTAATGAAACATTCCCATTCAACTTGTTTATATGAACTTGAAGGTTGGTGGTTCCTTTGAACCCACATTCTCTCAGTTTTCTGGCTACCGCTACGCTAACTTTCGCCTCCGATTCTTCAGTGGCTTCTACAGGATTAGGGTTAATTCCGGTTGCATCGAACCAGCGTTTGGCTTTAGCCACCTCCCTGGAGTCTTTCTTCTTCTCTGTCTTCTTTTTTCTTTCCACCTTTTGCCAACTGTCCTTATCTGGGTCAGCTGTGTTGTGTTGTGCTGCTTAGGCATAGGTTACTTTGGCTGTTTTTTCTTTCNGGGCATAGGTTACTTTAGCTGTTTTTCCTTTCAGGTTTTGTGGGGGTATGGGACCCTTGTCCGTAAGCCACTTTAGAATCCGCCTGGGGGTTGTTGGTTCCACTTGTGGTATAGGACTCCTTCCTTGCTTGGAGTCATTCTCTTTTTTCCCTTTTTTCGGGGTCGGGGGCTCCTGCTGTTGCAGTCTCTACTGGACCACCTTCGTGAGCTTTTCAATTGTGGCCGCTATATCGTTGACCCTCTTGTATAGTCCCGTTACCATGGTAAGGAGAACCAGCTTCAAGTAACCAAAGTCGATTTCGTTTGTATCGTTTAGCTTGTTGGCAATATGGGAGCCCTGCTGGAACCCGGTGGTTTTGAACGCTAATTTGACTCTTTCGAACAGCCAGTTGAAGGCCAGTTGATCACTTGAATTCGGGGAAGATGACATAGGTGAGGAGGGCCCATGCACAGGGTTAGAGGTTGTCTCATCAACCTCCATCCATGTGTCATGTACCCCCAGACCCCTGTTCTGGCCACTTGACATGTGAGAAGCTACTTCACGATGTCAGCTTGGTGTTGTGAGAGTGGGGATTTCCCGATCGAGACTGCAAATTTTGCGTGTGATTCCAATCGCGAGGAAAATAGGGGGAGAGAAGCTTGCGAACAAAAGCCCTTGGTTCTCTTTGTTCTTATACATACACGTTCCTACCGGTTACTTGAGCGTTTATCCACCCCCACCACCATTCCCACAAACCACAATCACAGATCCTCGCTCGTAAACTTTACCCACGTTACCGACAACACATACACATCACCCCCGTACTCCATACTTGCAGCGGGCAAATCTCTACTCCATCCCGAGCCCGTCCCGCCACCAAACCCACGGACGGATACAAGATACAGAGCACCGAAGAGGCAATGCGCTGCTTGGCGTACTTCTCGTGCTGTGCCCAGGGGTTTGATCTCTCCCGTATAGTCCTTTTTTTGTTTCGTTTCGTTTCCTCAGTCCGGAGGTGATGGTAAGGCCTATGAGGTCCAGACACCCGCTGCTGACTACGGAGTTCGTTGCGACCTAGCGTGTTTCTTGGTATAGCGTTGTGCTGCTGTAGGTTGCGGGATAGTTACTGCAGCTCTCGAGCGCGGTGAACTTAAGTTTCCATGAACCTCGTCGTGGTGGGCTTGAGTGTACCGTGTGCTGGGGCTCCTTTATATATCTCTGTGACTGATTAGGGTAATTTACTTTATATGTGGGCGGTGAATGAAGTGAAGTGGGGTGGAGTGGAGTCCGGTGATGGCAACAAGGTTGAAGTATAGACGCCATGCTTTTGGGTTAAATATTGACCTCGCGAGCAGGAGAGTATATAGTAAGGTAAGGAAGGTGATGTGGATGAATTATTTATAGGGAAAGAAAGTAAGAAAGAGATAAAGGGAGATATTCCACTCTGTTCCACTGCGGGCTGTGCAGGCCAGTCTGACAGAGTATGATATGATACTTAGAAAAAAGACATGGTATCATACGATACTTACAGTAAATATTCGGATATGCTCCCTGAGAAAAATAATGCAGTCCCAACGCGGTTTCATAGGAGGGGGGTATGGGAAGAAATGGCTAGATTACACCCCAACCCCTCCCACTCGCTCTGAGACTACCCCTCTCACTCTGGCTCAAATTCCTCGTCTCCAACTCCCGAATCACGACCCCCTCCTCGCTGACACTCTCCAATTTCCTTTCTGCCCTAGTGTAGACCGGAACTAGGTTTAACTATCAGATTTCCAAATGAAAAACCATATAATATTATTATTAGAGAACCGCTGGCCCCCTTTTCGCCCGACATTCTTAACAGGCACTGCCATCCCTGAGTTCACATGGCCGAGAGAACTCGTCTCATTAGTGAACGCCTTCCTCCCCATATCCAACTTGAACTGTGAGCCCAACCTGAGCTCCCGAGCTCCTACAAAATACGAAGTCCCGGGCTTTTCATTGGGATTCTTTAAATAGTGCTCAGGCTGCTGTCCCCTCCCCCCCCCATGATATACGCCATTCCCTAGCAGCGAAAATACCCCCCAGCCACCGGGGTCCAGGCAGCTAGTTGCGTTGTGAACCCCCACATACGCCCAAACAGCATGCGTGTGACTTGGTCGCTGAGTGGGATGTTCTACTCTTGTACCCTATTGAGTATGGTCAGTCTGAAGAGTCCGGTTAGGTCCATTCTTAGTAAATGGCCATCTAGTATCATAAGAAGGTCACTGCTAGCGCCAAGAAATGACGGGAGCTTGAAACGAGCATACCCTAAGTGATCTCCTTAGTTCCCTCCCAAATCGGGCTCTTATCGTAGTTCCCGGCGGGAGCACATCCGCACACACAATTCCAATCAACAGCATTAATGCTAATGTCCCTAAATCCCGGAATATCACCCTGACCTTATATATCAAACTATAGCTCCGGTGACACGAAAAGCCCAGGGAATGTGAAGTGACTAAGGAGAGAAAAAAGGAGGACCAGAGGCCCCCAAGAAAGAGAGAGAAAGATGAAAAAAGAGGAAAGAAGGAAAGGAAACCTTCTCCATTATCAAGCGAACAGTAACCTAGGCCACCGGAATAAAAAAGAACCCTTCCAACGACAATGCCGCAGCACAATCAATACCCCCCAGCTTCCCACGAGTACTCACCCCGGTTATATGTAGTGTATAATAACCCTTCCCTTACATTAACCGAGCGACACCCCTGTGAGCAAAACAGCTGCAGATAGGCCATTCTGCAGATCCGCCCTTTGGCCGATCCGCCACGCTGGAAACACCACCGCAATGCTGATCGCTTCCGCCCCAACATCCACCCACTCCGGCGCAAATAGCGGACGGACACGGTGATTTCAAGGTGTATCTGGTATTATAATAAACAATTCCAATGCCGACAGAAAATTAAGCGGAGGAGACTCCTGGAACATCCATTCCGGGTATAGTACGATAACCTATAGGGAAGGACAACCTGTATAAGAGCATTCTGAAAAGAAACAAACGCCATCATCACCATAGTTGTCATATAAAAAGATACCCTCTCTACCATACCGGTACCCCGGAAACCCGCCTGTGAATACACAACCCCACGATGAACGCTTGCTATCCTCCCACCCACCACCACTGAGCCAAATATTTCTCCATCGACAATACCCTCCCCACTCTACATCCACGAGTGAGAACATATGATCAACAGCACAACCATACAGACTAACGGAAAAGGATAGACTGGGGGAAGGGGGAATGGCAAAAACAGAATGCATATAACACCCATCGCCGGTAACAGGATCAAGCGGAGATACCCACCCTATCAGACAGAAGATGGCACAAAACAGAAAACCCCGGACCAGCAGAGCAAGATAAACACCCGGCGCAACGCAACTCTATAATACCTCTGTGAGTCCCGTCCCCATTAAAAAAAAGAGGGGAAAAGAGGAAAAGAAGAAGAAAAAAAGAGTCCCATCACCGACAGCCTTTCAGCACTAACGGACGAAAACATACCACAACCGGTTCACAGTACGATGCATAATTTATTCTCAAGCTCTAGTATTTCCCAACACAGCCCAGCACGGCAAAAGTAAGAAATTCACTTTCCTGGTTACGGAATTCTAAGTTTTTATGCACCCGGCGGGTACCGCACTATACCATCTTGTCTTTATCGCCCCTCGGATTTGGCTTCTTGAGGTTCACTAGAGATCCAATCTTCTTGCTGGAATGGTTGTGGGAGTATTCTGCAACGTGGTATACTGGCTCCGAACCATTCTCCCGCCTCCGATGTAGCGACCACCCCCCTCCCTACCGGGCCACCCTACTTATGGGCGGGGTCGGAGCCATTCGTGCCCAATCCTGCACTGCAGCCACACCCGCGCACGGCGTTCCACTCCCAGACCTGGGGCATACTGAGCGTTAAATAAGGAAAGTAATATACCGAGTGCTGTACGTAAGGTTCTTTAGTCCAGAGGAAGTACGATAGTAGCAATATTAGGATAGGTACGGTACTATTGACCCGGAAACCGTCTTTTTATTGCTGTATGGTTATTGTGGGACGCCACGACAAGTTAGGTTGGTGGAAGCTTGTGCTTGTCATGCGGATGGGGGAATATGAGCACGATTGAAGATTTAGAGAGGGCGACGCAAGAAACAAGCCTATACAAACAGTTCCTGATCTTAGGGACTTGAATTCACCAATCTATCATTTACATTTATTGCTCTCTTTCATGCTAATATCCCAACATCATTCAATCATAAAATCGGAAACCCAGTTCAAAAATTAAAAAATTTTGGCAAGGAAGAAAAAAGGAATCAGGGAGTATTTCCACATCATGATCTCGGGCTGTACCGTGAATAAAATCAAAATACTCAAACTGCCAAGGACAAGGGTACAGGAAATCTATGTCACATTTTCTTTTAGTATCGTTGGACTTAAAATCGGTATAGGATAACTCTGACGAAAAACAAAGCCATCTTTTGTAAAGTATTCCCCCAATCTAGTGCTTTCCGGTTGGGGTTTCGCCGGTAAGCTTTGCAACAGCTTCTTTGGCCCTAAATTTCAAGTGATGTCAGAATATCTCCAGGGGCATGGGATCGGTAAAACGCACATATCGCCCAAGCCGACCATACAAACAGTTTGCCAGACACCGAGACCGATTCTAGGAGTTACACCACGGTACAGACCCCTCAAGCCATTGTTCTGGTAGATGTACTTGGCCGCTTTGGCAACGGTCAGATTCTTAGGACGGTTAGGATCCGCCTTCTTGCTTTGCATTTCCACTCGAATGACCTAATCCATCGATTCAGTACCTCATCTCTCTATACCAACACCCACAAATCCTCGGCCACTTATACCTCGATGGGCTGGTTCCAGGCACTCAACCCTCCACCAACAATGCTGGCCCCAATCTTCTCCCACGCGTTCAACCTGTCACTCCCCCCCTTGCCAGTCGCTTTGCGGATACCTTGCTCAGCGAGTCTACTTAATCCGAATCTGCTACCCCAGTTGGTCATCTGTCTGATAGCGACAGCGTTGACACCCCTATTAATTCCAGCAATGCCCTCTTTCCGGTAGATATCGGCAAACACAGACCAAGTGCCCTGAGGTTTCACTCCAGAGGAGGCTTGCTTGTGACGTGTAATCTCAACAGTCTTCATGCAGGTGCAGAACCCCATGGTAGCGTATGCCTGAGCGATACCACCAATTACACCCCCGGTAATACCGGCGCCGAACGGCCCGGCTCCAAAGGTGAGAGCATGATACCTATGTCGGGTGTTAGCCCTTACGCAACAAATTCCGAACCCCCTCCAAGTTTCGCAAAATAATTCAATTGGCTCACTGGCTCACTAGGGCCACTTACTCGGCTTCGGAAGCAATGAACATAAGGACGGCTCCCTTGGTAGAGGCCTCAATCCATGCCTAGACAAAAATCATCCCCACAATCAGTTTCAGACCGCTAAAATCAACCCGGTAATCTCCGTCCGCGGCTCAACCTTGCTATTTGTACGTAGCACAAATGCAGAGAAAACAAATGCCATTAAGACACATGATAACCTCGGAAGAAGGAAAAAAGACTAACCCATGGAATTAACCCTTGGTAGACTATCAAGGTTTTAGAGAGAAAATCAGCCTTAATATCGCCAGCACGGGGTAGAAGAGGAAAAAGACTAGGGTAAAGCCAACACACATCCAAAAACTCCTCCACGACCCCACGTTTTCTTAAATGCAGTGACTATGTTATCGCCTCTATTGGCAGCCATATGGGTCTAAAGACGGACAACGTATCAACAATCTTCCCCTCAATTGGCACAGTGAGAATGGCAAATTCGTACTTTAAGAACCTCCAGGGGCTATTTCTCAATCAAAAACGAAACGTTAGCTATCATGACATCTCTCGATGGTTTCCTTGTATCTGAATCTCACTTGACCCAACGTAGTAACTCTGTGTGCAAAATCATCAAACAATTAGCTCCGGGAGCCCCATCGGATTTGTAGGAACTTGGAGGAAACTTACTCGAACATATTCAATCCACCGCCCACTGTCACAAGCACAGTCAGCACGTTTTTATCCCTTTCTAGGATATGGGAAACGTACAGAGCAGATTAGAGAAGTTCACGGGCTTCTTCTTGGGCGGCTGAGTGGAATTTATGGCGGCCATCGGTGACTATTGGTATCGGAAAAAGGGTCCTGACCAAGGACGGTATATAGCCCTGGGCACGAAGATGTAAGGAGCTGCAAAAGTTGTTGAAGCGAAAGGGGTAGGAGAAGTCGGTGGAGACTTCCAAAAAATTAAACGACTGAGGAGCTGCAGAGAGATTGGGTTAGAGATTCGGAAGCTCACATTAACCTGAACGGGGGAGCTTGAAGGATGGGGGAAGAGAAGAAAGGGGAGAGTTTCTCACCGAGGGATGATGAAGGGGATGAGTTGTTGGGGTGAGAATGGAGGAGAGAGTAGATATTTTCGGCGTGGGAAAAGATTGTTGAGCAGCCTTACCCCCCCCGGTGGTTGGATGCACAACGATTTTGGTGAAGCAACCTGGCTGGGCATGCCTTCTCACGCCTACCGGTGCTGGGGGACCCGAGTATCACAGCATATCGCTCGAATGTCTAGATAATGTCATTTAGCACTTTAAAAAGGTCAATTGAAGGCCCCAATTCCGGTCCGGGCACTTCAATACTTTATTGCCTCAAATTTGCCCCTTCCATCGTCTCCAACTTTCTGCGCTGTACCTGAGCCCCGGCTAGTTAAACTGTAGCCTCGATAGCCCACCGTCTTATGGTGCGGCAGTCTCGGCATCCGTTTTTGGACCCTGAATTGGGTTCGACATATGGCTGGTGCAAAAGTCTCGGATTACCGAAATCTCATCTTATCATACCGGGAATGGCATTTTACCCAAAGACCCCAAGTGTCCACATACTTGTATCTGCACACAAGAGCTATGGTGCAGCATCATACTAATTTAGTACAGCTCATCGGCATCAGGTGGCAAATATCTCGGATGCGCCAATATATCAAATTATTTCCACAAATGCAGACCGGGACGGTATCGGCGGCCTGCCGGTAGATCTTCAGATACGGTACCCAAGACCAATAGAAACATAATATACGGTAATCCACCAGATTTGAAGTCGTCAACATCTAACTTAGCCTCCGGCTCCAGATTTCGAGTTAGTCTACGTATGATACAAACATCCCTTGTTACCTGTACTGGTAAAGCTACATCACACCAACAAAGCAATCAACTCCCCATTCCTTTCCCTACCGAACAAAAAGAAACTAACAAAATCGCTCTCCGTAACCGTAATTTAACAAAACATCATAAGCAGGAGGGGCAAGCAAGAAGTAGAAGTCTATTGTGGCTATATTTTTGCACTCCCGCCAAGAACATGAACAAAACGAGAGAGCGAAAAAAAAAGGGCAGTTATGCACCAACAGCCGTTTCCCTCGGCCGCCATGTATCTTCTTGCCTGGCTCCCGGAGCGAGCCAGGCAGAGTTGCCAGCAATTTGCCCATTCCCTACCTTCTCTCCGAGGCCTACTGCATAACCGTTCACTCCATTTGGGTGGAGAGATCTTCCGGGTAGCGGTGATTCTTTTCCACTCCTTGAAGTGATAGGAAGAAGCGGATCAAGCGCTTTTGTTTGTTCCGCAAGAACTCTACGCTCGCCCCTCGCAACGTCTCCGGCTCTATCATAGAGATACAGGCCAAAGAACCTGCGAGGCGATGATTCCGTCAGCAAACCCGGCTAACCCTCCAGCTTCCCATCAAAAGATTGGATTACTTGCGTCAATGAAATACCAACGGCCTGCACAGTTGTGGTCTTATTGCCAAACCACACAATCGCCATAACAATCACGAATATCCGTTTAATCAAACTTGCAACGCTGTAGGTGACCGGGCTGACAAGACTCAACAATACAAAGGCAATTATGTTTTGGCCAAAGTGGACTGTCCCATTGAATATAAACTGCACCACAAGTTCATGTCCTGCCAGTGGTTCCTCTCCGTGCTTCCCAATTCGATTCAATAGTGGGATTTCCCCCTCACGAGTGTATATCTGAAGAAGCCGAAACCCCTCGGAATAAAACCAAAGGGGTAGTGTAAGTAGAAAGGCCATTCCGGAGGAATAACATAGCAAGTTGAGTTTGTCCAACTTCCTCTTATGAAGTGGGACCGAGGGATCCGCGCCAGTTGACGACGACTCATTGAACAACTTCTTCGAAAAAATATTCTGCGACACGAAGATGATCGCCCCAATGAATGCACAGGTGATCCCCCATAGATTCCCATGAAACTCAACAGAGCAGGCTAGCATGACACCAACCGTGAGAGGGAGAAGGGATATGTAGGTCGCCCTCGAGTAGTTGATTTTGAAGAGAAGGCGGTAGGCAAACACGGTGAATAAAGGTGACATTCCCTATAAAGGCAATCGCTCAGTCTCATGATATCCATGATTTAAACGAAGCGAGAACTGACCTTGATTGTATGTACCAAGCTTACTGGAATCTTTTGAGTTGCAATGCTACTTGCAATATGACCTCCGACTTGAAATATGGCCAAAGGCGCAGTAGTTGCAATTACAGCTCTTGTAGGAAATCTCAGCCCACCGGCAAGACCGGGTATCGATCGTAACATAGTGAACTTTGCGGAAACCAAGAGTAGGATGCACCATGATGAGACGAATGCGAACTGAATGATCGTGAGGGTTACGGGCTGAGGGAATGAATTGAGTATTGTTTTCGAGGACGTGTTTGACAGCGCGGAAGACAGATACCTGCAATTTCGAGGATTAAATTGATGCGACGGACGAATGCAACGACCCAAGGCGGGAAATACCAAATCAAACACAACACCTGTAGGAGAAGAAGGTCAGACACTGTGCATACTATTTGTCCCGGATGGCAATTTCCCAACTCACGATAAGTTTTGGGCTGAGCGGAGCCTTCAGGGAATCCGCTATCTCGCCCGCTGCTTGGGCTACACTTCCACTTCTCCCCCTACCATACCTCATCTTCCCCAACACCTGCGATGCAGTTCGAGTATGCGAATGAGTGTAATGAGAGGCAGCCCGAGGTTGCCAATATTCCGCCGGCTTGGGGGGAGAAGGAGCGCGCACCGCCGAGGACGTCGGGAGAACAGTATTTCCGCCGCCAGAGGGAAACTCGAAGGCGGCCATAGGAGGGGATCGGGGAGGCA
>PYWC01000030.1:858036-870183 GCA_003182015.1 Tuber magnatum | reverse complement strand
GGAGCTTAGGAACAAGGTTGGATGAGAGTCGGCGGTGATAAAGCAATCATTCGGAGGACGCAAAAACAGTCGGTGCTAAGGATCAAGGGAGGAGGAGAGAAGAAGAAGAAAGAGTGTAGAGATGCAAAAGTGGGGAAGCCGGAGGAGAGGATAATTAGACCTGCGTTGCTCTGGAATTGAAGGTATTATACGAATGATATTTCCCTTTTTCTCTCCTTTCCTGAGGAAGCTGAGATTTGGCTTTCCGCCGTGAGATATTGGGATGGCGCTAACCGGGAGTGTGGGCATAGGGCAGAATCCTGGGGGCCTTGGGTCCTAATTGGGAATGGTGGTGTCTATTTTTTGGAACAAGCGATGCCGGTAGTACTATGATAGTATGATACTTGCGCTGCACAGGGGCTCGCCGGCAACCCTTGCAGGAAACACCATCAACCCGTCAAGCGTCTTTCTTCCACCCTTCGTTGTCCAAGCGTTTATTGCACGTGTTTGCTCGACTGCCGCACAAAGTACTGGATGGAGTCAACCCTTCACACCACCGGACCCTTGTGGTATCGGCACTCGTGAAGTCCTCATATCATCTCTCGCATCCTCAGGCGACCCGGGGCACGGTATTGTATTCGGTCCCATTCTGCTTATAAAAGCCCGCTTTTCTTGCCAAGCGCAAGTACGATATCACATACAGTATGGAGACAACACCTTGTTCGTGCCGCGACAAGCCGCTGGTACGCTATCCCACGAAATCGTATGGTGCCAGTGCCACGCCCTGCTCGTAAAACATGATGCCGTGAACGCTTACTCTCCAAAATTGTACAATATACAGTACGGTGCTCGAGCACCGCCATCTATTCGCCTACAAGTACTCGTAGCACAGTCTGCACCAGGGCGCCAATGATCGATACAAACAAAATCACTACCACGCCATATACTTAAAAATAGGATCGTGAAAATAGATATTGAAGCCCCTAATTTCCCGGCTACTGGCGGGTTAAGCCGTAAAATTGAACCCAAAGCAGATGGCCAGAGCAACAGCGGGCTATTGTCAAAGAGCTTTGAGAGCCTCTTTGACGAGTTGGCGTTGCTCCTTTCCGGTAAGGAATTCGCTCTGCTGAATACATCTCATTACACAGAGAGTCGTCTTGGGATCTCCACTATGTACCCAAACCCTTCCGTTTCTCCCCACGGCAAGCTCGAACGACAGACTCTCGCCCAATTCCTCCAACACTTCCCTTCCGCTACTCATATCTACTCCGGTATCTTGGTATTCCTCGCCCCTTCCCTCCGCTTCCGCCTTTCTTTGCCTTAACCTGAGCAATCTGGTTTTCTTGGCATCTCCAAGTAACCTCCTAGCCATTCCCAGGCTAACTCCGAAGACAAAACCTCCCTTCAGTTCCCCAAACCCTTCAGCTTTACCGCTGTCGGCATCGTAACATTCTAGTTCGGGATCTATATGCTTGTTTGCGAGGCTTATGCGGGCATAAACAACTGAGCCTTGATGAAGCACGGGTCGAGTTTTCTTTGTTGCTTGAGGAAATGCAAGGTGAGGTAATACCGCCTGACTTGTTGATGAGACTAGTGAATTTGAGGAGGGGATAGCACAGATATAAGAATCAGATGTGGACCGAAGAACTGTAGCTATAATGGCATCATTTTGAGAAGCGACGTACTATTTAATCGACTTATTAGGATTGCATGTCTTTCGGTAGCTTCGGGCATGGGGGGGAATACTCACACGTTTACCGTTGGACTCCATCCAGATAGTGTGCTTTCGCTGGTCTATATTGAGCTCTCCAGCTCTATTGACGACAAGTGTCGAAGGTAAAATATGTGTTAGACCCGGGCCGACTTTGAAGGTAGTGCTTTTCTTCTCGTCCTCGAGTGGGGGGAGAGTTTCCCCCGGAAAGCGCACCTGCACCGCCAAGGACATGGCAATCTCTGGAAGGGGGGGTGGAATGGACTCGCGGGGTGCGGATGGGTGATGGTGCAGGTACTGGTACAGTACGCTCTGCTTTTGACTGTCTTAAACGTGGGATCGTCCGTGGGCAAATTCAAGAGGCTCAAGTCGAAAAAGTCCCCAGCTGCAGGAATGGCGCGGCTTAGCCTCACGTGATACCCGTCAACTGCGAAACCCAACAGCGACGGTGGCCTTCCCTTTCCCCTCGGATCCGTCTCAGCATCCCGACCCCAGGACCTAATCTAGCCACCCAGCACCCCCCCACCTTGGATCGCGTACTGGATTTCTCGGAATTACACATACGGTAGAGTCCACAACATCTTTTTCCCCTCCCCAAGAGAGCATACGTTTCTTTGACGGAAGGTGACCTAATGACCAAAACATCGAAGGGCGCCATGGCTCGTATCGGGAACAACAAAGTAACAATGAGTAATGGGCGGGCAGTTGCGGCGGCGTTGGTTGACTGGGTAAGTGAATTCCCCATCGCATTTATTTAAACGCGTGCTATGGAAGACAAGAGGAATCGTGAAACGACAAAAAAAAAGCTCACCATCATATAATCATGCGACTAGGTCAACGCGTGCCCTATCGAGCCGAAAATCTCAAATTTAGGAGAGCTTAGTGATGGATCCATCATAATGAAGGTTCTGCGTATGTTTCCGGAAGATCATCCCGCCACCAAAAGTTCGAGAACCAGAGCTTGAAAAGCTAATCGCAGATTAGTGGCTATCGACCCATATTACTTCAAGTCTGCAGCCTCAAGCTCTGATGGGCCAGAAGGAGCTAGTCCAGGTGCCCATTGGGTCGTGAAATTCCAAAAGTGTAGGATCTGTCCATGAGCTCCCCACATCTCGAAGCGGTACATGTAATATGGCTGACATGGTAACTTCTCGAGGCCTTGAACAGTGAAGCGACTGCACAAGGAACTGGTAAAGTATTATACCGAGAGCCTTGGTCATCGGTTACCCAGTCCTCCACCAAACCTTACACTTATCGCGAAGGATGGTAATGTAGAAGAGAGCATCAAGGTTGGTTTCAGAGACTCCCGGCTATCAGATTGATGCAGTCGCCTGACAACCGCCGATGGGATATAGCTCGCCAAAATCATTGTTGCATCGGCTGTGCAGAGCGAGAAGCGAGAAGAGTATATTGAATATATTCGGGAGCTAAGCCCGAGTTCGCAGACAGAATTGATGAACGTCATTAGTGAGGTTTGGCGTTCCAGGCACTTCATGAGTCTGCTTTGTTAATCTATAAAGACAGCTAATCGTACTGTCTGATATTAGATGATGGAGGCCGGCAGTGGAGAAGGCTCCCCCGATATCACCTCTGAACAGCCAAAACCAGAATTGTGGGTCTTCAGCACCTCCCTTGTTCCCCCCATGTTACTTTATGCCTAACCTAGAAGTATGCAGAAATGATACAGACCAATTTCGCATGGAGGAAGAAATGGCGCGACTAGTCGCTGATAATGAGGCTGTCAGGGCCAAGAACAATTCTCTTGAAAAGCGTCTGGCAAGTTTGCAGAATGATTTTGTAAGTCAACGTTAATTTTGTTAGCGGCTAAGCTAATACAGTTGCTAGGAAGAAAACCAATCGCATCTACTCGCGCTTCAAGATCAATTGTCGAGCAATGTGGTAGATAGGGGGGGATACGCGAACCGCACAGATCCCGTCATGAGATCCCAGCTTGACCAGCTCCAAAGTGATGTGCAAAAGCTTGAAGATGTCATTGCCGAAAAAGAATCAACTATCAGACAGCTTGAGGGTACCATATCAAGTCTTAATAGACGGGTACTAAACGCTCCGGATCACTGGGATAATATTCCGCGCTAATATCGGTTTGTAGGTTGAAGACTTGTTCCCCAAGGCAGAAGCCGGAATTAAGTACAAGGACGATCTTGATGAAGCCAACCACACCATAGACAAGCTTAAAAAAAGCCAAAATGTGGCAGAAAAATACCGGAAGAAACTGGAAAGCATGGGGGAAATGGAGAGGCAGGTCAAGGTGAATACAATCTTCTTTCTCTTTGCGGTTACAATCCTTTACTTTCGCAAATTATCCCTGAGCTGTTGTTTCCTCACACGCTGTTTTTCTCTGGGCCTTCTAGTCACTGGAACAACATAATGCTCAAATGATACAAGACCTCCGCGCCGGTGAAGAGAGCTCGAAACAGGTGCCTGGTCTCAAGAGGACTCTTGACCAATATAAAAAGCAAATTGACAAGATTGAAGCCGAGTTCGCCAATTTGCTACGAGCGAAAACTATCCTAGAGATTGAACGGAACACTCTCAGAGAGAAAGCTGCCGGCGCCGAGGGCCAGAAGAGTAAGGATATGGAGCGCATACAGAATCTCGAGGAGAGGGTCCGTGAGCTTGAGACTGGCGTAATAAGTAAAGCCGTCGAGGAGGTGAACGGGGACCTGAATTCGGAGTTAACCTATAGCACGAAGACTAAAACTGATTTGTAAGTGGAATATTGTTTTCCTTTACGTTATCGTCTTACGTGAGCAACAGCCTTTCTAACTTGAGCCTGCACCTATAAGGAAACTCCAAATATCACGATTGGAGAGCGAATTATCTCAACTAAAGGAAGGAACTGGCGGCACGGATGCTGACAATGTTATGTTACAACATATGCTGGATGATGCCATAAAAGCGAAGGGCAAACTTGAACAGGATTACTTGCAAGCACATACCGGGAAGCTTATCCTGGAAGCACAACTAGCTGCAATTAATGGCGGCTCCTCGATTGAAGGGTTTGTAATCGTATTTGGTATCGTGTCACAAGTCCTGCGTACTGATTGACCCCCATTCCCCCCAGGTCCGAGATTTTGTTAAAACTACGACAAAACCTTGTTGATGCGGAAGAGCAACTAATTCACCTGAAAAGGAAATTTGCTGAAGTTGACGCCGAGCTTTCGGTGACGAGGAAGGAACTTACTACTGCTAAGTCTGATTGTTTGTGCTCCTTACCACACCCCGCGCTTCATTCTTCTCATGCCATGATATCGCTTCCACTCTGCCAATCTTTCACCACTCCATTACAATTTTTGCTCTAGATATCGCAAGGATGGTTCAAGAGCTAATTCTGAGTGACCCCAATTCAAAAGTGAGCCTGGTCGGGAAGGACAAATTGGAGGCACTGGCCGAGCTCAAGATTATGAATTCTCAGGAACTTATCGAGCTTCGCGGGGAGCACAAGGAAGCCCAAAGCAAAATACGTGATCTCGAGATCGAGAATGACCAAAAGAAGTCTCTTCTTAATACCATCTTGTTAGACAAGGATGAAATTTACAAAAAGTTCTCTGAACAAAAGGATATCATCTTGGAGAACGAAAGATCCAATAGCGAACTTAGAACCACTATTGCCACTTTCCAGGGCACCGCCGAAGGCCGAGATGTGGCCCTTGAGAGGCGCGTTTTACAGCTTCAAGAGAAGTTGGAAGACCAGAGGGAAAAGATGGTCAAGGCCCGCGAGGTACTTCATCTCCCGATCATTCCTTCCTAGACAAGATTGTTCCTAACGCGGAACCACCGCAGCATATCAAAAAGCAAAATGGCATAATCAGGGACCTCAAAGAGAAGGTGGACGCGGCCGACTCCGCTATTGCAGACGCAAACACAAAGTCCAAGGAGGAGGAGTTCACTGAGAGTGATGTTTGTTTTCTTTTTTTTTTCGGTAATAAATCCGGATGGATCGTTGACTTTCCAAACAGAAGAAGAGACGTGCAGAACTCGAAATCCTCGAGAGGGAGAATAAAATGATCGTATCGGCCTGGTACGACCAGGCCACCAGGTTGCAGATGAACAGCGTCGCACTCGAGAGGAAAGGCGATACACCACATAGTTGGCTGAACAAGCAACGCGCTGCCTTAGCTAAAGCTGGCGGTGTCTAATCAAATCAAGTGTCGAGAAACTAAGTATGATAGCATGTGCGGGTACTGTGATCAACCTCCAACCAAGTCCTACGAATTATGATACGATAATAGAATCCAAAGTCTCGTGCGGCGTTTTTGTTCTAACGAAGATTTGTCGATTTTCTTTTTCTTCTCGCAAATCATGTTCTCCTTTTTCTTTTTTTTATATTCTTGCTCACACGCCCCCCGGATGATGTCGTACCGCAGCGCGGTTTGCGCGAGGGGGATATCCACGAACACCCTTCTTTTCTACCTAATGAATGCTAGCGATATGACGAAGAAATGATCATTGTAGGGGTTAATTGACTAGGGGGCGGGAATTCGGCTGGCTAGTGGAATGGAATAAACTTTCGTGTGTTTATGCCCGTCGAGCTTTCTTTGTACAGTACTCCGCTTGTGTATGATACCCACCGCTCTTTTTTTTCTTTTACTTTTTTTAAAAAGGAACAGTATAGAATGATACAGTAAGGAGGAACATGACGAAGGTTTCTAGAGTACTATTACAAAAACTATATCATACTACGACCATCATAATATTACCATGCTGTCCTTGAATATATCGCATGTTTGGATCTAGAAAGGTTGCTGCCCTCTCCCATAACCGGACATTACGCCTTCCTCACGACAACGGGAGACAAAGCCTTGATGTTCAGGTTTCTGTAGCTTCCGGAAAGCTCACTTATGGAGAAGGCAAACACATTTTCTCTTCTGATTTACAAGTTCTAAATGGTAGGGGGAGGAGGGGTATAGGCTAGCTGGGAGAACTAGGCTTGATGGGATTTGGATAGTGCTTTTCCCCGGCAGGTCTCATGAGCTATCACTCATAGCATGATGTTTACTGTAGAGGATACGAGAGACATCTGCCAGAACTTTAAAATCTTCAATAGTGCACTACCATTCCAATTTCCTATCCTAGCCATCTTGACCGGAATACGGAAAGAGGGGAATATAGAATAGAGATAAAGTCTTTAATTTTCCAACTCCTATGTGGGATTGAAGTCAGGATGCTATCATAACCCAAAATTGCTAGCTCTGGGGCGATGTTTTAAACAAAAGTCCTAGAGTTTACTCTGATTTTGGAGGAAATTGGTCCCACAAAACTTAAGCAGTTTTACATAAGTATGGTATTATATATATATAAAGGGGCTTTTCTTCCCAGTTCTGCTTCCTCTGACTCCTTCCACATCGTTATTTCTCAATTATCATTATGTTTCTCCTTCTTCCTCCTCCCTCCTTTCCCTTTCCCCCTCTCTCACTTCTATCTATATGGTAACTTTTCCATTACCATTTTCTCTTTTGTCCTCTCTTATTCCTGTCTTTATCTCTTCCCCCCCNTGGCGGGAAGGAGGTTGCCGTGCGTGCACTTTTGCGCGATTCTAGGGTCGATGTGAACCTTCCTGATAATTGCGGTCAGGCGCCATTGCACGATGCCGCCGATTTGGGAGCCGATGGGGTTGTCCGCACGTTGTTGGGTGTCGCTGATATCGAGGTTAACCTCCGGGATCTTAGTGGCTGGACGCCCTTGTGTCACGCCGCTATGCTGGGCAAGGAAGGGGTTGCGCAGGTTCTACTTGAGGATGAGAGGGTCCAGGTTAACCTTGGCAGCAAGTACGACGAAACGCCGTTGACTATGGCGGCGTCGAGAGGGTACGATAAGGTTGTCAAGTTGCTATTGGGACACCCGGATATCCAGGTCAATTCTCAAGATCTGACGGGGCGGACCCCCTTAAGTTTCGCAGCAGCCCCAATAACGCGCGAGCAGAGCGGCGTGGTGAACTACGGAGGAGTCGTCCGCCTGTTGCTCGAGGACGAGCGAACGGATGCCAACCTCCCAGACAAGTCGCTCAGGACCCCCCTTCACCACGCATGCAAAAACTCCCAAGTCGAAATCGTTAGGATCCTCCTAGCCCACCCATCCATAGACCCTAACGCTCAAGACTCGACCCGCTCAACCCCATTATCCCTTGCCGCCCATATGGGCGGAAACTTGGCCGGCACAGAACCAACGGTAGATGCCCTCCTCTCGGATCCCCGCGTCATCGTGAATCCAAAAAACGAAGACGGATTGACCCCCTTCCATCTTGCCATCGAGTACGCAAACATCGCCGTCGTCTTCCTTATGCTCTTGGACCCACATGTCGATGTGAACTCTAGAAACTCCACCCTCCAGACACCCCTGCACACGGTTGCGGCTATCACGAGTCCATACCAGGATAAGGTCATCGAGTTGCTAATGGCGCGCCCAGACGCGGACGTCAATGCCCGTGATCAAAGCGGGATGACACCGCTGTCTACTGCTCTGCGGCCGGACGTCGTCCACCGCGGGCCGGGGCAGTTAGAGAGGCTTGTGGACACCTTTTTGAGGTGCTGGAAGGTGGATGCCAATTTGCAAGATAACCAGGGGAGGGGGCCGCTGTATTATGGGGTAAAGAGGGGCGGCGATGGGAGGGCGCTTGAGATGCTACTCAAGCATGGAGGGGTCAATGTTGGGGTTAAGGATCAGGAGGGGAGGGATTTGTTGGAGGTCGCAGAGGCGGAGGGGAGCGATATTGAGGTGAAGCGGATTTTGAGGAAATATCTTGGTAGGGATGGGAGCAGTGACGAAGACGAGAGAGGGAGGGAAGGTGAAGAGAGAAGTGGAGAGGGGGCAAATGGGGAACCTGATGGGGTGATGGGGTAGATTTTCCTATTTGGAGACGTTATGGGTGTATGGGATGAGCTCAATTGGGAGGACTTCATTCTTGGAAAGATTATGATGCACATTAGACTCATGAACGGAGGGATATCCGGCTCGGGTAGCATCTGGTCTCTGAAAATACACTAATAAACTAATGAAATTTATGGGATATATCAGAGCACTCAAATAAGGCAACAGACACCGGTTGGGCATTTCATATCTCGTTACACAGTCGCGGGAAATCTCCATCTCCATGATAAATTGTTGATACCGCGTCTGGTGCATAGACTCTTGACCTGTCAATTTCAATAAAACGGGATTGCCCATTCAAGATTAATAGTGAACTCTCCCAATCTCGCTATGTGAACTCCAACTCTAGTAGGAGCACAATTTAGTCTAAAACCGGACGCATAGCACGAACCCAGAACTAATTCCCATTCTACCGATTGGTGATATATACAGTACAAGCCATCTAAGCCGTCCTATTTAAGACCTCCATACCTATGTGCTATGCAGGTATATTTCCCTTGGGGAGAAAGAGATAAGCAAAAAAGAACAAGAAGAAGACTATACCCAGTCGACTGGATTCCTCAGGACCTCTAGAAGTCTCTCTTCCCTTGAGCCGGGGGCTGGAGAGTGCATGTACTTCCAGGCGGCCGTTAGGGGTAGTGACATTAAGATTCTATAAAAGTTAGTGTCTCTCTCTATGTGAGAATGTGGGGGTAGGTAGACTCACGATTCCACACGAGCCCCAGGAGTATTAAGTCCAAAAGCGGTGCCTCTATCATGGACAAGGTTGAACTCAACATATCTCCCACGACGTAACTGCTGCCAGTCTTTTTCTCTAGGAGTGTATGGCATATTCTACCACAATTAAGCAAAAGGGTCCAAGTAACACCTAATTTAGGAAGCATACCTTCCGCCTCTCAATAATGGGAATATAACTTGGCAAAAACGAGTTCAAGCAATCCTGCACAAAGCTGAACAACTGCTCAGGTTCCTTATCGTCCAAGTCATCGAAAAAGATTCCACCAATACCCCTACTCTCCCCCCGATGCTTGACGCAAAAGTACTCATCACACCACTTCTTAAAGGTAGGGTAATAACGCTTGTCATGCTTCTCGCATGCCTCCTTTAGAGTATTGTGAAAGTGAATAGCGTCCTCATTGAACAGATAACTCGGCGTTAAATCCGTGCCCCCACCAAACCACCAGGCCTGAGTGCTCCCATCCTCAGCCATTGTCTCAAAGTACCTATAGTTCAAATGCACCGTCGGTGCCATTGGATTTTTCGGATGGAGAACCATACTCAATCCCGCAGCAAAGAAGTCCAGGCTCTCGACGGTGGGATCAAGGTTCTTGTGGTCGGCCCTCATCTTCACTATCGCCGCACGCGGGAGCTTACCGTAGACCACGGAGATGTTGACACCGGCTTTTTCAAACACGTTGCCCTCCTGCAGAACACAGGAGATTCCACCGCCGCCGGAGGACTTCCGCTCCCAGGCGTCTATGCTGAAGGGTTTTCCGTCGACCTTTTCCAGGGCTGTCACTATTTCCTTTTGCTTCTCCTTAATGTAGTACTCCATTTTTAGACGCATGGGTGAGGAAGGGGTTATTCCGGATTCGTGCTTGTGAATGGCATCGCGTTTGTCAATTGGGAGGTTGGAGGGAGTGTCGCAATGGGTTCGACCGGATGGGCTCTGGTGGAGGACAGTCAGCTTTGGACGAGGTGGAATGGAATTGTAGCCTAGTCATCGATTGACAATGGTAACGGGAGAGGAGGCTGTACGTATGCCGCAGCTATCGCCCCGAGAGCAACTGCCCCCGCAATTCCTACAGCTACGACGTACCTTCCATTGGGCTGTGTAGAGGATTTTGTTGATGATGTGAAGCTCCGGAAGGGCATCGGGGAATCTCGGGCGGCCCATCGAAGGAGAGGTGAAGCGAGACCTCTGCGTGAAACCAGGCGGAGAGACATTTCTAGGTTGTTGGTGGGTGCTGGGGAAGGGAAGGTCGGAGTGAGGGAGGGTAGTGGATGGCGATGGTAAAACGCTTGCTCTGCTTTACATCCTGGTAGGTAGAAGACCCACCTGTCTAGAGTAACAATTCATATGGTGTGACCCACCTATAGACTAGTGACCTGACCTGAAGACGAAGACGCGCAGGCAGTAGACTACCCGTTATCAGGCAAATCTAGGTTATAATACGAGTCCCGGTACCCGCAGTGCATGTACTCACCACGCATGTTAACGCGGAGGCTCTTTTATCCAGAAAAGGTTTAGAGTGAACGATTAGGTCAGCGATACCGAGTCAGCCCCTCTTTCTCCAGGCTTGCGTGGAGCAGCTTCCAGGCTTGGCGGATAGGAACTGGTGGTGGTGGTGGTGGGTCGGTCTGTTCGTCACCAGCAGTTGGCGTGTCGGAGGGAGAAGGAGCGTCCCACCCTCCCCCNTATTTGCTTCCTCGTTGTCGAAACTTGGGTCAACTTGGCGGGTTGGCATACATACTTGCGCATCAGTAACCTCACCCGCCGGTCGTGAATGGCTTGGATGAGATTGCGGGGGCGAACGTCCGCGAACTGCGGCTCTGGGGATAATCTTGAATAAATAGCATTTCCATCCTTTGTCAGTCAGTCCCCTCCCAGTCGTCCTGTTAGGACGCTTTGTGGGAGAAAAGCTGCGGTTGTGTTGCCCTACAGCATACTCGAGTAGTCTCCTAGTATACTCAATGTATTCCACACCACAGCGAGCGCTGGTCATAAAGAGCCATACATTCAAATAATAGCCATTACCGTACTCGAGCACAAGCACAGTACCGGTAGCGACAGTTGGTTGGGTTACTTAGATAGTGGTGGTAACCTAGATTGGCCGTTACTATTCGCGCCTTATTGGCTTAGACTGCAGTAGCATACCCGTAGTCTCGTACTTGTATGATACTATACCGGTCCGCTATCATACTGTACCCAGTACAAGTATCATTCAGAGTCCCAGGCATGCCAAGCCAGCCGGACAAAAAAAAAGGGTGAAACCAAACTATAAAGCCCTAACTGGGCAAACCTCCCCCACCCTAATGCCGTACCGGTAAATTTACCATCAGTACAGATAACAAACCCCACCATCCCCTTATCAGTCAGACCAACAGAAACCCTTCACAAGAATTCACTCGATCACCTCCAATTTCACCGCCATCATAATCATCATAGCCATCCCAACCATGCCACTACTCCACTTCCCAAGTGAGCTGATCCTACAGATCTCTCAAGAGCTATCTCCACCGGACTTGAATTCCCTCCTAACCGCTAACCGTGCGCTCTCGGCGCTGCTGCAATCATCACTATACGACAGCATCTGCCGCACCGAGGAGCTCATGGTAAAGTATAGCGAGAACGCCGTGCACTCCGCCGCGAACCGCGGTGACGAATTGGCTATCGGGAGGCTTTTGGAGAGGGGTGTTCTATATCGTATCGATAGTGACAAATTTATGGAGAGGGTGGTGGAGAGCTTCAATGAACTGGCCTTGCGAACGCTGCTGAACGGCGGTTTCGACGTGAATATGCGGAACTCCCGCGGAGAGACGTTGCTGTCCATGGCGGCTGGAGGAGG
>PYWC01000030.1:778521-854672 GCA_003182015.1 Tuber magnatum | reverse complement strand
ATACCTGCCCTGTCGACTCGCTACGTTCCCCCATTCCCTCTCCTTTGCCCCTCCATCTCATCCCTCCCCACCTAGCCCTTCTGCCTTTCTATTCCTCTCTGTGGCTGCATTTAAGGGTACAATCCGAGGACTTTTGATTTTTCCGTTTTTCTTCTTTCTATTCCAGATAACCGAGCTATCATACTCTGCCCCCATTCCACGAAAGACTCACAGCACGTTTCTGGTTTCCCCAAGAAACGCCTCAGCTGACCCAGCCAATAAATAGCTGTTAGCTAGCTTTATCTACCCGTATCTCGTGTGTCTACCGTACCGTATCTGATCGCCGCTCCACCTCTGACTGTTAAGCCTGCCGGTGGTACAAGTAAGCAATCTTCCTCCCCCCTTCTCTCCTCCCCGCTTCTGCCCCTCTTCCTCTCTTCCACCTCCAACCCTCCTCCTCCTTCATCATCATCATCATCATCATCATCACCATCACTACCTCGCCCTGTAACCACAAACCACCCACTCGTCACCGCCGCTTTCCTGTCTTATCACAACCACACACGCACTCTAAGCTTCCTTCTGCTCCACATCATAAATAGACTCCCATCGACCCTCCTTCCAACCACCATCTCTAACCACCCCTTTAAACCCTTCAGATCTCCTTTCAACAAAACCTTCGTAGTCCGACAAGCTTTTCAAAATGCGCAGGTATGCTTGCCTTTGTTCCCAGCCCTGTAGCGAAGCTAACCCCGCTCTTTCACAGCAAGTTTAAGGACGAACACACCTTTGAGAAACGCAAGGCGGAGGCCGAGCGTATTCGTCAGAAATATGCCGACCGTATTCCGGTATGTTCCTTTTACTCGTCCAATAAAAGTAAAACTACTCGACGTGTACGCTTCACTAATATTTTATCTTCTCATTGCCAGGTCATCTGCGAGAAGGTTGAGAAGTCGGACATTGCAACAATCGATAAGAAGAAGTACCTGGTTCCTGCGGACTTGACTGTCGGTCAGTTCGTCTATGTCATCCGCAAACGCATCAAGCTGTCCCCGGAGAAGGCCATCTTTATCTTTGTTGATGAGGTGCTTCCTCCCACCGCTGCCCTAATGAGCTCCATCTACGAGGAGCACAAGGATGAGGACGGGTTTCTTTACATAACGTATGTCACCACCAGGCGCCCTTTTCGCGTCCATGCTGTCTGTTGTGAGGCTAACTATTTTTCGACACAGCTACTCCGGTGAAAACACCTTTGGCTTTGAAGAGCTGTTGTGAACTTTCAAAGGGAGTTCGGGTGTGATGGATGGCTTCTGCTTTCATTTGGGAAAAGCTCGCTGGGTGGGAAGAATGGTTGAAGGTTTTTCTTTTTGGGGGAGAAGGTTTTCCGGCGTCGGTCCGAGTCGATAAGCTCTTTCCCATAAAAAAAATCACCTTACCCAATGGACTCCCAAAAGGGCCCTGTTTCTTCTTGTTTCCGCTTGTTGAGTGCTTTAAATGGCTTGAAATTCATTTGGTAGTTATTGTTTGTTCTTGGGCTTCCCTTTGATCCACACAGTTACTCTTGTTTTTTTTTTTTCCGAACTACTGGTTATCCTGGGGAGTCCCACAAGGCTATGCACGAACCGCGATAATCAGTAGAAGGGACCAAAAACATGGATCTGTTTCCCTTTTTTTATTATTTGTCTATTTCCGTGCTCTCCGTTTCCATATTTTTCCACCTGTTTCTTAACTGAACTCTCCTCCCGACCAAGGTTTGCCGGAGAATATAATGGGCCCAGATTTTCAAAAACCGCCATGGCTAAGTCTGAATTTGCTATTTGTACTCTATTTTGACCTGTCTTGCAATCATAGTATCCCCATGACATCAACCCAACCCTGACTCATCCCATCCCATCTCTCCGGCGGCAGGCGCAGGTACAAGTACCATACAAAAACTGAGCCTCATCCACCAGCCAACCCACCCAGTGACCACACTCACCATCACCCCCCTCCTCCATCATACGCTAAAGTACTTTCCAACCCGCCTATGATACATGTATCACGCCCACCGGTCAGCCTAATGTACACCCAGCGCACACGACGAAAAGTTATGGGACAGGAGAACGAAGGGGAATACCAACCGAGTGAATAGTCCCCAAGCTTCGCCCCCGGACCTCCCGGCCTCGGCTTCTTCGCGGCGAATGCGGATCGTAGCGGCGGTTGTGCCGATCAGGAGGGCGAAGAGGGGGTCCAGAGTTCTATTAAATGAGTGATGGTTAGTCAGTCGGCGAGTAGGTGGTAGATGGGGGGGTGGGGGTAGCAACTTTGAGATTAGATAGACCCGTTGTGGCATTTTTGAGCTTTCGGTACTGGTGCCACCGTATGGGGTTTTCGGTTTGGTTCGGTTGGATGGGTGGATGGTGGGTGTTACGTAGACTACTGTAGGATAAATGGATGTGGAGGGGGGGGGAGGTTTCTTGGCGATTCACGATCTCATCATCATTATCGTACCAGTAACCCTTCACCATCATAGATCCAAACATCGATAAATTTACGGTAGACATATATATATATACCGGTATACCAGATAAATATACAAGAAAAAGAAAAAAATACCGTATCTATACAATTCTCTCTATAAACCTCTCCTCCTCCTATTCCCATTCCCATTTTCCCAAAACCTTAGACTAAAGTTTAGCCCGAATATACCCCTCCACACTCCCCCTCACAACCTTAGCCTTCTTCTTTTTATCGTTGGCCCCCTTCTTCTTCTTCGGCGCGCCCTTGCCACGAGCCTTCTTGCTCTGCACGTCCTGCAGTCGCTGTCGCTCCTCCTCGTCCACGAAGCTCAGCATGGGGAAGTGCCGTCGTAGGTCCGTCACGCCGAAGCGTCGGCCGGGGAGGTAGTAGTCCAGCAGTGTCGGGCCCTTCAGGCGCTCGCGAAGCACGCGGTTGCCTGTGCGTAGGTTGTGTGGGTTGTAGGTTGTGGAGAATATGCGGGCTGATGTCTGCTGGTGGGTTAGTGCGGGTTGTGATGGTGGTTGGGCTGGATGTAGGGGGGGGTGGGGGACGGACTTTGGCTAGTTCTTGGAGACGTTCTCGTGATGGGAGGGCTTTTGTCGGGAGGAGTTTGACGATTGTTGATATTGCTGTTGCCATGATTGTGGTTTCTTGGTGGGGGTGGGTGGTGGTGGGGAAGTTGGTGTGTTTGGATGATGGGTGGAAAAATAATCAGCCGGTCCGTTGCACGAGGAAGTTTCCATGAGGTTGCGGCTGGTGAGCCAGGGCAGGTCTTGGAGTCACTCTCTAACTTAACCCTCCCACTCACCAACTCAGCAGATTGAAAGCAACGTCCTCCCCCCTTCAACGGCCCCTCCATCTAAATAGACAATTGCAAAAATTATTGGTATAGTTTAATCTATAATTATTTTGAGAGGAGATCATAACATCTGTTTCAAACAGCCCATCGATATATTAAAAAAAAAATGCCCACACTTCTATTTTTCCAAAAAGAAAAACCCTTCAAACCCATAGAAAACAGGAGAGTCATCGCAACATAAGCCCTATGATTACACCCTTTGAAGAAATAATTTTCTAAACGCAATACAAGAAACAAATCACGCCAATTTTTCTACTTCTGCATTGCTATTCTGATGGAGCCATTTAAAGTTGGGCACCGACCAACTGGGCGTACTTCTCGGTGCTGAAGGACTTAGGCCTCTCGATAGGAGCTCCTACAGCGCGGTCAATGATGAGCTGAGGAAGGACACCCAATGCGCGGGAAACACCGAAGAGAACAGTGTAGTAGTTGGCCTGAGTAAGTCCGTAGTATTGAAGCAAGACACCAGAGTGCTGGAGAAATTTGTCAACATCAAAACGAAACCATGGGACCATTCAAGAACTTACAGCGTCAACGTTGGGGTATGGGTTCTTGGTCTTTCCATGCTCAGTGAGGACACCAGGAGCAATGTTGTAGACCTGGCTGACTAGCTTGAACATGGGGTCCTCGGGAAGCTTCTTGAGAGCGAACTCGCGCTGGGACATGTAACGGGGATCGGTCTTTCTCAAGACGGCGTGGCCGTATCCGGGAACGACGCGGCCAGCATTCAAGGTATCCCACAAGTATTTCTTGATGGACTCGTCGCTAATATCGTCGCCCACCTTCTTCTTCATCTCGGTGAGCCAGTTAAGAACTTCCTGGTTGGCCAATCCGTGAAGAGGACCAGCAAGACCGTTCAAGCCGGCTGCGAGCGACAAGTATGGAGAGCTAAGAGTTGATCCAACCAAATGGGTGGTGTGGGCAGAGACATTACCACCCTCCTATGGGAGGAGTTAGTAAGAGCTTAGACATTTTGCAGATGCCTTGTGAATACATACGTGATCGGAGTGGATAACAAGGTACAACCTCATGAGATCAACAAAGTCCTTGTTGTCTCCGAAGCCAAGCTGGTTGGCCAAGTTGAAACCGTAATCCTTGTCCGCCTGGATAGGAGCAACCTTTCCATCCTTGAAGATGTTGCGGTAGATCTTAGCAGCGATAGTAGGGAGCTTGGCAATCAAGTCCATGGAATCCTCGAAAGTGTAATTCCAGTATTCCTTCTTGTTGAGACCCTTGGCATATGCCTTTGCGAACTGGGACTCGTGCTCAAGAGCAGTCACAGCAAGAGAGAATTGCGCCATTGGATGGAGAGTGTTGGGGCATCGGTCGATAAGCTCCTCGACAAACTTGGGGACGGAAGAACGGGCGGCCCACTCGGCGGAGAGCTCACGAACCTGCTGCTCAGTAGGAACCTCTCCAGTCAAAAGCAGCCAGAAGATACCTAGTAAAAGATCAGTAATTGAACATAATACCGGGGGTATGGAGGGGAAACAAACTCTCGGGAAGCGGCTCTTCTCCACCAGGTGCCCTAGGGAGGATGGCCTGGCATTCGGGGATCTGCCGTGGAAATTTAGATTATATTAATCGGCCCGGAGGCTCTCATAAACGGAAACCTACGGTCTTCCCTCTAAACCTAATACCCTCCTCGGCGTCAAGGACGGATCCCTGGGGATATATTAGATATAGGCCCTTCTAACAACATCTCGGAAGGCAAGCCGCAGACAGCACATACCTCCCACACAAGGGCCTTGATACCTCGAGCACCACCATAGACCTGGTCCAGAGTAACCTCACCAAGAACCTTGGAGCCGTGCTCCCTGCAATGTATGTCAGAAACCAACAACTCCTCGAAAAACGCACAACCTCGACATACTTTTTCAGCTTCGTGATTTTCTCAATCTCCTCAGGGATCTTCGCAGCGAAAGTTTCTTTGAGGGTCTAAATAAGGTTGTTGGGTTAGTGCAAGTTTTTGCCGAGTGGAACACAACAACGTCAACAACGAACCTTGGACTTGACGGATGAATAATAGCGGAAACCAGCTCTCTTAATGCTGAAGGAAGTTGAAGCAGACAGGGAATTCCTCAGGGCGAGGGCGCCAACTCTCATAGGAGCAGCCATTGCGATGCAAACCAGAAAAATAATGGGTATCGATGGAGAGGATGGGAGAGAGGGAGGGAAGATGTAAGACGAACGTAGTCGCTTTTGAAGAAGGAAAGAAGTAGGGAAGAGGGCGAGGGGAAAAAAAAAAAAAAAAAGTTGTTGAGGTTTTTCCTGAAGCGCTGTCCTTCGGAAAAAAGTGCTTCGTGCGGTCAAGCTAAGACGTCGGAATTAGTATGATAAAAATCCTTGTCAATAAAGCCACAAGAACTCATAACGATAATACGAAGCCATGGACAATCTCAATTGCACAGAAGAATACTTTGACCTGAAGACTTGGTAATCTACCCCAAACTTATTGACTCTATTTACTCCGGTCCTTTAAGGCTCGACACCCACGAGTAAACCTTTGAACTTTCAAGATCTGTGGCTTAGGGCTTAGGGCTCCCTACGCAGAAGGGAAGAAAGGAGAAATTTCCACCACAACCAAACCGTCCAACGTCAACCTGTCGGCAACTTCCCGGTGGCTTGAGGTTGCGATTAGAATCAAGCCGTGTCTTCATATTCCCCAAACTCTCGTTGGTTGCCGGAGTCGGACAAATGGAATTGATGGAGGCTGTCCAGGGGGGGAGCAGACTTTCATCGTCTCTGAAAATAAAAGCCAAGGTTCATATTTGGTCACTCGAGATCCTCTTCCGGCTCGAGAGCTGCAGCCAATGCCACGGTTCAGTTGCTGTCTCCAACGAGTGATATGTGCGCGACTGAAACCCACATCAATTAGGCGGTGTAACGTCTTCTTTTGTCGAAGGAGCGAATGTCGCCGGATTATTTGGGCCCGACTGCGCCGATCTTTTGTCAATAGCAAAAGGAAAGAAAAAGAAAAAAGGGTCGCGAGTTGCAGATCTACTGGTACGATACCACCCCTTAAGATAGAACCGGACTGCACAGTGCCAGTACCCGATATTATAGAAACATGCCAAGCCTCACGACGCTTTCCCCAGCCGAACCTCTCCGTTCCCCATTCCGAGTCGACTTCTCCTTTCGCATCTGTCCTGACACTTTATCATAAGTGTCATGGTAAACCCTGCGGCAGTCAATAGGACATGCACAACTAGTGAATCGGAGAAATTTCTGGCTATGAGAGCAACACTCGAGCAGGGCAAAGGCTGACTGGGTGACTCTAATTCCCGAGAATCCCGAGTCCCGGAAGGGGCCAGGTGGGTTCGTGGCTGTGCAGACTATATCTTCTTTACAATTGTAAAGACTCCTATCCAACGCATCTCCATGGTAATGGTTTTCTGGTAGGCACCACAGAAACATTGATAACACACTAGTAGAATATTGGGTCTTGGTTAGGGCATGGCCAAGCATAAGCCCCTGGCAGGAGGGATACATCAAATGTATGCGGGTGAGAGACTCCTTGCAGGACAAGCAGATTGGAAGAGCAAGATCAAGGACCGAAGGTGATGGTTGAAGATGCCTTTCATAGGTGCCCGACCCTAGGCCTGGTGTGGAGGAGAGCTAACCGAAGGATACAGGATTTCCGCCCTTGGGCCAAAACCTCCAAATTTACCGAAGAAGGGTGAATTTGGTTGGTCCCTTGGCTGATCTTGTCTCTGTTAATATATTCAGTGAAGCCCCCCCTTCATAAGAGTGCCGCGATTGCTTTCCTAGGCTGGGAAGGGTTTTGAATTCTTCCCCCCGTTATATGAGGTTCTGAAAGATGTAGTTGGTTTTGTTGATTTCTGTTATGAGTCCCTCCCGTTTATTGGGCGCTTTGGGTTTTCGTGTCAAAACCCAGCGGTTATGTACAGTACAGAAATTGCACCCTAAAACAATTGGATGATTCAACAGAAAAAAAAGAGAGGGAGGGCTTTGATTGTGCTTTCTAGATGGAGAATAAAGCGCCGATAGATATTGGTATCATAGGTATGATATTATGATATACCGGTATCATAATAACATGGGGCATTCGAAGTTCAAATCCATCTGTGAGAGCTTAAAATAAAACCCTAGAAGATTCTCGGGGCGCATATTTTAATCTCGGGTGTTTTCCAGAGATTAAACCCTGACTGTGATTTATGAAATATCACTCGAAAAACGAGCTCCGAAGAGGGAAGGAAAAGCTTTCGACCCGCTCAACCCCTTTTCACGAGGAAACCGTTGGAATGCCACCGGGATAAACGTGAGCTTTGCTGCTGGGCTAAGGCATCCTCTCCGCAACACGAGAACGAGCGAATAGTACCGCGGGAGGCGGTAGGGAGTATATGGGGGAAGATACAAAAAACAATTCCGACCGTCCCGCTTATTTTTACGATTCTTTTTTACGTGTCTTCAGCTCGGCTATTGGGTAGACGGTATAATTCTCTTGGGGGTTAAGAAATATTTTTGATGTGCCCGACAGGGGAGGTCATCGCACCCCGTGTCGATTGCAGCCGATTTCACAAACCCAGTTCGATTACGAGCAGAAACGGGTTGGGGTAACCCTGGTATAATAAGCTCTAGTTACTATACCAAAAATAATGTCATACCGAATGTCAGTATGAGGTTTTATAACCCGATGTGCCCATCAATAAAGCACCCCTTACCTAGTTTTTGGCTTCTCCTGCGGTAGTCGGGGAATGTATACCCTCTGTGTTTAGGAGTCTCGATCCAGATATCCAGGTGAACCGGGACCATGCCCGAACGTTTTTTTCCCCACGCACCACCGGAAAAACCTGAGTGCAGTATGGGGGGTGGCAAATTGCCAAGCCTGCATTAGCGAAAGACTAGCGGTAGTTGTCGGAGAAATTATCATTGTTATTGTGTGGTGCACTACTCACGGCGCCGGATTGCTGTGCCAGTTCCTATTTTGGCATCGCTCATCCTCGGGTTTTTTAGCCTATAAAATAGGTTGAATAGCCATGATCGGAACAAGTGGTCAGATAGTACAGGATGTCTTAAAACCAAACCTCAATATGGGCTACCTGAATTTAATGTCCATGAAATGAGAAAACAAAGTACATATGAGTACACTATCCATCAAAGTTATTATTTCCACCATGAACGATACATCTATTAAGCTTTTCATGAAAACTTAAACAATGCCTATCAATCAATTCCTGTGGAAAGTCTTGCCAAACCTGAACCAAAGTAGCCTTTGCCCTCTCAACAGTTTCCTGACTAGCCCCAGTGAACTGATATATCGAAATCTCATCCTTACAGTCATTCCAAAGCCATTCAGTTTGTTTAAGATCAGGGGATCTTGATAGCTATTTAAAGGTAATGATACCCTTTGCAAGGCGTAGTTCATAATCGACTCTTTGAACTGTAGGATGTGCAGGCGCATTGTCCTCAACGAGATAGGTGAGTGGCATACCAGTCTTCACTTGAAGCTCATCTATCCATGAGTAAAGAAGAGGATTTAGTACCCGCACATGATAGGAAACCCAATTCACATCACCCTTGCTGCAATATTGGAATTATTCCTCCTTGAACTCTTGTTCCGGACCCTGCCGCCTCTGTTTCCTCCATCCTTGCCTCCCTTCTCTGATGTTTTGCTGTTCAATGCTCTTATTGATTTTACTCAAAGCCTTATGCTGCCAGGTCCCTGGAATAGTTACCTGTTCCTGGTTGATCGCTTGCTGTGTATGCCATATCTTGTTCTCGTAATTGATGATTTCTTGGTGGTGTTGTTGGTCTTCGATTGTATTCTTTTCCTATACATGGCAAGGACCCTTGTGGTTCAAGCAAATTGTACCCCAAAATATTACTCCTATAGTTCGATCATCTTGCTTGTCATAAAGTGCCCACTCATTTGGATCAACTCCTGACTTTCTAGTGACATTAGTATGTTGTCGTGTAGAGTTAAACTCTGCTCACATCTCATCTGTGAATACAATATGCTCCATAGCTACCTTTAATACCATATATGCAAATGCTTACCATGCCTCAATATGACTGTGAGTTAAAAAGGGCTTATGAGTGGCCATTCTTCAGAACAGGTTATGATGATTATGAAAGACTTTCTCAAGCATAGAGTGGGCTGCATGGATATTCAACTCTTTTGCAATATCGGTAAAAGGCATCTGTCAATACTCTTTATCCTTCTAGAAGAGTTCAGCTAAGGCCATACTGTCCTCACTGCTCATAGGAAACCTTGCTTTCCTACCCTCAGCATGTATATCTTCTAGGCAAGCTAAAACATCATCAAAGTCATCTGGATCAAAGGCATGCTCCTAGTAAAAAGATTAACAACCATCTTGAACTGACATCTAGCATGACTATTCTAGAACCTCAGGCTAATATATTCTTACCTTTGCCCTTTTCACGATCCATCTTGCATTGCCTTCATTAATATTGACTTTAGCTGCTATGGCATTAAAACTTAGTCCTGCATGCCAATTTAAGGCCAAAACCACTGCTCTCATCAGGATCAGGGTATGAGAAGAAGATCCAGGACTGTAAGGTATTTTTAGCAGTCTTGTAGGAGGGATATTGTGGCTGTTCTTTTGTAGGTGCAAAGGTGTGAACTAGGTCAGAACAACAGTGGATAGTCCTGGTCCTTGAGGTTTAGAGCTTTCAGAGCTACACCATAACCATAGTTGCTAGCGGTATTGTAGTGGCTAAAACACCTGAGAACAAGCGATACCAAAATAGGAACTGGCACAGAAATCTGGTGCCGTGAGTAGAAGGATTGCCGTGCAGCAAGTCATGTCTGAATCGAGTATCAAGGCCGACGGTGTAACGGGGGCACCCCTAGGAAGATGGATCCCAAGGTTGCGACCGCACCAAACAACTTCAAACTTATCGCCAAAAGTTCACACAGATGTAAGAGTAAAGTAGACGGTAAAACTTAATATCGTTAAGCCTGACGCTTCACTCAATTAAGGTCTCGAGAGGATTGATTGTTGGAGTAGGAGAGTTCTCGCATAGACTTTCAGGTAGTTTTATCTTATGCCAGAAACTCCCCCATCAGTTTACTCCAACTATTCGAGCACACCCTTCTCCGCTAAGGGCGGTCCGACACGTCTCCTGACACCCCCTTCGGGCATGTATGTGTCGACCCGCTCTAGTCGGCGTTCACCATATGTGCATATCGTTTCTGCGGCGCATTTCCATTCTGCCCGCCGGAGTGAAAACCTCTGCGCATCGGGGACTTGCCAGTGGCTAACTGTCAAGACCCCTTGCTGAACTAGACTATCTATGACACCCTTCCCATGCGCGTTGATTTCTTCTTGACGCCGGAAGCTACCGTGAGCGGTTTATCTATCTACTATTTACGAGTCTCGGGCTTCCGGTGTCTTCCGCAGGGTACGGTGGTCCAGGAGTGATCCAATGGGCGCTACCCACGACCACTACCTCGGATACACCTTACCTGCGGTAGGAATCATGCTTTTAGTGTCTCTGCACTTCCCTCTCAGAGCCTATGGCGTTGGGGACATCCTTGGGCGTGGTAGGTGCAAAACGTTCCCAGTCGTCCCGGCACCACCCGGGACTACCTTCGGGACCCCCACGGTTAACTCCCGTTAACTCCGTCAGTTTTGGTCCGTTTTACTCCGAACAACTTGGAGGAGGTACTCCACCTTCCACCCTATGCCCCCTTATATATCCTGCGAACAGCTTACGGTCGACCGGACGGCAGCAACGTATACGGTGTTGCAAGCAGGTCTCCAAAGATCCTCCTTTGCTAGACTGCACACAACTACGCAACCGTTTGCCCATGACGTCCGGGCCTCAAGGCGGGGCCGGAGGGGCATGATAGGAATAATGTCTTCAATTTACAGCTTCTTCGTAGCTGCGTAGCTCGCCCAATAGCATCTCCCGGAACCCCAGATTCCAGTATTATGCATGGCTTCGTGTGACAAACATTCCAGTCATTTTTCCCAAACTCCCCGAGGGACTTCGTATTGGCAGGTAGGGTAACTCAGGTCCTTGAACCGGGTAATCCAAGCCTCAAGGCAGGGTAACCCTGTTCTGAGGGTAGGGTAATCTTGTCCGGTGGACAAGTGGATTTTCTCCTGTTACCCTATCTATCCCACTTCCGGGGATAGACACACTCGGCCTTTCTCTAGTTACCCAGCCTAGCTGTGTATTGGCCCTTCATAGGTCCCTAAGTACGCTGACACCAACCTTGGGCGTAGCCATGTACCTAAATACTTGTGTCCACTAAGTCTGCTCATCTCGGAGCCCGGGCCATCGGGTCTCCGTAGGTCAAGTACTCACTTGCCTGCCGGTTCCTACCAGTTCGCCTCCGGGCTACCTGTATGGGTGTAGGTTCCGGCTGCCATAGCTCACGTATGCTGGGTCGTTACATCACTCCCCTCTTCTCTACGGTCCGTCCCGGACCGTTTAGCGTCGTCTTTTGTTTCCACGACTCGATTCCCCCAAGACCCGATGGTCCCTGGGCTTGGACGGATATCTTTGGTGGAAATCTAGCATGGCCTGTAAGCCTGTCCCTTCTAGCATCTCATAGGGCTCCCATGAGTTCTCCTCAGCTCCATAGCCTTCCCATGAAACCAGGTACTGGACAAAGCGCGACGGAAACTTCGCCTTTGTTCCACCATACCAGCGACTGTCCACAACAGCTTCGATGACGTAACTGGGCTCATTGTCCACGAGCTCTGGGGTAGGGATCTCCTTGATCCTACCCGATTCCGGATCCTCGCGATAGGGTTCCAGCAGCGTGACATTGAAAACCGGGTGGATGCTCCATCGGGTGGGCAATTGGAGTTCGTATGCTCGGGTACCCACCCGACGTTTGACCACGAAAGGGCCAAACATCCGGTGGTCCAGCTTCTCCATGGGACGCTTGGTGCGGATGTTCTTCCGGTTCAACATCACGCGGTCCGCTTTCTTAGCCCGCCCAGCAGCCACATCTTCCAAGGTAACATAGTCCGGGGATGGCAGCCGTTTCTGGTCATGCCATTTCCGCTGCCTTTCCTGTGCCCGTTTAATCGTTTCTCGAATCTGTTGCCAGGTTCCTTCCCATTCCTTAACCAAGAGTTCACTACTTGGGTGTATCCCTTGGTTGTCAGACACAACACCCGACCAGTTTGTTCGTGGGTTGAACCCATAGTTGATCTCAAATGGTGACAACCTGGTGGATTCTGATGTTGAGGTGTTATACGCATACTCCGCAAGGGGTAGCAGCGAGACCCAGTCATCCTGTTGATAGGAGCAGTAACTACGCAGGTACTGCTCCAGTGTCTGATTAACCCTCTCGGTTTGCCCATCAGTCTCTGGGTGGAATGCAGTCGAAACGTTTAGTTTCACTTGCAGCAAGTGCATCAGACTCATCCAGAACTTGGATGTGAATCGGCTATCTCGGTCGGAGATGATTGACTCTGGCAGTCCATGAAGGCGCCAAACCTCCTTCAGGAATATCAAGGCAAGCTCCTTGATAGGTACCTCAGTGGTCAGGGGTATGAAATGGGCCATTTTCGAAAACCTGTCTACTATGACCCAGATCTTGGTATACCCTTCGGACTCTGGCAGCGCGACAATGAAATCCATTGAAATTGCTGTCCAAGGCCGCATAGGAACATCGATAGGTTCCAGCAGCCCGAACTTCTTGTGCCTGATGGATTTATTTCTTTGGCATGCATCACATGTCCGCACATAGTCAGTGATGTGCTCATCCATCTTAGGCCAGTAGAAGTTAGCCCTCACCCTGCCAATGGTTTTGTAAGTCCCGAAGTGTCCCGCGATTCGGGAGTCATGTTCTGCCTTCATGATTGTCTGCTTCAGATTCTGACCCTTGGGAACATACCACCTGTTCTTGTACAGGAGTAAGCCCTTTTCCATCGTGAAATGTCGGTCAACCTCTTTGTCACCTGCAGCTGTTGCCTTCAGGATCCTTAAGTACTCCTGGTCTTCGCTTATCGCTACCCGCAACTGATCCAAAAAGGACGACTTGAGCCGAAATCCCTGGCACACTTGCAACACCTGTGGTCGCAAGATGTCCCGTTCCTGGCTCCCGACCCACTGTCCGGGGCGAAAAAACGACTGTGGCGGAAAATCACTCCCCCCTTCAGGGCGGTAGTCCCTACGCCGCGACAAAGCATCCGCCTTCTCATTCAACCGTCCTTCTCGGTAAACCACCTTGAAGTTAAATGGTTGCAGGAATTCAGCCCAGCGGTGCTGCCTTCGGTTAAGGACCTTGGTACTATTAAAGTACTCCAAGTTCTTATGATCCGTATAGATCACCAATTGGTCCGTTACTGAGCGCAGCAGATGATCCCATTCCTTGAATGCCGCCACGATGGCAGTCATTTCCTTATCATGGACATCATAATTGATCTCTGCTGGGTGAAACTTCCTACTATGGTAGGCCACCGGATGCCATCTCTCATCCTCACATAACTGGGAGAGAACGGCTCCTAATGCAAAGTCACTAGCGTCGGTTTCTAGCCGTGTTGGCCGTTCAGGGTCAAAATGTGCTAGGATAGGTTTGGACGTGAACGCTTCCTTTAAATGATTGAAGGCCTGCTCACATGCAGGTGTCCATTCCCATCGGACATCCTTCTTTGTCAAGTCCGTGAGGGGTTTCGCTATCTTGCTGAACCCTTCTATGAACCGACGATAGAAGTTGGCAAAGCCCATAAAGCTT
The DNA here is from genome assembly GCA_003182015.1 of Tuber magnatum. Classification (NCBI taxonomy): domain Eukaryota; kingdom Fungi; phylum Ascomycota; class Pezizomycetes; order Pezizales; family Tuberaceae; genus Tuber; species Tuber magnatum. The sequence goes on along the minus strand of PYWC01000030.1, from coordinate 840,648 downwards.
TGAACGTCGACGACGCATGTCGGAGGTGCCCAGTCTTTGATTGTCTGCACCTTTTCCGACAACATAGAGATCCCCATATCGGAGATCCTATATCCGAGGAATTCAACCTCCCGTTGGTGGAAACTGGACTTCTTCATACTTACACATAGTCTAGCTTTCCGCAATTTCTCCATTACACGCCTTACCATCGCGACGTGCTCTTCCATAGTTTCGGAGTAGATCAGGATGTCATCCATATACGCGATGACTCCTTCATCCATGAGATCTCGAAAGACCTCATTTATCATGCTCTGGAAAGTTGCCGGGGCATTACATAACCCAAACGGCATGACCGTGTATTCATACAGTCCATATCTGCACCGGAAGGCCGTCTTCCATTCCTCACCTTCTGCCATCCTCAGAAGATAGTAGCCGTTTTTCAAGTCCAACTTAGTGAACACAACGGCTTTTCCTAACCTATCTCGCAGTTCATTCATCAGCGGTAGAGGGTACTTGCTCTTCACCGTGATTTTGTTCAGCCCTCGGTAATCTATTACCAGTCTTAATGTACCATCTGGTTTTGGCACAAAGAGGATAGGGGCTGCTGCTGAGGAACTGGATCGCCGTAGCTTCCCCGTTCGCAGCATGTCATTGAGATATTCCCGGAGTGCCTTAAGCTCCTTTTCCGATAACGGATAGATAGGCCCAAACGGAGGTTGAGTCCCGGGTAGCAACTCGATCGTGTGGTCATACTTTGAGTGCTCCGGCAAGGCCTCAATCCGTTCTTGACTGAAGATGTCCCCGTAGTCCTTATACTCAGGGAGTAGCTTGACAGTAATGTCAGCACCTTCCTCATCGGAGAATTGTACAATTCCCAACAGGTACACATTACTAGGGTCTTCAGCTAGCAACTCTTCATCGGTCATGAACACTAACCGCCCCTGCTCTGCCAGGCAATTAGCCTTGCAGAAATCTGAGCGCCAGGTTAGTGATCCTGTCTTCCAATCTATGTCGGGATTATGGTCCTTCAACCAAGACATAGGTAGGTACCCGTCCACCTTGGTGTCGGGCATGTCCGCGACTTCAAACCGCATTTCGTTATGGTGGTCGCCTATTCTCATGTCCAATGATTTGGTATAGTGCAGACCTGACCCCGGAATGTGATTACCGCTTGCGTCGCTTATCGGCACATGTACCTTTCGTCGTACACATGGTGCCTGCGTTTGTTTAACCCATCGGCTACTAAGCACTGGCCCAGTAGCTCCACTGTCGAGTAGCAGGAGCGCCTCAGCGCTTACCTGTCTAGCTCCAATCTTCCAGTCTAGCCTTACCCTCAGGTGGATAGACTTGGTATGGCGAGGCAAGTTATCACGCTTCTGCCTCTTCACTTGTCTTAGGGACTTAGTCATCTTGGCTTACTAATTCTGATCTCTTGCCTTTCGACACAAGAGCGGCCACAACGGGTCGGTAAACGTTAAGGGATTGGGAATCGTGTTATCAATAGCTAGGGTGTTTACTATCACGCCAGCATGATTTCGGGTACTAAACCCTCCTCAGGTAAACTTGATCATAGTATCCTTTATTCAATCAAGTCCAGCCTGAACTAATCCCGCTTGTACTAACCATAACAAATTTTCCCGAGGTGGGTAGAGGTCCGCTCTTGGACCGGTTCCAAGCGAAGCAACCTTGCTTCCCCAATGTCGAGCGTCTCCGCGAGCGAGATCTCTCCCAGCCTCAACCGAAAATAATACCCTATGACTTGTCCGTCCCAGTAAAGAAATCCTGAAAGAAATACAAATAACTAGAACAAAGGAAATAACCTGAAAACCCACAAAGGAGAGATCACCCTGTCCACCGCATACGGCCTTCAACATCTATCTGCCCACACCACCTGGGTGTAGTCAGCATCAGGGTCGTTCATGCAGTAGAGGGGTACTTACCCATCCCAGAAGCCACTTCCGGGGCTCCTTTTCATCCATCCCGCAGGGGTCTATGGATACAGGTTATTAAGGTTCTACCTTACACAGAATGGGGTCTTACCTATTCTGAGCCGTCAGTATCAACCTCCATAATCTGAGGTGATGCCTGTCGGACTTCAAGTATCTTTGACGAGGTAGCCGGAGGTGGCGCTTCAATGCGCTTTAGTCGCTTGTCCGTACCTGAGGGCTCGCTTACCGGGGCTGACCGTTTCAACCCACGAGCCTGTTTGGACGAACTAACGACTGGGGACGTCGCGGTGCACTTTCTCCAAAAGTGACCCGTTTGTCCACACTTGGTGCACTGGTTGTGCTTTCTCCGACGTTCGGTCAAAGTCGACGGGATTTCCTTATGCGCCAGGGCATACTCAGAAGTCCCCGGCTTTGCCTGTTTCCCCGCATTGAAATTAGTAGGTTTGGCAGACCGCTGGTTCTGTCTGCCCGAACCTTTATCCTTCTTTTTAAACCTTCCGGAAGTTGAGGACCTATCCTCCTTCTTGTCCGTTGGTTGAGACCGTTGGACAGGGTGGATAACTCGGTTGCTGAACCGGGTGTTGTCTTCCAGTGTGTGTCCAACCTTCCGAAGAAGATCAAGGTAGTCGTTCAAGTCGGTGGGATGGGGCTCCTTCAGTGCCCACGCGTTCCTCACTTCTTGAGTAATGCCCGACCGTACCTTATCTCGTACCTGCACAGGGTCTGTATAGCTAAGCTTATACATATAGTCAATTATCTTGTCCAGGTACTCATCGATGTGATGTGGCTTCATCACTAGGTCTCGCCACTCAAGGAGGGATCGGTCTCGTTCCGCTTGGTCACCGCCGAAACTCCGTTCAAGCCGTTCCCGGAATCCTTTCCACGTTCTTAACGGGTTACTGTTATTAACTGGAACTCCGGTACGCTTGGCTGCCTCCTTATTGATGTGGGAGTGCAGCCCAAGATACCATGTTCGGGCAGTATCTTCTAGAAGGGGGATCACCAGGTTTACCTTGTCCATATCGGTCAACCTGCACCCAGCAAAGTACTCGAACTTAACCTCTACCAGCGTCAAGAAGCTGGCGAGTTCGGTGACCTTTCCCTTAAACGCCGGAATGCCGCTCAGCTTTTCCGGCTTCTTCTGCCGTTGTCTAGATGATGGTCGTGCAGCCGCCCTACTCCGTAGTTCCCTTGACAGCTTCTTAGCACGGCGGTCCCACCGTCGTTTCTTCTCGTCGCTCCAGTCATCCTTGCGAGCGCCGAGAAAAGGGGTCAAGTCGGGGAGAGAATCGGCATCATCATCATCCGAGCTATCATGGTCAGAGTCCCCAGGATCTCCACCTGCTCCCGTAGTACCACCGACAGGTGGTCCATTTCCACCTCCACTACCCCCGGTATTTCCACCTGGGGTCTCGCGGGGTCTATCATACCCATCAAACCTTTCCTCCTGGCCATCCTGATTCCCATCCTCGGGGGGGTTAGCCCCTGATGGTACTGATGCCGGTGGTGGAACAGGTCGTTGCCCACTCTCAGGAGTTGGGTTCGGAGCCGCCTGAGTCATCGCCAGAAACGACTGAAGCTCTGGACAACTCAAAGGTTGCATTGGGGGCCCCGCGTGTCTCCATGACCCACAGTACCCACATGTTGGTCGTCCGTCTCCCTCCTTCTGTCTTCTTCGGTGCCTTACCGGGGTCCGTGGTCCCTTCCTGCACCCGTACGTGTGGTAATGAATCCACCCCATACGGGTTTCTTCCGACTTGCAGCCCGACAGACAGTACTCGTCTTGGCTGTCCGACTCACCACTAGTGATCGTGGGGAGGATGGAGGGAAGAGTTGGTTTTGAGGGGGCAGAGGGAATCACGGGTGCCCAAGGAACGGAACGAGCGGGTGTCCCAGGTCCGGGGATCGGAGTCCCTCGTGATGGAGCCATGGGTGCTCGCTCTTCCTGGCGCCTGACCTGTTCAAAGAATCCAGGTGAAGCCGCACGCAGCGGTCGGTACCCTGGGGTAGCCGATACTGTTGGCGGGAAAGCTGCGACAGGGAAGGTATCAGGAGGGGGCAATGAAACTGGTAAAGGTGTGGGTCTTGGGGCAGCAATAGGAGGTACGGGAGTTGCAACCGACGGTGTTGCAGGGGGGTTAATGGGAGCGGGGGTCGGCCGAGGAGTAGGGTCAGGTGTATCTGGTGCTGTGATACCCTTTGGCTTGGACGTCCTTTTCTTAACCCGACGCCCATCGGTTGGTCCAATCGCCGGACTTCCTGAACGACTGCGGGCGATCGAGGAGGGGACAGACAGCGAGCCTGTTGATGCTCTTGTGAAGGACGAGGTATAACTGTATCCTTCCCCCTTGAGGCTTTCCAACATCCGTATGCCCACGGGGCTTAGGTACGCCCTCCACTGTTCATCCCGGGCTCTCATAGCCAGTTCCATCCCGAAGTTCTCCAGCTTCGTGTGGACAAGTGGGAGTGGGGGCGCCGCCTCTATCATCAGTACGTCATTCTCAGCATCAATACTATAACCTCCCGCGAAGGCCCTTTCCAGCGCTGCCATACGATCCTTCAATGCCTTCTGGTCTCTTAACATTCGCAGGTATGCCTCCTGCTGTACCTTCATCCATTCCACCGCTGCCGTAGTAATCTGTTTACGGAACACCTGCTGCTGCTGGGCATTCCAGTTCTTCAGTTCCCGCTTCGCATCCTCAATCGACTTGGATACCTCCCGGACGATGTAAGGTTCGACGAACTCGCGGGAGAACTCGCTAAAGGGTACTCCTTGCGGTGGAGGAGGGAGCATGTTGTGGACGAGGGCGGCGTCTTGGAAGAACGAAAGCGCCGCAGCGCGAGGGTCTGTAATCATAAGATCAACACATTCATCAGGTAGTTGAATAGGGGCGGCCTCCAGGAGCAATTGGTGACCGTCCCATTCAATACCGCGGACGTCCGCGAACACCGAAGCACGAAATGTGTTGGCGGAGTTCTCGTCAAGGTCAAGGTCTGAATCCGAGTTGGATTCCATTCTAGGTCGACGTTCGATACTAGCCATTGCGCTTTCCACCCTGGGCTACTTGTTCGAGACAAGGTTACCAGTATTCACGCAAGGTCAGTGCCGAAGGTCGAAAAACAATTAATCAGGAGAGGAGTTAAGCGAGGAGCTCGCTTAACGATATACTGTAACGGGGGCACCCCTAGGAAGATGGATCCCAAGGTTGCGACCGCACCAAACAACTTCAAACTTATCGCCAAAAGTTCACACAGATGTAAGAGTAAAGTAGACGGTAAAACTTAATATCGTTAAGCCTGACGCTTCACTCAATTAAGGTCTCGAGAGGATTGATTGTTGGAGTAGGAGAGTTCTCGCATAGACTTTCAGGTAGTTTTATCTTATGCCAGAAACTCCCCCATCAGTTTACTCCAACTATTCGAGCACACCCTTCTCCGCTAAGGGCGGTCCGACACGTCTCCTGACACCCCCTTCGGGCATGTATGTGTCGACCCGCTCTAGTCGGCGTTCACCATATGTGCATATCGTTTCTGCGGCGCATTTCCATTCTGCCCGCCGGAGTGAAAACCTCTGCGCATCGGGGACTTGCCAGTGGCTAACTGTCAAGACCCCTTGCTGAACTAGACTATCTATGACACCCTTCCCATGCGCGTTGATTTCTTCTTGACGCCGGAAGCTACCGTGAGCGGTTTATCTATCTACTATTTACGAGTCTCGGGCTTCCGGTGTCTTCCGCAGGGTACGGTGGTCCAGGAGTGATCCAATGGGCGCTACCCATGACCACTACCTCGGATACACCTTACCTGCGGTAGGAATCATGCTTTTAGTGTCTCTGCACTTCCCTCTCAGAGCCTATGGCGTTGGGGACATCCTTGGGCGTGGTAGGTGCAAAACGTTCCCAGTCGTCCCGGCACCACCCGGGACTACCTTCGGGACCCCCACGGTTAACTCCCGTTAACTCCGTCAGTTTTGGTCCGTTTTACTCCGAACAACTTGGAGGAGGTACTCCACCTTCCACCCTATGCCCCCTTATATATCCTGCGAACAGCTTACGGTCGACCGGACGGCAGCAACGTATACGGTGTTGCAAGCGGGTCTCCAAAGATCCTCCTTTGGTAGACTGCACACAACTACTCAACCGTTTGCCCATGACGTCCGGGCCTCAAGGCGGGGCCGGAGGGGCATGATAGGAATAATGTCTTCAATTTACAGCTTCTCCGTAGCTGCGTAGCTCGCCCAATAGCATCTCCCGGAACCCCAGATTCCAGTATTATGCATGGCTTCGTGTGACAAACATTCCAGTCATTTTTCCCAAACTCCCCGAGGGACTTCGTATTGGCAGGTAGGGTAACTCAGGTCCTTGAACAGGGTAATCCAAGCCTCAAGGCAGGGTAACCCTGTTCTGAGGGTAGGGTAATCTTGTCCGGTGGACAAGTGGATTTTCTCCTGTTACCCTATCTATCCCACTTCCGGGGATAGACACACTCGGCCTTTCTCTAGTTACCCAGCCTAGCTGTGTATTGGCCCTTCATAGGTCCCTAAGTACGCTGACACCAATCTTGGGCGTAGCCATGTACCTAAATACTTGTGTCCACTAAGTCTGCTCATCTCGGAGCCCGGGCCATCAGGTCTCCGTAGGTCAAGTACTCACTTGCCTGCCGGTTCCTACCAGTTCGCCTCCGGGCTACCTGTATGGGTGTAGGTTCCGGCTACCATAGCTCCTGTATGCTGGGTCGTTACAGACGGGCTATCGTAAATGCTGTGTGTGGTGTATCCGGCCAGCGGAAATTCGGGTCGGCATGCATGATATGGTAATCGTATTTGTGGCGTCATCGGAGGTGGATTGGACCATTCTTTGAGGATTCCTTTGAAGAGGGCCCTATCTGTGTTAGAATGTTGCACTGGATATTCAAGAGGTTTGAGTTAGAATACTTGCTGTTTCACGTGTAAGTTACGTGCCAAATGGGGCTGGAACTCATAACTGTTAAAGCACATATTTATGTCAATTCCAATTTATAGGTTACTTGAGTAGTGAGTATGGATGGTCGATTTGAATCCCACATCCTAAGAGTATCGTGATGGCTGACTTATCCCCGATGCTGAGAATTTCCTAAATTTCGGGGTAGTTATATCAACACTAATGAACTGCTATTGGAGGGAGTTGTTTTAGTTCCATCGGTACAAAATCTCTGATGGCTTTTGGGGCATGGGAATAGATTTGGGAGAAATGCTAGTCCTGGTGTATGTTCTTCTATAAGTTGCGCTGATGGGAGGAACCATTGAAAAATTGTAGATGGAGGGAACTTTCCAATTCGTGAAACTGGTATCATACTATTTCTGCATACGCATGCCGGGTAACGTCCCTTCCTCCCCCCTCTAATCTCTTGACGTACTAACGCTGTCTTTCGGTATATTGTGCACTTGGGTTGGCCGTTTACAGGGGTGCCGACGAATATACGTGTACGAGTACAGAGTGGACATTAATTCTTGCAGTAAGCTCGAGTATGGGGTTTTCGGCCAACCCCAGTTTTCGGCCACCATTGCAACTACATTCACGCACTAAGCAAATCAACACAGTGTTCAACAAACTCATCCTCAAAATGAGTTTACTGGAGGAAATGATCATGTTAGCCCTTCAAGCCATTGAGGATAGTACCTCTGAGTGAAAAGCAGCAACAGAGTATGGGATTTTACATACTACCTTATAAAGTCATTATGCTGGGGGGTCCACAGCTCTTATTGGTTACCACTATCAACAACATTCATTACTAGAACAGGAAGGAGTCTTATACATCTGAGTAAGGGAGCAGAAGGCATGCGGCCATACTTCCTCATACTCCTGGGCTGGGGAAATAGCAACCCTCATACTTACCTTGATTAGAGATCTAGAGTTATTGGGAAAGAAGTGAATTGTAGGGTTTATGAAGCGGAACCCACAGATTACTAGCATAATTGGAAAGCCTATTGACCTAGTGCGTATTTGAGGTACTCACCTGAATCATATTCATGAGTTTTATGAACGATTCAACACAATTTGGGCATGCCACAATACCTAGCAGGGTGATATCTGCAATATGGATGAACACGGTATTGCACTTAGAGTTTGCAGCAATTCAAGGGTTCCGAGTGGAAGCGGAAAATGCAAAACCTATATACAGGCCCCCAAGAATCGAGAATGGGTGTCTCTCATTGAGTCAATTAGTGCAATAGGACACTATATTCACCCATTAGTTCTATTTAAGAGTAAAGAGGTATGGACCTCGTAGTTTATACCTGATAATATTTCTGATTGGTTGATAACGACAACTTTAAAAGGCTGGATATCGAATGATATTGGGCTTTGGTAGCTAAAGGAAGTCTATGTACGAGAGACTGCTCGCAAGCTTTCTGATACCAAAATCGTACATCAGATTCTACTCCTGGATTGGCATAGAAGTCATATTACAGTAGATTTTATGTGGCTTTGTAAGCAAAATCACATTGATATATTGTGTTTACCAACCTACTCAAGCTATATTCTACAGCCTTTAGACCTTGGAATGTTTTCACTATTAAAGTCACGCTATAGCAAAGAGATTACCGATCTTGCCTATCTTGATGATATGGTACCTGTCAAGAAATAACAGTTTATCTAAGGATATGAGTGTGCACAACAAGAAACCTTTACTACTAGGATCTTACGAGCAGGCTGGTCTGCAGCGGGTTTATTTCCCTGGAACTGATCGAAAACCCTGAACTTCTCCCAGCTTTATCATGTCATATCTGTCAAGTCTGAGTTACAGTTTTCAACTCTTTTGCTACAGCCTTTATCACTGAAATGAAAACAAATATGTGGTTCAGACTCTCTTCTCTACCCTTCTAAAAAACCAAAAGACAATCTCGAAGCTGTCAAACAACTTGATACCTTGACAAGAGCCCAGCGTACTATATTTCACAAAGCTAGAAAAGCTTTAGAAGAGGTTATTGCGAAACATGCTGAGCCCTATACCTCGAATTGTGACCTACAGTTTCAGATCATCAAGTTAGAAAGTAAGAAAAGGAAAAATAAAGTGGTTTCTAACCCAAATACTGTCTTTGCTGATGTGAAAAGCATTAAAAGGACGTTTGTAATGTGTTCGGGCCAGGCTCTAGTCACGTAGCGGTAAGATAGGAGCAGATGGCTTCTTGACCAACAAGAAGCGAGTGCTGCTGACTAAAGGAGTCTTCGAATTGGGTGTAATAGGAGATCAAAGAAGTAACCGTTCAACCAAGTATATTAAGGATACTGTCTGTTGAAGTCTGCTACTTCCACTGCGGGAATCAGCAGTCTTTAAATACAGCATATCGCTTATCTCCAGTATGAGCGATATTCCAAACATTGTGTGTATCAACTGATAGTACACAAAACAATACAAGTATCAAGCGATACTGTGAAACCAACATAAAATAATATGTGTATCAACCGATAGCACACGAAACAATACAAATATCAAATGATAATGTGAAACCAAACATAAAATAACCTAGTACCCATACCGGTTACACTCCCAAAATAAAATAACAATTGCACCAAACAAAATAACCTCAGAAACTCCTAATAGTCGGTAAATCTGCTATTCTCCTGAAAGTCCCCATAGGACCCATCCTCATCGTTATCGCTATCCTGCAATAATCTCATGTCGTCTTGCAACACCCATTCTGCCCTTTCCAGCCATCTCTCCAAGCTCTCCTGGCAGGGTGCTTCACGCACAAAACATCCTGATCCTTTGTAGTGCGGTAGGTCAATGTAGTTCCAGACTGTTCAGTCTTGCCAGTCCTCTGTTTCGATATCGATCCGCCCACAATCATTACAGTAGTCGACGTAAAAGATTTTCCAGTATGCTTCCAGTGGGATGGTTCCACTGCGAAGTAGTTTGTCCAAAATAATGTGTCACGCCTTGATGCTTATTTCTTCATAGGTCAACATTTCTTGGTTAGGGTAAGGTTTGTAAAAGGGTAAAGGTTTGTAAGAGGATACAGATTTTCAGTTTTTGGAGGTCTGGTAGTGTGGTTTTCTTCTTTTCTTCAAAAAGGTTTGAGGGATGGCGGGTGGTATTTATGTCTCAGTGTTGGCCTTGCTTAGGTATCGGCCTCGCTTAGGGGTTCAGGGAAGGTGGGTAGTACTTAATTTTGGTTTCTTCTGTCTCTATGCACATCTCACATTTTTCTGTGCTCAGGTAACTTCCGCTTCCAAAGCGGAATATGTCAGTCACTGTTTTGCCCCACATCCTTCCCATTGACTCGGTTGTTATTTCTAGGCATTTTTTGCAAATATGTGTGAAAAGTCGGTGTGTAAGGTATCGTCTAGGGATAATATCACGGTTCACCAACAGTCCCATTAGCTGATGGCGCAGTCTTCACGGCACTTGCTCATAGTTTGACATCGTAAGGCTGTTGGATGATGTGTTTCTTTTGCTTGTTATTCCCAGTACTCAGCCTCAGCCAGCTGAGCTAGATATGCTGCTTCATCTGCCATAATGCGATTCTCGTCTTACCTGGTTTCGAAATCACTCTCAAAATGGGCAGACCAGAATCCGTCTTGTATCCTTTCATCGGTATCTGGATGGAGGTGTTGTATTTCCGGTAGGGTTGGGCTCCAAGCCACCGTTAGATGGTTTATCGTCAGGGGTAAGTCGTCCTCTGGCTTGTTGTCCTCCCACCATTGGTTTACTAGTTCTAACACATTTTCTAGTCCTTTGAAGGGTTCCCAACCGTTTTCTGTTTCTGGGTCTGCTGCCCATTTCACCAGAAACTGGTCGTGGTCATAGCGCTTCATGTGATCTTGTATAATCTCCACTTCCCATTCTGGTTTCTCATTTACCGTAATTGGAGGCGGTTTTGCGTGGCTTCTTCCTGGGAAGGTGGTATTGTCGTTAGGGAGGTATTGTTTCACAGTAGACGCGTGAAATGTTGCTTGCCAGTTTCCGTCCATTCTGCTGTCCATTTCTACCGTGTAGTTTTGCGTATGGTCATCATATTCAATTATCTTGAACGGTCCTCGCCAGCGTGGTTGCAGTTTCTTGCTTCGCCCTGATTCTATTGCGAAAAGACTTCCATAAACCAACAGTAGGTTACCTTTCCATATCGGTGTATGGTGTCTGCGCCGTTTTGCTGCCGTTCTTATGCTTCTAAATCCCGCTAATTTGATAGTATTAAATACAGTATTATGGATTGCTTGGTGTCTGTTCAACAATTCGTCCACGGCCGGTACTGCCGAGTTCTTGAAATTCGCTAGCGGGAGTAGCGGGTAGTTGTTCCCAAAAATAGCTCTATATGGTGACATACTGTAATGGGGGCACCCCTAGGAAGATGGATCCCAAGGTTGGGACCGCACTGAACAACTTCAAACTTATTGCCAAAGGTTCACACAGATGTAAGAGTAAAGTAAACGGTAAAACTTAATATGGTTAAGCCTGACGCGTCACTCAATTATGGTCCCGAGAGGATTGATTGTTGGAGTAGGAGAGTTCTCGCGTAGACTTTCAGGTAGTTTTATCTTATGCCAGAAACTCCCCCATCAGTTTACTCCAACCATTCGAGCACACCCTTCTCCACTAAGGGTGGTCTGACACGCCTCCTGGCACACTCTTCGGGCATGCATGTGTCGACACACTCTAGTCAGCGTTCACCTTATGTGGTTATCGTTTCTGCGGTGCATTTCCAATATGCCCACCAGAGTGAAAACCTCTGCGCATTGGTGTCTTGCTAGTGGCTAACAGTCAAGGCACCTCATGAACTAGACTATCTATGACACCCTTCCCATATGCATTGATCTCTACTTGACTCCGGAGACTACCATGAGCGGTTTATCTATTTACTATTTACAGGTCTCAGGCTTCCGGTGTCTTCCGCAGGATGCAGTAGTCCGGGAGTGATCCAATGGGCGCTACCTATGACCACAACCTCGGATCTACCTTACCTGTGGTAGGAATCATGCTTTTAGTGTCTCTCCACTTCCCTTTCAGAGCCTATAGCGTTGGGAGCACGTTCGGGCCTGGTAGGTGTAAAACTCTCCCAGTCGCCCCGGCACCACCTGGGACTACCTTCCGGACCCCCACGGTTAACACTCATTAACTCCGTCAGTTTTGGTCTGTTTTACTCCGAACAACTTGGAGGAGGTACTCCACCTTCCACCCTATGCTCTCTATTATCCTCTGCGAACAGCTGATGGTCGACCGGATGGCAGTGACGTATATGGTGTTGCAAGCATGTCTGCAAAGATTCCTCTTTGCTAGACTGCACACAACTACACAACCGTTTGCCAATGACGTCCGGGCCTCAAGACGGGGCCGGAGGGGTATGATAGGAATAGTGTCTCCGATTTACAGCTTCCTCAAGGCTACATAGCTCGCCCAATAGCATCCTCCAGAACTCCCGATTCCAGTAACATCCATGGCTTTGCGTGACAAACATTCCGGTCATTTTCCTCGAACTCCACATGGGACTTTGTATTGAAAGGTACGGTAACTCAGGCCCTTGGGCAGGGTAACCCAAGCCCCATGGCAGGGTAACCTGATCCTGAGGGTAGGGTAACCTGTCTGGTGGACAAGACAACTTTTCCCTGTTACCCTGTCTATCCCGTTGCTGGAGATAGACGCTTCTGACCTTCCTCCAGCTACCCGGCCTAGCTGATCAACTGCCCCTTCAGATGTCCCTAAGTACGCTGACACCGCTCCCAGGTGTATCCAGGTACCTAAGTCCCTGACCAGCCAATTGTGTTCATTCTCTGAGCCCGGGCCATCGGGTCCCCGTAGGTCAAGTACTTACTTGCCTACCGGTTCCTACCAGTGCGACTCCTGGCTCCCTGTATGGGTATAGGTTCCGTCTGCAATAGCCCATGTATGCTGGGTCGTTACATCATTCCCCCCTTCCCTACGGTCTGCCCCGGACCATTAGCATCACCTCTTATTCCCACGAGTCGATTCCCGCAAGACCCTATGGTCCCTGGGCTTGAACGGATATCTTTGGTGCAAATCCCCAATGGCCTGTAAGCCTGTCCCTTCTAGCATCTCATAGGGCTCCCATGAGTTCTCCTCAGCTCCGCAGCCTTCCTATGAAACCAGGTACTGGACAAAGCGCGATGGAAACTTCCCCTTCGCTCCTCTGTACCATCGGCTGTCCACAACAGCTTCGATAACGTAACTGGGCTCGTTGCCTACAAGTTCCAGGGTAGGGGCTTCCTTTACCCTACCTGCTTCCGGATTCTCACTATAGGGTTCGAGCAACATGACATTGAAAACCAGGTGGAGGCTCTATCTAGGGGGCAGTGGGAGTTTGTAGGCCTAGTTACCCACCTGACATTTGACCACGAAAGGCTCAAACATCCGGTGGTCAACCTTCTCCATTGGACACTTCATGCGGACGTTTTTCCGGTTCAACATTACGCGGTCCACTTTCTTTGCCCGCCCAGCAGGCATATCCTCCAGGGTAACGTAGTCCGGTGATGGCAACCTTTTCTGGTCATGCCATTTCCATTGCCTTGCCTGTGCTCATTGGATCGTTTCTCGAATCTCTGCCCAGGTTCCTTCCTATTCCTTAACCAAGAGCTCACTACTAGGGTGTATTGCTTGGTTATCAGACATGATACCCGACAAGTTTGTCCTTGGGTTAAACCCATAGTTGATCTCAAAAGATGACAACCTGGTGGATTCTGATGTCGAGGTGTTGTACGCATACCCCACAACGGGTAACAGCGAAACCCAATCATCTTGGTGGTAGGAATAGTAACTACGCAAGTACTGCTCCAGTGTCTGATTAATCCTCTCGGTCTGCCCATCAGTCTCAGGGTGGAATACGGTCGAAACGTTTAGTTTCACTTGCAACAAGTGCATTAGACTCATCCAGAACTTGGATGTGAATCGGCTATCTCGGTTGGAGATGATTGACTCTGGGAGTCCATGAAGGCGTCAAACTTCCTTCAGGAATATCAAGGCAAGCTGCTTGATAGGTACCTCCGTGGTCAGGGGTATGAAATGGGCCATTTTCGAGAATCTGTCCACTATGACCCAGATCTTGGTATACCCTTCGGACTCTGGCAGCGCTACAATGAAATCCATTGAAATCGCTGTCCACGGCCGCATAGGAACATCAATAGGTTCCAGCAGCCCGAACTTCTTGTGCCTGATGGATTTATTTCTTTGCCACGCATCACATGTTCGCACGTAGTCAGTGATGTGCTCATCCATCTTAGGCCAATAGAAGTTAGCCCTAACCCTGCCAATGGTCTTGTAAGTCCCGCAGTGTCCCGTGATTTGGGAGTCATGTTCTGCCTTCATGATTGTCTGCTTCAGATTCTGACCCTTGGGAACATACTACCTGTTCTTGTACAGGAGTAAGCCCTTTTCCGTCGTGAAATGTCAGTTGACCTCTTTGTCACCGGCAGCTGTTGCCTTCAGGATTCTTAAGTACTCCTGGTCTTTGGTTATCGCTACCCGCAGTTGATCGAAAAAGGAAGAGTGGAGCTGAAATCCCTGGCACACCTGCAACACTTGTGGTCACAAGATGTCCCATTCCTGGCTCCCAACCCACTGTCCTGGGCGAAAAAATGACTGTGGCGGAAATTCACTCCCCCCTTCAGGGCGGTAGTCTCTACACTGTGACAAAGCATCTGCCTTCTCATTCAACTGTCCTTCTCAGTAAACCACCTTGAAGTTAAACGGTTGCAGGAACTCAGCCCAGCGGTGCTGCCTTCGGTTAAGGACCTTGGTACTATTAAAGTGCTCCAAATTCTTATGATCCGTATAGATCACCCACTGGTCTGTTACCGAGGGTAGCAAATGATCCCATTCTTTGAACGCCGCCACGATGGCCGTCATTTCCTTGTCATAGACATCATAATTAATCTCCGCTGGGTGAAACTTCCTACTATGATAGGTCACTGGATGCCAACTCTCATCTTCACAGAACTGCGAGAGAACGGCTCTTAATACAAGGTCACTAGTGTTGGTTTCTAGCCGGGTTGGCTGTTCAGGGTCAAAATGTGCTAGGATAGGTTTGGACATGAACGCTTCCTTCAAATGGTTGAAGGCCTGCTCACAAGCAGGTGTCCATTCCCAGCGGAGATCCTTCTTTGTCAAGTCCGTCAGAGGTTTTGCTATCTTGCTGAACCCTTCTATAAACCGACGATAGAAGTTGGCAAAGCCCATGAAGCTATGAACGTCGATAACGCAGGTCGGAGGTGCCCAATCCCTGATTGTCTGTATCTTCTCCGACAACATAGAGATCCCCATATCGCAGATCTTGTATCCGCGGAATTCAATCCGCCATTGGTGGAAACTGGACTTCTTCATGCTTACACATAGTCTAGGTTTCCGCAATTTCTCCATCACACGCCTCACCATTGCAACGTGCTATTCCATCGTTTCAGAGTGGATCAGGATATCATCCATGTACGCGATGACTCCTTCGTCCATGGGATCCCTAAAGACCTGCTTTATCATACTTTGGAAAGTTGCCAGGGCATTACACAACCCAAACGGCATGACCGTGTATTCATACAGTCCATGTCTGCACTGGAAGGCCGTCTTCCATTTCTCACCTTCTGGCATCCACAGAAGGTAGTAGCCGTTCTTTAAGTCCAACTTGGTGAACACAACGGCTTTTCCTAACCTATCTCGCAGTTCGTTCATCAACGGTAGAGGGTACTTGCTCTTCACAGTGATTTTGTTCAGCCCTCGGTGATCTATTACCAGTTTTAATGTACGATCTGGTTTTGGTATGAAGAGAATAGAGGCTGCTGCTGAGGAACTAGATCGCCGTAGCTTTCCCATTCGCAGCATGTCATTGAGATATTCCCGGAGTGCCTTAAGCTCCTTTTCCGATAATGGATAGATAGGCCCAAATGGAGGTTGAGTTCCGGGTTGCAACTCGATCGTATGGTCATACTTCAAGTCCTCCGGTAATGCCTCAATCCGTTCTTGACTGATGATATCCCCATAGTTCTTATACTCGGGGAGTTGCTTAACCGTAATGTCCGCACCTTCCTCATCGGAGAATTGCACAATTCCCAATAGGTACACATTACTAGGGTCTTCGGCTAGTAACTCTTCATCGGTCATGAACACTAACCGCCTCTGCTCTACCAGGCAGTTAGCCTTGCAGAAATCTGAGTGCCACGTTAGTGATCCGGTCTTCCAATCTATGTCAGGGTTATGGTCTTTCAACCAAGACATGGGTAGGTACCCATCCACCTTGGTGTCGGGCATATCCGCGACTTCAAAGCGCATCTCATTGTGGTGGTCACCTATCCTCATCTCTAATAACTTGGTATAGTGTAGACCTGACCCAGGAATGTGATTATCACTAGTGTCGCTTATCGGCACATGTACCTTTCATCGTACACATGGTGCCTGAGTCTGCTTAACCCATTGGCTACTAAGCACCGGCCCAGTAGCTCCACTATCGCGTAGTAGGAGCGCTTCCGCGCTAACCTGTCTAGCCCCTATCTTCCAGTCTAACTTAACCCGCAGGTGGATAGACTTAGTATGACAAGGCAAGTTGTCATGCTTCTGCCTCTTCGCTTGTCTTGGTGACTTAGTCATCTTGGCTTAGTAATTCCCTTTAGTCTCTTGCCTTTCGATACAAGAGCGGCCACAACGGGTTGGGAAATGTTAAGAGATTGGGATTCGTCTTTTTATCAATAAATAGGGAGTTTACTATCACGCCAGCATGATTTCGGGTACTGAACCCTTCTCAGGTAAACTTGAGAATAGCATTATTTATTTCATCAAGTCTAGCCTGAATCAATTCCGCTTGTACTAAACATAACAATTTTTTCCCTGAGGTGGGTAGAAGTCCGCTGTCAGACCGGTTCCAAGTGAAGCAGCCTTGCTTCCCCAATGTCGAGCATCTCCCGGAGCAGGACCTCCCCCAGCCTGAACCGAAATAATGTCCTATGACTTGCTCATCCAGCTAAGGAAATCCTGAAAGAAATACGTATAACTAGAACAAAGGAAATAACCAGAAACCCAACCAAGGAGAGATAGCCCAGTCCACCGCGCAGGGCCCACAACATCTACCTGCCCACACCACCTGGGTGTAGTCAGTATCAGAGTCGTTTATGCGCTAGAAGGGTACTTATCTATCTCTGAAGCCACCTCCGTGGCTCATGTCCATCTATCCCTCAGGGGTCTATAGTTATGGGTTAAAAAGATTACACCTTAAATAGAATGGGTTCTTAGCTATTCCGATCCGTTAGTATCAACCTCCATGATCTGAGGTGATGCCTGGCAGACTTCAAGTATCTTTGACGAGGAAGCCAGAGGTGGCGCTTCAATGCGCTTCAGCCGCTTGTCTGTCCCTGTGGGCGCACCTACCGGGGCTGACCGTTTCAACCCACGAGCCTGTTTGGATGAAGTAATGACTGGGGACCTGGCGGTACACTTCCTCCAGAAGTGACTACTTTGTCCACACTTGGTACACTGGTTGTGCTTTCTCCGACGTTCGGTCAAAGTCGACGGGATTTCCTTATGCGCTATTGCATACTCAGAAGTCGCTGGCTTTGCCTGTTTCCCCACATTGAAATTAGTAGGTTTGGCAGACCTCTGGTTTGGTCTGCCCAAACCTTTTTCCTTCCTCTCGAACCTCCCGGAAGTCGATGACCTATTGTCCTTTCTTTCCGTTAGCTGAGACCGTTGGACAGGATGGATAACCCTGTTACTAAACCGGGTGTTGTCTTCCAGTGTGTGTCCAACTTTCCATAGAAGATCAAGGTAGTGGTTCAAGTCGGTTGGATGGGGCTCCTTGCGTGCCCATGCGTTCCCGAACTTCCTGGGTAATACCCGACTGTATCTTGTCTCATACCTGTACTGGATCTGTATAGCCAAGCTTATACATGTAGTCAATTATCTTGTCCAGGTACTCATCAATGTGATGTGGCTTTAGCACCAGGTCTCGCCAGTCGAGAAGGGATCGGTCTTGTTCCGCTTGGTCACCGCTGAAACTTCGTTCCAGTCCTTCTCAGAATCCTTTCCACGTTCTCAATGGGTTACTGTTGTTAACAGGAATGCCAGTACGCTTGGCTGCCTCTTTGTTGATGTGTGAGTGCAGCCTGAGATACCATGTTCGGGTGGTATCTTCTAAGAGGGGGATCACCAGGTTCTCCTTGTCCATATCGGTCAACCTGCACCCCGCAAAGTATTTGAACTTGACCTCCACCAGCATTAGGAAGCTCGCAAGTTCGGTAACCTTTCCCTCAAATGCCGGAATACCGCTCAACTTCTGCGGCTTCTTTTGCCACTGTCTGGGGGATGGCCATGAGGTCGATCTGCTCTGGAATTTCCGTTGTAGCTTCTTAGCACGGCGGTCCCACCGTCATTTCTTCTTATCACTACAATCTTCCTTGCGAGTGCCGAGGAAGGGAGTCACATCAGGGAGAGAATCGGCATCATCATTATCCGAACTGTCATGGTTGGAGTCCCCTCGATCTCCTCCCCCTCCGGTTGCACCACCTCCAGGAGGCGCATTTCCATCTCCACCATCCCTGGCATTTCCACGGGGTGTCTCCCGTGGTCTATCATACCCATCAAACCGTTCCTCCTGGCCATCCTGATTCCCATCCCCAGGGGGGTTAGCCCCTGATGGTACTGATGCCGCTGGTGGAACAGGGTGTCGCCCACTCTCAGGAGTTGGGTTAGGCACCACCTGAGTTATCCGCAGAAATGCCTGTAACTCTGGGCAGCTCAGGGGTTGCATCGGGGGGCTAACGCGCCTCCATGAGCCACAATACCCACATGTTGGCCATCCATCTGCTTCCTTCTGCCTTCTTCGATGCCTTACAGGGGTCTCTTGTTCCTTCCTGCACCCATATGTGTGGTAATGAATCCACCCCACACGAGTTTCTTCCGATCTGCAGCCTGACAGGCAAAACTCGTCTTGGCTGTCCGACTCCCTACTCGTGATTGTGGGGAGCACGGAAGGAGGAGTCGGTTTTGAAGGGGCAGAGGGAATCATGGGTGCCCAAGGAACAGAGCGAGCAGGTGTCCCAGGTTTTGGTATCTGAGTTCCTCTTGATGGAGCCATGGGTACTCACTCTTCCTGGCACCTTACCTGTTCGAAAAATCTAGGTGATGCTGCACGCAGTGGTCGGAACCCTGGGGTAGCCAATACTGCTGGCGGGAAGGCTGTGGCAGGAAAGGTGTCAGGAGTGGGTAACGAGACAGGTAAAGGTGTGGGTCTTGGGACAGTGATGTGAGGTACAGGAGTTGCAACCGACGGTGTTGCAAGAGGGTTAATAGGAGCAGGAGTCGGCCGAGGCGTAGGGTCAGGTGTATCTGGTGCCGCGATACCCTTTGCCTTCGACGTCCTTTTCTCAATGCGACGCCCATCGGTTGGTCCAATCGCTGGACTTCCTAAACGACTGCTGGCAATTGAGGAGGGGACAGACAGAGAGCCTGTTGATGCTCTTGTGAAGGACGAGGTATAGCTGTAGCCTTCACCCTTGAGGCTTTCCAACATCCGAATACCCACAGGACCGAGGTACGCCCTCCACCGTTCATCCTGGGCCCTTATAGCCAGTTCCATCCCGAAGTTCTATAGCTGCGTGTGGACGAGCGGGAGTGGGGGCGCCGCCTCTATTATCAGTACATCATTCTCAGCATCAATACTATAACCCCCTGTGAAGGCCCTTTCCAGCACTGCCATACGATCCTTCAATGCCTTCTGGTCTCTTAACATTCGCTGGTATGCCTCCTGCTGTACCTTCATCCATTCTACCACTGCCGTAGTAATCTGTTTACGGAACACCTGCTCCTGCTGGGCATTCCAGTTCTTTAGTTCCCGCTTCACATCCTCAATCGACTTGGACACCTCCTGGATGATGTAAGGTTCGACGAACTCGCGGGAGAACCCGCCAAATGGTACCCCTTACAGTGGGGGAGAGAGCATGTTGTGGATGAGGGCGGAATCTTGAAAGAACGAATGCGCCGCAGCGTGAGGGTCTGTAATCATGAGATGAACACATTCGTCAGGTAACTGAATAGGGGCGGCTTCCAGAAGCAACTGGTGACTGTCCTATTCAATACCGCGGACATCCGCGAAAACCGACGCATGAAATGTGTTGGCGGAGTTCTTGTCAAGGGCAAGGTCTAAATCCAGGTTGGATTCCATTCTAGCTCGAAGTTCGGTACTAGCTATTGCGCTTTCCACCCTGGGCTACTTGTTCTAGACAAGGTTACCGGTATTCACGGAAGGTCAGTGCTGAAGGTTGAAAACAATTAATCAGGAGAGGAGTTAAGCGAGGAGCGCGCTTAATGATATACTGTAACGGGGGCACCCCTAGGAAGATGGATCCCAAGGTTGGGACCACACCGAACAACTTCAAACTTATTGCCAAAAGTTCATACAGATGTAAGAGTAAAGTAAACGGTAAAACTTAATATCATTAAACCTGACACTTCACTCAATTAAGGTCTCCGGAGGATTGATTGTGGGAGTAGGAGAGTTCTCATATAGACTTTCAGGTAGTTTTATCTTATGCCAGAAACTCACCTATCAGTTTACTCCAGCCATTCGAGTACACCCTTCTCCGCTAAGGGTGGTCCGACACGTCTCCCGGCACACCCTTCGGGCAGGCATGTGTTGATACACTCTAGTTGGTGTTCACCTTATGCGGTTATTATTTCTGCGGTGAATTTCCAATATGCCTGCCGGAGTGAAAGCTTCTGCGCATCGGTGTCTTGCCAGTAGCTAACACTCAAGGCACCTCATGAACTACACTATCTATGACACCCTTCCCATATGCATTGATTTCTACTTGACTCCGGAGACTACCATGAGCGGTTTATCTATTTACTATTTACGGGTCTTGGGCTTCCGGTGTCTTCCGCAGGACGCGGTAGTTTGGGAGTGATCCAAGGGGCGCTACCCATAATGACAACCTTGGATCTACCTTACCTGTGGTAGGAATCATGCTCTTAGTGTCTCTGCACTTCCCTTTCAGAGCCTATAGCGTTGGGAGCACTTGTGGGCTTGGTAGGTGTAAAACTCTCCCAGTTGCCACGGCACCACCCGGGACTACCTTTGGGACCCCCACAATTAGCACCCGTTAACTCCGTCAGCTTTGGTCCGTTTTACTCTGAACAACTTGGAGGAGGTACTCCACCTTCCACCCTATGCCCCCTTATATATCCAGCGAACAGCTTATGGTCGACCGGACAGCAGCGACGTATACGGTGCTGCCAGCATGTCTGCAAAGATTCCTCTTTGCTAGACTGCACACAATTACACAACTGTTTGCCCATGACATCCGGGCCTCAAGACGTGGCCGGAGGGGTATGATAGAAATAATGTCACCAATTTACAGCTTCCTCGAAGCTACGTAGCTCACCCAATAGCGTCCCCCGGAACCCCAGAT
Organism: Tuber magnatum; assembly: GCA_003182015.1. NCBI lineage: Eukaryota > Fungi > Ascomycota > Pezizomycetes > Pezizales > Tuberaceae > Tuber > Tuber magnatum. Next base: position 819,350 of record PYWC01000030.1, on the reverse strand, counting down.
TCCAGTATCATGCATGGCTTCGCGTGACAAACATTCCGGTCATTTTTTCCGAACTCCCCGAGGGACTTCCTATTGCAAGGTACAGTAACTCAGGCCCTTGGGCAGGGTAACCGAAGCCCCATGGCAGGGTAACCTGATCCTGAGGGTAGGGTAACCTGTCTGGTGGACAAGACAACTTTTCCCTGTTACCCTGTCTATCCCATTGCCGGAGATAGACGCTTCTGACCTTTCGCCAGTTACCCGGCCTAGCTGAGCCACTGCCCCTTCAGACGTCCCTAAGCACGCTGACACTGCTCCCGGGTGTATCCAGGTACCTAAGTCCCTGACCAGCCAATTCTGTTCATTCTCGGAGCCCGGGCCATCGGGTCTCCGCAGGTCAAGTACTTACTTGCCTACCGGTTCCTACCAGTTCGCCTCCTGGCTCCCTGTATGGGTATAGTTTCCGTCTGCCATAGCTCATGTATGCTGGGTCGTTACACATACCAAGGCTTTCTGACCATCCTGCATTTAGGTATGCTGCTCTCTCCGGTATGGCATCAAACTAATTGTTTTGTCTTGCATTGACTAGGTTTCGCAGAGCTAGCTTTAATTCTTGAATTTTCCCTTCGACTTGTCCATTCGTTTCTTGATGGCCTGGTGCCGCCTTGATATGCTCAATGGCCAGCGATCGACACTGCCGTCTCCACATATGTGACTCAAATTGTGGGTCAACATCGCTCATTAGGGATGTAGGGTAGCCATGGGATGTAAACATTTTGCTGCATAGAAGTTCCCAGGTTGTTATTGCCGTTACTTGCTTAGTTGTCGGTATGAGCCACGTGAATCCACGGAATCTATCCATCGCAACTTGAATTGTGTCATATCCCTATGAGTTATGGAAGGGTCCCGCAAAATCAATAGCTATTGCTTTGAAAATTTCTGATGGTAGGATAATTGTCTGAGCCTTTCCTTCTGGTAATTACATGAGTTCTTTATTTATCTGGCATGTGTGGCATTGAGCCACATACGCTCTGAAGTCATTCTGCATTTCTGGCCAAAATAGGTACTCGGTAGCGTATCATAAGTTTCGTTCAACACTGTGGTGGCCTTTGTTGTGGGTTTCACTAATGACATACTCCCTTAACATTGTATTTCCATATGCGGGGCCATTTGGAATATACAGGCAGTCTTCCCCGTATCTGGTTCTTGCGTATAGCATTCCGTTTCCAACCTTGTAGGAAGACATGTCGCCTGTGGAATCCATACTTTCATTGACCTTTTTCCAAATTGGTTCTCTGCGGTATGCTGCAACCATATATGCTCGGAACGTTCCGATCATTTTATTGACTGCTTGTAAGGTATCGTGTTCGTCTTCTATCTTGCTTCCTCTGGTTGTCTCAGGTATTTCTTCCTCCTCGCTGTCTTCCAAGACATCGTAAAGTCCTCGTCGATATTCACTCATCATTGGTGGTATAACTGAAACCATCGTTTCATTTGTTAGACTTTCCAGTTGTTCTGCTCGTCTAATAGGTGGTGGGCTATGAGGTCCTGGCATCCGGAATCCCTGTATTGTCTCATAAGTAATGTCCTCTATTGGTTCCCCTTGTTCAACCAATGGCGGACCATCTGGTTGTGGCATATGGAAAGCCAGGGCTTCTGGGTTTAGCAGTGCCGGGATTGCATAAGACCTGGGCGTAGGCTGGGCAAGGGTGGATGGCCCTTCCCCAGCACTATCTGGTCTCCCGCTGATCGTTTGTTGCCATTCCCAGTCATTGATTTTGGGGGACTCTGGAGGGCTCGGGTCGATGTCTGTACTTGGGGGGCTTGGTCCTTCACTAAGTGTGTTTGTGGTTTGTTTCCTCTTTCTTCTAGGGTGGTTGTTTGTGAATTTGATCTCAGTCTGATGATATGGGCAATGATCCACATAACAGTGCGAGTAGTGTAGCATGCTGTGTTGGAGTTCTTTGGGTGGCGTTTTTTGCAGGGTACACTGGTGGCCCTAATCATTCCCTGCAGTCATTGAGCAAGGGCTGTCAGAGGGTACAGGAGCCTCGTTAGGGTACTCAGTGTATGAGTAAGGAGGAGAGGTAGGAGAGATATCCCCTTCAGGTTCCATCATGTTTGATTCTTGCTCGTAGACTGTGTTATCCAAGATGTTGTCTGCTTCCTTTGTATGATCATGGACATAGAATGGATTCAAGTCTGATCCTCCCTCATATATCCAGGAAAGGGCATCAGCTCAATAGTTCGTACTTTCTGGTGTGTAGACTATCTTCGCATCGTGTTTTCCCAAGGCACTTAGCCATCTAACTTGCTTTTTGCTTGGGTTCTTTGCCGTTCGTAGGTGTGTTAAGGGTTGGTGGTCTGCAACTATTGTAAAGGAATTTTCTATTAGTACATTGTGGAACCGATTAAGTGCTTCCACTATTGCTATGGCCTCTTTATCAGTGGTGCTATAATTCATCTGTGCATTTGTGAATTTCCTGCCATGTAACGTGGCTGGTCGAGCCCTCTCGTAGGTGGGTCCTTGTCCTACCCATGCCCCTATTCCCAAATCAGAGGTGTCCATTACCAGCCAAATTGGTTCCTTGTTTCTTATACCTATTGGTCGCATGACTTGGTGATCAACAATTCGCTTTTTTACCATTTCGAATGCTGTCGGATAGGTTGTTGTCCATACGAATTTGGCATTCCCCACTAAGTCTGTTAATGGTGCTGTCATGGTCGCATGGTGTGGGAGGAACTGGGCCACATAGTTCACTATTCCCAGAAAGCGTTGCAATTCCTTTTTGTTTTGAGGTGTTTCCTAACCTGCGGCAGATGATATTTTCTGAGGGGATGCATGGATTCCTTCACAATCCACAATATGTCCTAGTACTTCTAGCTTGTCTGCAAATAGTACTAACTTCGTTTTGCTTGCACAGAATTTTGCCTTTCTGAGTCGATCACATACCAGCCTTATGTGCCTTTCATGCTCTTCTGGTGTACCTGAGAATATGAGAATATCATTGATGTATACCCATACAAAGTGATGTAAAAATTCGCTTAGGAGGTCTTCCATTATCCGCATGAATGTTGCTGGTGCATTCATGTCTCCTTGTAGCATTACTTTGCTGACAAATCGTCCGAATGGGGTTTTGAACGAGTTGAACTTAACACTGTTCTTGTCCACCCGTGGCTGGAAGTATGCGTCGCTTAGGTCAAGCTTGCTGCTGAATTTTGCTCGTCCAATGCAGTTAAGGATCGGCTGCTGGTTGGGAATCGATAGGCTATCTATGATCGTGTTATCGTTTCTCTGTTTCAGGTCCACTAGGGGGCGGATCCTTCCATCTGACTTAGGTTGTACGAACATAGGAGCCACTCCGGGAACCTCCTGTCGCACAATTACTCCAGTGCGTAATTTCTCATTTATCCAGTTCAGGAGTTTCCCCTTGTATGCTTTTGGGATTGAGTATGTTGGTTGGTTTTTTAGATTTGTTGGATCCTTTAGCCGAATATGGTGGCTCATCTTACGCATAGGGGGTAGCGTTTCAGGGGCCTTGTCTGGGAATACATCCTTGTATTCTTCCAACAATGTTGTTGTGGTGGTGTCTAACACAGCGGCTCGGAATTCCCCGCTTTGTTGGTTTGTATAGCACACGTAGTTTATTATCAGGAAATTCCACTGCTGTATCCCCACACCTAATAAGAGCATTATGTCTTTTTAGGAACGGCATTCCTATAAGGGCGTCGTATTTCGCGAGATTTCCTACCAGCATCTCCTGTTTTCTCTATTTCTTTTTTCCAATTCCCACTGTCAGACCACACTTCTTATGGCTTGACGAGCAGGAGCCTTTCATGGCCATATTGACTCTTGTTGGTTGGGGTAGAGACTCTGTAGGGATGCCATGGGTAGAGATAAAGGTGGCGCTAACCATGTTGCAGCCGATTGTTCCCATGTCAAATAGTACCTTTGCTGGGTGGCCTTCTATGTGAATCGTTCCTTCAAGAGCGTCACAGGGCCCGATTGCCTGTGTGGGTTGCGTTCGGAGGCTCTCCATTTCCACCGAGTTAATTTCCACTTTGCCATATTCAGTTGCTTCCACCTGGTTCGTACTTGTTTCTCGCTTAGTTTATTTTCCTTTTCCCTTTTTGGCATAGCAGTCCTTTGCATAGTGCCCCTTTTTCCCGTATTCGAAACATGTGCCTTCGTCGCGTCGCTTCTGCTTCTTATCTTTCTTCTCTTTTGAATCCTAGCGGTATGGTTTATCATTCTTCGCATTGCCCCGCGATGATGCTCCTTTGTTGTTCCTCTGTTGCGGCATGTGGGTTTAGTAAACTCCTGTTTTGTACAGGATAGCGTACTTACATTTGGCCCGCTTGACTATCTTGTCAAAGGTGTCTCCCTCTTCTTCCATGGGTTCCACCTCCTGGCACAGTCTGAGATGCATTGCTTCATACAATCTTTGTCACAGCATGTACTGAGATACTGTCCCGGTAGGTAATCATCCATGATACTTTAAGAGATCCATCGCGACTAAGGTTATTCTTTCCGTTTTACCATTTCGTACTTGCTGGATATCCTTGAACCTTTTGTATAGTTCTTCCGTGTTCTGCGAGGATTGGAATCTTTCTCTCAGGTATCTTATCAGGGTCGTTCCTCAGATGTTTTCCCCACTCTCATAGTGGTTCATTGCTTGGTGGTATGCTTCCTCTGCCTTTCTGGTACAGAAGCGTTCAAAGTACGCCCCACGTCCTTCTTTGGTTTTGTCCACTCCGTGCAGGGCCAGGTATTGGGAAGTGGTTGTTACCTATTAGTCAAATGCTTCAGGTTTTAAATCGTCCTTTTCACGCGAGAACAAGGGTGGCAGCGGAAGTTTGATTTTTGGTCCTGATCATCCGGCGGATTCTCCTTCGGACGTATTGTGTTCGGACTCTTCGTTACTGGAGCTGTCGTCTGACGAAGTTTCTGGGGAGTCACTGTGGAATCCATCTAGCGGTTTCTTCACTACCGAGTGATCTGATGTCTCTTCGTCATTTTCTTCCTTCTTAGGTGTGTCAACAGGTATGCTGTCTTTCTTTGGTGGTTCCGCCAGTACCTTTCCTTTACTAGGGCTATAGGGGAATAGCCCAGGAAGGCTGGTTCCTGCCTTTGCTAATTGATCTGTCGATTTACTAAAGGTCTGCTTGGCCAAGTCTCGCGCTAGTTGTCTTTCTGCTTCGTCAATTGAGAAGTCGCTCTTTGGCCTTTTCAGTTTCTTGGGTTGCCTTCTCTTGGTAAGGCCTTCTCGTGGGACCCGCTTCCCACTTCGAGTCTCTAGTGACTCAATGCTGTTCACTTGGCGGAGCCGAACCTCGCTTGGTTCTGCCATGCCCCACTGCTAGTTTCCTTATTGGACGCTTCGTAGGTTGATCAGACCAGGTCCATGCAGGTTTCTAACCACTTGGGGAGGTTAAAAAAATGTAAAGTGTTCGGGCCAGGCCCTAGTCACGTAGCGGTATGATAGAAGCAGATGGCTTCTTGATTAACAAGAAGCGAGCGCTGCTTAACTAAAGGAGGCTTTGAACGGAGTGCAATAGGAGATCAAAGAAGTAACCGTTCAACCAAGTATCTTAGACATACTGTCTGTCGAAGTCCGCTGCTTCCACTGCGGGAATCAGCAGTCTTTAAATACAGCATATCGCTTATCTCCAGTATGAGCGATATTCCAAATGTTGTGTGTATCAACCGATAGTACACAAAACAATACAAGTATCAAGCGAGACTGTGAAACAACAGAAAATGATGTGTGTATCAACCGATAGCACATGAAACAATACAAGTATCAAATGATACTGTAATGGGGGCACCCCTAGGAAGATGAATCCCAAGGTTGCGACCACACCGAACAACTTCAAACTTATTGCCAAAAGTTCACACAGATGCAAGAGTAAAGTAAACAGTAAAACTTAATATCATTAAGCCTGACGCTTCACTCAATTAAGGTCTCGAGAGGATTGATTGTTGGAGGAGAAGAGTTCTTGCATAGACTTTTAGGTAGTTTTATCTTATGCCAGAAACTCCCCCATCAGTTTACTCCAACCATCCAAGCACACCCTTCTCCTCTAAGGGTGGTCCGACACGTCTCCTGGCACACCCTAGGGGCATGCATGTGTCGACACACTCTAGTCGGCGTTCACCTTATGCAGTTATCGTTTCTGCGCTGCATTTCCATTTTGCCTACTGGAGTGAAAACTTCTGCGCATCGGTGTCTTGCCAGTGGCTAACAGTCAAGGCACCTCATGAACTAGACAATCTATGACACCCTTCCCATATGCATTGATCTCTACTTGACCCCGGAGGCTACCGGGAGCAGTTTATCCGTTTACTATTTACGGGTCTCGGGCTTCCGGTGTCTTCTGCAAGGCACAGTATTCTGGGAGTGATCCAATGGGCGCTACCCATGACCACAACCTCGGATCTACCATACCTGTGGTAGGAATCATGCTTTTAGTGTCTCTGCACTTCCCTTTCAGAGCCTATAGCGTTGGGAGCACGTTCAGGCTTGGTAGGTGTAAAACTCTCCCAGTCGCCCCGGCACTACCCGGGACTACCTGCAGGACCCCCACGGTCAACACCCGTTAACTCCGTCAGTTTTAGTCCGTTTTACTCCAAACAACTTGGAGCAGGTACTCCACCTTCCACCCTATGCCCCCTTGTCTATCCTGCCAACAGCCTACGGTCGACAGGACGGCAGCGACGTATACGGTGTTGCAAGCATGTCTGCAAAGATTCCTCTTTGCTAGACTGCACACAACTACACAACCGTTTGCCCATGACGTCCGGGCCTCAAGGCGGGGCCAGAGGGGTATGATAGGAATAATGTCTTCAATTTACAGCTTCATCGAAGCTACGTAGCTCGCCCAATAGCATCCCCCGGAACCCCAGATTCCAGTATCATGCATGGCTTTGCGTGACTAACATTCCAGTCAATTTTCCCGAACTCCCCAAGGGACTTCGTATTGAAAGGTAGGGTAACTCAGGACTCTGGGCCGGGTAACCCAAGCCCCAAGGCAGGGTAACCTGATCCCCATGGTAGGGTAACCTTGTCCAGCGGACAAGATAACTTTTCCCTGTTACCCTGTCTATCCCGTCGCCGGCAATAGACCTTTCTGACCTGTCTCCAGTTACCCGGCCTAGCTGTGCAACTGCCCCTTCAGAAGTCCCTAAGTGCGCTGACACCGCTCCCGCGTGTATCCAGGTACCTAAGTCCCTGACCAGCCAACTCTGTTCATTCTCGGAGCCTGGGCTATCGAGTCTCCGTAGGTCAAGTACTTACTTGCCTGCCGGTTCCTACCAGTTCGCCTCCTGGCTACCTGTATGGGTATAGGTTCCGTCTGCCATAGCTCATGTATGCTCGGTCGTTACAGACACTGTGAAACCAAACATAAAATGATCTGTGTATCAACTGATATCACATGAAACAATACAAGTATCAAACGATACTGTGAAACCAAACATAAAATAACCTGGTACCCGTACCGGTTACAAAACCAACTAACTGGTGTCTAAAGAACAGTATCTAGAAACATGGTCAAGCAGGGTTGTGAGTTCTGGTAATTGAATTGCAACCAGTTTATCACAAGTATCTGGTATTTAATAGGAATCTTTTGTACTTTTTTTGTAACACAAAACAAGCTAATTCTGTTTCACTTCAGGAATCCAGGAAATCACTTATTGCTGAGTGGAAACACCATTAGATCTATGTCTGGGTACAGCTCATGAAAGTGGAAACCAGCTTAAATATGAAACCATCTTCTCTGAACCATCCTTTCCTGCTCTTGATACTCAACAAAGTCACTGTATAACTTCTCCTCTAGTGCTAGCTACCACTATTGAGTGTTATTTCCACCTGCCGGTACCTGAGCTCTCCTACAGGTATTTATACCCACTGTTTCAATCTAGGGGGTTTTTTTATATACTTACTAATCATCCATTGTCAGATATTGAATAGGTCTCTAGCTTCTTGCTGTGTTGGTCTTCAGAACTCATCAGGTACTCAAAGGGAAAATTGATAGTATTTTAAGAACATGAGAACTTAGATCTTCTGCTGTTGGGTATAGGTTTGCTTGATTTGAACAATTGGATTAAGACTTCACTCTCTAAGTATACTTTCACTAATTGATTTCACCTCAGGACCTTGTCACTTCTTGGTCACTCTTTAGTTATAAGGCATTCCCAATCGCACTTCAAATTACAAAGTAAAAGAAAGTTTCAAAAAAGTTCAAATTATTGCACTTGCACCTGTACCTTCGAAGTATGTCTTTCTACTCTCTATTCTACCTATATTCTAGTATCTATAGTAGTATTTCCCTAGTTCCTCAGCCTCTAGTTGTTATTCAGAGTCATAAAAGCTTTTCTTGAATCTTTGGAAAGACTCATATAGATAGCTCCTTGCTAATACTATTGTAGTTAATACTACAGTAATTTTGGACTTATCCTGTATTTCAACTCAACTTTATATCATACTAATCAAAAATCTCATTTTAGATTCACCTTCAATCACTTGGCTCCATAAGTCACAACTCACTTAACTTCTTCCCCTGCCACTATAGCATACTTTGAAGATACCACATATTTCCGAGATAGTGAATTGCAAGAGTTTTTATGGTACTCATACTGTGCAGTCTGCAACATGGGCACTAATACCAGTAGATGTTGTTTGGTGAGACATAGGCCAAACCCTACCAAAATCGGGGGGTCTCGGAGTATTGTCTTCCAGCCACTACGGGTGGAAATAATATAGAAAGGGTTCAAAATTATTTGCCACAATAGCACCCGGATGGGGGAAAAAAAGAAACTGTGATTCCATCTTCCATTCTCCTGGAGAAGTTCTTAGAGGAGTGAAGTATGGAAATTTCTTTCAAGGTATCATATAATAATATTACCATAAAATTTATCATAATATGATACTGTAGCGGCTAAGACCAGGGTTGTTTCATGGGAAACCTACATTGCAGCAGGCCCTACTCAGTTCGCATGCCCACGGCTCAGTGCCAACTTGAGCTAAAAGCCTGGGATATATTATACTTCGGACATGCCAGAAAAAATTCAAATTTTTTTTTCTTCAAAGCTGATTTTCCGGATATCTCAGGAGATACAATGGCTCCAAAAGCCGCAATTTTGGTATTATTTTTTTTGGCCCCTGTCGCGTTACTCTAGTGCCATACGACCTCCATTGGCACTGCAAAGGTCGTTGGGTTTGGCAAACAGGGACCAGCAACAGGTTTTTTTTTTACAAGTACCTTCCGGGTACAAGTGCCAGGTAAGATGTTTTCGTACAAGACAGGGGTTATTTGCTGGTTACTATCCCTGCCTTGTATGATACAAAAAAATCTTACCTGGAATTTGAACTTTGACGAATTCGCTTTTTTGCCTAACAAATATTGTACCCTGTACTGTACAGTACCTATGTTCGTTACCTGCTGGTTGAAGACTGCAGCTATGGTACGAGGAGGTGAGAAGGATGGGTTCGTTACCCCCATTACACCATGAGCAATTTACTAGCGTAAATACCAAAATCACTGCTATTTGTCACAGCAGTCACGGGATTTAGGAGATTGGGATTTCAGTTGCGGCTTGAGTGTGAAAGTGAGTTTGAATCATCGTGTAAACAGGGGTGGTAAGCTCACCCCTCTCGCACCATATGATAGGTAACTTTAGAGAAGGCAGTCATGACCGCTTATTCTCCGCTGTCTTGGACCACCCGCCGCTGGATCATGAGGTGAGTCAAGGAGGCTGTCAAAATACCAGCGTCTTAATAACAAGTGGGTGGTTGAGTGTCATGACTCGATATCGGCATACTTTTGATATTTCTCTTAGGTTCTTACTCTTGGTATTGTATCTATGTCCTTCAACGGCTAGTAGGGCAGGGTGTGGGGGGTAGCTAACGAAGTTGGCAATTTTTTTCTATATTGTTTCTGAAGCGAACTATGATACGGGGAAAGAATTCGGAAACCTGAAGTTGGACTTTCTCATCGTGGGCTTTCTGTCGCCCTCAACCAATAGAGCCATTGAGCAACGGGTTCGAGTGCGCTTTCCAAAGGCACTGGATCGGAATCGGGTCCCAACGTTCATGTGAATCAACAGTTGCAAAGGCTAGACGCCACCTGACCCCTCTACCCAGCTCTTCAAGGTCCATTTGCGAGGGGGAGCTTTAATATGGGCTGGCCTGTTCGCTTTTCTTTGACCGGATCTGAGGCCACACCCCTAGAACACGCCAGATCTAAGATTACTAGGCCAGAGTGATATGTCATGACGTTCGCTTCACGAAATACTCCCTAAGACTCCTCATTCGAACTCCTCATGTGCTCCTGAAATGACATAAATATCTTTGTGTGTTGAGGGGGGGGGGGGGGTCTAGAACTAGCATTGGATAATTGAGAATGAAGTAAAAAAGGGGGAGCTCATTTTGAGTATCGGGCCGGCCTTGTGTCACATGTAAAAGAAGCTATTCTTCTTTGGAAGCACCTGGACGGCAATGTCTGCGCTGTGCTTGTTAAATGAGCATGATACCCGTAGAGTACGTAACCCGGGGGATGAAGTTTTTGCGGTTCGGTGGTTGGATAAATGTGATTGGGAATGGCGATGTGCATATCGGGGGATTCCGCCGCTCCTCTTTATGGTCGTATGATAGCTTGTGAAGGTTCTAGTTAGATTGGGTTTGATTGGATGTTCGGTCTTGGGGTATCTGTAAATAATTTTCCCTTTCCTCCTCGAAGGGCTTCTTGAATAGGGGGTCACAGAGTCTTGTCTTGTCACGCGGTGCATAGGGTATTGGGGTGCGATGCTCAGGGTATTTGTTTTAAAGTCAACCGCACCTACTCGAATCATACCCTGCACGGACGGGCGGAATTTCCGGTAAACGGTTCCGTAGAGACTGCAACAGTGTCCGTCTTCTATGGTGGCTGGCTGTTGCGGGGGTGAGAATAGTCTGGAGGGAAGTGATGGGGACACTTCCATATTGTCCGGACGTTGGGGATGCACCACCGAGTTAGAAGGTAGGGGCGCTAAGGTTGAAACTGTAGATCACTTTTAGCATACAATGAAGCATATTTACATCTCCCTTCACTAGCCTCACTGACATCGATGTTATCGTCTCCCCCGAAGGGCTTTTGCAGAGTCCAGTATGCTCTGATATGATGGGAAAAATTCGGGCTAAGGACCCTAGTTGGGGCCACGGCTAGCTCGTGGATTCGGTGGTTGTCTAGGCTTGGCGTGGTAAGGCTGAGTTTGTGCTTTCCGTGGCAAAATCTGGTGCACACGAAACAATATTTCCGATGTGTCAATTTACGAGACTTTTGTTCTGCCGCAAAAACTGGAATAATCGAACTTCACGCTGGGACGTTGGAGTTGCCTTTCCGAGTAAGGTCTGTCATGTTTTTCTTTTTGTTTCAGCGGAGGGCTGAAGGCCGGTTTGTCTCGAGGTGATTCCCTCCCTCTGCCCAAAGAGGGGAATTCTTGACGTCTCAGGGTCTCAGCATGAGGTCTGTTCCAGTTCCCACGGTATTGGTTTGTGTTTGTATCCCGTTTTACTTGTTGGTATGCGGGCTAAGGTGTTGCTGTACTCGTACAGGTAGGGGTGCGCTGGAGTATCTGGGAACCGCGGCGGGCTATCATGCACAGAAGACGCCACTGAAGACGTGAGATCTGATTGAGACAGGATAAGCCGTTGATGGGGAGCCACATTGCTTGTTTGCTACAAGGATTCAGTGGTTTGGCGGACTGGAATGCCACCAAGGGGAGTTTGTTTTTTTGTCCTGTGGAACTTCGGTTCCTTCCGCAAAGGTTGGGGGGGGGCTCGGGGCTCTGAGATCGAGTAGAGAGGAAGAAACACCGAGACCCCTCTACCAGATTTCCATTCAACCTAGCGCCTGTCGAGCTTTAGCGAGTAGAACGTTATCTCAATGGTCAGATTCTCTCCAAACAAACATCCACTGTCTTTAGTCTCCTGGCCTAGTCTCCGTTGATCATTCTCGGACAAATTCCGACTCGCCGAGGTCAAGGTCCCCTCTCCTGGGCACTTTATCAGAAAGGGTCCACCTACCGGTATTTGCCCGGTTTCACCCCTAAGAGGTTAGTGTGACATCAACAACACATGGGAACCGTGCCGGTAAGTACTTTACTTGTAGAGCCTCTTACTGCCGCAGGTACAGTGCTCAAGTAACTTATCATACAAACCCCCCCAACAGCGGCGCAAGATCGAGGCTGAAATCTAATGCCAGGGAGGAAGAACTAACTTTAGAGGTCTACCAGGGCCCTCTCCACCTCCTCCATCCCCTGGTATCCTGGCGTCAACCATATGCTTCCCTTCTCACACCTCACCGGGGTAGAGGCAAACCCTCTAGCGGAGGGTGTTAAACGGGTTCCTAGATCGTGGATCTCGAACGCGCTTACGGTGCTCTGAATCCGCTGTCTTTTTCCGTTTTGTCCTTGGTTTCCTGATCCTTCCCAGTTAACTCTAGAACGCGCCCCAGTGATACTGCACTTATGCTATGATATCCTGCTTGCTCTGGAAAAGAATGGGGTAACCTCTCCTGTTGCTTCATTTACAGCCTTAGTATAGTGCCGTGCCACTCTACTATCTCTCTGCATATGGGGCAATCGGTAGGGGGCAAAGAACGACAAGTTGGCGCAGAGGAACAAGGGGGAAAGAAAAGAGCGAGAGAGAGCGAGAGAGCGATTAGTATTTGTACCACCTCTACAAATTATCTACCACAGGATGCACCGACTCACTTGCATGGATTGGCTGGTCTCTTTTATTTGCCTCCTAAGTAAGCGGTTGTGCGAGAAGCGCCTGATATCGTGTTTGAACTGTCGGCCTTTGCTTGGGATACTGAAATTTACCGAAACAATGGGTGCTACTCTGGTGCAGCGGCGACATGGGTTCCTAGTTATGGGATGGTGTGTTGTGGATTTCCCCACCGCACGCCACCGAACGACAGCCGGAGCGGTGAAACACAATTATTTGATTGTAAAACTAGGGCGGGTGGATTCCACTTTTCCCATAGGCCCGGCAGTTTATAAGGAGGGGGCTTCCCCCCAGACATTCTCTCTGCTGTTCGACTACCTTTATTTCCACCCTCCATATCCATCGCGAGGGAGACAAACGATTGCCCTACATGTCGGAGGTAAAGACTACCCCCAACATCTCCGCTTACCAGTCTCGCCAAGGGAAGAAGGAAGCTGTCGCAAATGTATTACTCGCCGACGCTTTGGCCCAGGCCAAACCTAATCCATGGACTGCGAGGATGTTCAAGCTTTACTTCTTCCTGCTAATTGCTTTCTTGAACTCGTGTATCAATGGATATGATGGTTCATTGATGGGGGGTATCAATGCGATGAAGACATACCAAAGGTGGGCTTACCAACTACCGAGTGACAACTGGGAAATCTGCTGACCCCTCCGCAGGTATTTCAATATGAAGGATGTTGGAAGCAGCACCGGATTGGTGTTCTCAATCTACACCATTGGTAACATCGTTGGTTCGTTTTTCTGCGGTCCATTCACAGATTGGTGGGGTCGAAGATGGGGTATGTTCATTGGTGCCAGTATCATTATTCTCGGAACCTGCATCCAGGCTCCTTCCACCAGCAAGGCAATGTTCATTGGCGGCCGTTTTATTCTTGGTTTTGGTGTTGCTACTTGTGCTACTGCCGTAAGCCTTCGAACCTGCATCCATCGCGCCACAAAAGCTAAGAAATTTTAGGGTCCTTCATATGTTGCCGAAATGGCCCATCCCGCTTGGCGGGGAACCATTACCGGCCTCTACAACACCTTTTGGTTTGTTGGCGGTGTTCCAGCATCGTGGGTTCTTTGGGGGACCGAGAGTGTGTTTTGCTCCATACACCCATTAAAATACAGGCTCTGATTGCTAACTATGTCTCGAGGCATTGAGAGCGATATCTCATGGAGGCTTCCCATCTGGCTTCAAGCCGTTGCTTCTGGTGGCGTTATTATTGGGTGTCTCTTCTGTCCTGAGACCCCCCGTTGGCTGATATCCAACGACCGCCACGAGGAAGCCCTCGAGGTCATGACCGAGTTCCACGGCGAGGGTGACCGCGAGTCGCCAATCGTGCAGCTGACATATAATGAAATGGTTCAGGAAATCGCCACTGAGGGGTCTGATAAGCGCTGGTGGGATTACAGAGATCTCTTCAACTCAACGAACTCATGGTGGCGTATGTGCTGTGTTATCGGTATGGCTTTCTTCGGACAATGGGCTGGCAACGGTGCCATCTCCTACTTCATGCCTGTACTTCTCAAGGCCGTCGGTGTCGAGAGCCCCAAGACCCAATTGGTGTGTTTCCATGCCCCTATAGTCGGAAGGCCAGATCTAACAATCTTCATAGCTCTACAATGCCATCCTGAACGTCATCTCCTTTGTTATGTCCACAATCGGTGCCCGCTACACTGACCATCTCGGTCGCCGCCCCGTCTTGTTGATTGCTACAACTCTCTTCGTTATTGAATGGTCAATTGTCACTGCCTTGACTGCTACTTACGGACACGAGGGCAATACCAATGAGAACGGATCCCGCGCAGCTATCGCTTTCATCTATCTCTTCGGCATCACTTACTCCTTTGCCTACACTCCCCTCCAAGCCCTCTACCCTGTCGAGTGCCTCTCATTCGAAACCCGTGCCAAGGGTATGGGAATGTATAACTTGTTCGTCAACATTGCTGCTTTCTTGTAAGTCTATACATTTTACAAACTCCTCCACCGAAACGTATCACTAACAATTCCTACAGCAACACCTACGCCATCCCCGTCGCATGGGAGCGTGTTCAATGGCGCTTCTACTACTTGTATATCGCCTGGAATATTTTCCAAGTTATTTTCATCTACTTCTTCTTTGTCGAGACCAGGGGCCGAACCCTCGAGGAGATCAACGAGATCTTCGACGCCCCCTACCCCAAGAAGAAGTCGTTAGAGAAGCACGTTGTTGTTATCACCGAGCATGGTGCTGCGGAGAAGTACTTTGGGCTAGAGACCCACGCATAAAAGCATTTATAATTCTTTTAGGTTTTAATTTCTTTTTGTAGTGTTCATTGGGGTAATTTATTTCCGGGTTTTCTTTTTCTTTTTCTTTTTCTTTTTCCTTCTTTTTTTTTTTTTTTTTTTTAGAAAAAATGAGCGACCGGTTCGGTTTTGGGTGGTTTGTTTTGTGATGATGCGCTTATTGTGTCTTTGGAGGCCACTGGAAGCTTGCTTATCATAACCGTGCCAAGGTTCCTGCTCGATTATGTAAACAGCGAGCATTTCCAAATCTCGCAGCCCGCCTACGGCGTGCCTAACAGCTCAACATAATATAGCAGCTCAACATTACATTTCTTGTATAAAAAGACAGAAAACCTAAGTACATCAAACAACCCTTCTCCTATTCCACAAACAAAGTTCCCTGTTTCTTACATGCTGTTTTAAGTCTTTAAAAATAGGTTTCCATTTTCATTTTCTCTCTTTTACGGCAGCAGTTTGAAGAAGTTCAAGCTGTTGCTGTGCCTTTTCCACCTTTTGTAGTGCATCATCTTCAGCCTTTTTCTGTATTGCAGATCTCGCCTGATGCACATAGATTACACCACCCTTCTGAATAAATCTTTGGCTCCTATTTTGACTGTTCGCGCTTATAGCTTCTGCTACCTGGGTATATTCAAGCTCCTCATATGCATGTGTACCAGCATTGGCTTGTGCTAGGTTTCCTTTAATAAATAAATCAAGGCAAGATATAAATGAAGAAGAGAGAGGATCACTCTCTTGAAGGAAAGTAGTGTGTTGCTTCAGTGATCTGATCATTTGGGGGGTGGAAAGAGGAGGTTGTAATTGCTCGCATAGAGGTGGGGTTACTGGTCTGGTATAAGTACTTCCAATGTCATACTCATGAAGATGACTGACCATAACATGAGGATTGAATGGAATGAGGCTGGTTTTGCGAAAGGTAGAGATGATGGTAGAGGACTTAAAGGCTTGTATGTGGATCTCTGAAATACTGTTAAAAATTCAATCTTGTTGAAATCTGTACAACCCATTCATGTCGCCTTGTCAATTGCCTCTGCATGGTAGTGTTTCAGAGGCTAGAAAACAACTACATCAAGAGGTTGAAGCAGGTGAGTTGTGTGAGGAGGCAGATAAAAAGGTATTATTTTATACTCGTCACAGTAGTCAATAAACTCTTTGGTACAATATAAACTGTATCTGTCTAGCAGCAATAGTTGGTGAAGTTCAACTTGTTAGTGCGAAGAGAATTTTTCGAAGTGATATAGCCAATCAAGTGATATGCTATTATTAGGATAGCCTGTCTTGGAAACATCAACTAAAACATCATTCTCAAGGTTTGTTTTGGTATACTAATCCTCTAGGTGAAGCGTGACTTGTAGGATAAGCAGTAGCGGTAGCATATATCCATCCCCACTTATCGTTTCACAAGAGGTAATCAATTGGCGATTACTCATGCTCCCAAAGTAGACTGGTTGATCTGGATCCAATGTCACTATCCATTTGTCCCTTCCTACTCCTATCCGGAACCCAGTCTTGTCGAAGTTGTATTGATCACCTGGTTGAATTCCGTACTCATCACAAATGGTCTTATATTGTTCAAACCAGTTTAAAATATCAGCTGGATCATGTGCAGCGAAATGGTTTTAATCAAGCAACTTTTGCTTTTGAATAGCAAACTGTAGATAGTGTGCAAGAAAACGTGAAGTCCAAGTCACTCCAACCACAGGTACTGGTGAGTTGGGATTGACCTCCGACCCGGAATCAACATGGTTTCTTTGAAGAATGGCATTCATGCAACTTGTCACCATTGCAAACTGCACAGAGGTTCCGATCCGATCCAGCCTTTCAAGGTACATGTATACAGCCATTTCCTCAGCTTCAGAAAGCCTTCGATTTGTGGGAGGTTGCTGTTCTCGACACTTTTGTCCATTCCACCATGCCCGTAGCCGGCTTTGTGGAACATCAAACTGTCATGCTATGGATCGAACATTTGGTGTTTCTTCTTCGGCTAAGAAGTCTAAGGCATCCTGGATGTGAGATTTGGAAATACTCACTGTTTACATAATCGAGCAGGAACCTTGGCACGGTTACCAGTTGTATTACCGGAATTTTGGCGAACTTAATCATATTACTATACTTTCCCCAACCGATGGTTGCTCAACCAGGTTCATTCACCGCGGGGCGAGTCTTGTTTAACCGGAGGTTCTAATTACGTCCATGTCAGGGAGAGCGCTTCTGTTAAACCTACGGTCTTTTCCCTGCCGCCTACATTCCACACACTTCCTCCCCTCTCCCTTCCCTATGCCTCGCTCTGCCTTATAGAGGTTGCGACTCCGGCATTCCGACCGCTGTGTTCCCTCGCCCGATACGACGCGGCAACCACCGAGGGGATACGGTAACTGCCCTCGAGAAACCGCACCTCCGGACTACCCTCCAGCCATCGCTTCCCCATTCCCGCACTGCCGACACCACCGGATTCCCATCCCCCCCGCAGCCCGTTCGAGCCTTCCCCCCGGTTAGTGTTTCCCGCCATCGCTCCCTAGAACCGGTTAGCTGGACCCAGCAGCATCCCAGATTCGGCCTTTAGGTAGCTTGGCCGGACTTGCGCTATATCGTCTGGTTATTCTAGCCTATCTGTTCTTCCCATCGGGGTGACGATACCTAAACGAGTGATATCCCATGATCTAGCGTTCGTCCGGATGTCTGAGCTCCGGAGCGAGGTCGTTGTGGGGGAGCTATTCGGCTAGCGTACGGCATTGCGGTCCGCACCTGGTGAGGTGGGGGAAGACTTCTATGAGTAACCTTTGCCCCTCCACTTGTTAGAGGGTAAATTATTCGTTCCGGCGAGATTGTGGTAGCGATCACGAGACGGGTACTCATGTCGCTCGACTTTGGAGTCGGGCACAATGCGCCAAAGAGGATTACCATGGTTCAGGAATATTGTAATACTCCTATGTTATAATATACTTGATAATTTACGGTGCCTGTCCAAATTTTGCCTTATTCTCAGCTTGACCCCGCCCATTTTTCGCCACTGATAATTCCGGAACGCCATCATTCCTTTTAGCAATGAGGGGGTTGTGCCGCTAGCTCTCAGTGGTTGATATTTATGATTTTCTCTCCCTTCCTAGGGGTGCATCCGCCTCCACAGTACGGCCAATTGGTGATATCACCTGAACCATTGTCCTTCAGCTTAGACGAAAAAAATTCCGAACCCGCTTTGCAGCAGGATGAGTACCGGTTCCCAACCCGGCATTAGGCAAGATGCCTAGCCCGCGTCATGGTTAAGACATCAAGAACTGATCAACCCCCCGCCCAATTAACGGAGCGGGAGTCCAGGAGTTAAAACCCCCCCCGTAATGAGTTATATCCTTGAATCATCCATCATCTGAGGCCGCAGGAAATAGCTACAAATCTCCCCGCATGAAGACTGGGAGATTCAGCGCCTTAACTTTCCAACATGGCAATAGGGTAAAACTAATACTACTGTGAGGCGGTAACTTAGGTTGTGACTTTAGGCCATACACTTGAGGGTGGAGTCTGCAACCTACGGAGAGCGGGGGAAGCAGTGGGGGGGAGGAGAGGGAGTAGGAAAAGTCGTTCCGCTTCATTCAAAAAAGCATCCGTAAATTCTGCAAGATGACCGAATTAGTCCGTAAGGTGATTATCATACTTGCCACCAGACCATGATATGATACCACTTTACCATCTCTCGACGGTCCCGTAAACGTACCGAATTTCTCTCCCCCACTAAAAAAGTCGGGTTTGAATAGTTACCACTGGTAAAAAAAAAAAGTATCCAGGATCTATCCAATTGTCGCAGCGAGGTTCTAATCTCCCTCCAGGGGCTGTCCGATAATTTCTTCATTCAAAGCGGCACGCCATACGGGGTCTATCCGGTGGTGGGGCTGTAGGAACCCGGGACGGGACTGGACGGCATCCCGTGGTCCTTCTAGCGTGTGAAGTCTCGCATTGGCCGTCTACGGGTATGACCGCCGGTGACGGCAAGGTACAGCGGGGGGAAGGCAAAGAAGAGCAGGGCATGGCATGAGTAATTGATGGATCGAGCGGTGGGGTATTATAGAGGCGTGGTGCGGGGGGGGGAGAGGCTGTGATAGATTTCAAGAGTTTCAACGTATAGCAATAGGGTGCGCCGGACCGAGCTCGTACCATAGCCCCTCCGGTCCTACCCTCGGGCAGATTTTACCTGAGACTAGGGGGTCTCTATTGTCGGGTGTGCATACGCAGTGATGATCACTACAGGCATTTAGCTATTACACCGCGAGTGAGAAGGAGCCCGAGCGCCCCACACTAGTTATGATACCATCCAGAGCGAATTGTAATCCTTCGGAAAGGGATTTTATGAATTTAAACGTTGGTCAGTGGTCACTAATGCGGGAGTTCCCTTATTCTTACTCGTAGAATGGCGCCATAGCTGAAACAGCAAACCCGACAAAATGCTGTAAATTCACGACGAGGCGAAGGGCCAACGAACAGGAACACCACCTCGAGCGATATCCTATGACAACAGATCACCAGTGCCCACTGAGCGGAGCGGCCAGTCAGGTCCTAGCCAATGCCCACCAACACCCTGCATCCCTTTCCACGAATGGCACAGTTATGTACGAGGAGGGTCAAAAACGTAATAAGCCCAAAGGAATTGATTATACGCTCGGACCGCCCCAATCCCATATACCGCCGGCCATTTATCGTCGTTTTGGAGAACGGGCTTAGGCTTCGTTGGAACGATTGAACGGGTCTCGTCTTGTCTTGTATGATATCCCCCCACAGGGAGCGCCCATCTATCTCATACCCGACTCTTTCCGGAAAACGTGGAACCTTCGCGTGACGAGGAATTATGAAGGGCTGGTTCAGGCTATAATTCCCAACATTACGGACTCAACGGGGCGTTTGGCCAAACGCGATTGTGGTTGTAGAGGCTGAGATCGGGTTTCTCTGGATTACGATTTGGAATGAATATCGTACCCTCGGGTTAGTTTCGTTAGCGACATTGTTTCCAACGTTTTTGTATATATCATAGCCAAACCAATGATCTCAAAAGCAGAAGATAAATCCCCAAATTGAATCATGTTTTCAAATTTACGATTTGAGGCCGGATTGCCAAACATCTCTTAAACCCTCTCCCCATCTTAGCGCTAGAGAGAATATCCATAGTATCATATGATATGCTGCCCAGAGTCAAACACTCACCGCCTCATATCATAGCAGAACCGGTCCCACTCACAGCTTTATCGCGAAATCAAAGGTCATTAATAACCATTTCCACCCGTAGGATCGTCCTATACTAACTCATTGAACTCCCGGACTCCTGCAAACTGCCCGTGGGTAACCATTTCTCCCCCAAGACTTCAACGGCTACCCCGGCCGGGCACTCCACGGAACACGGGTGTGGGAGCGAACACACATGCTGGTAGAGGGTATGATAGATTTCCCATATTTTCATCTGGGATTAGGGGCGACGGTTTTTGTTATTATGGGAGCTGGGACACCTTCCGAGGATATTTGTATCTAAGTCACTTGCACTTGTGATAGTGGAGTAGACCTGGTGAACAAGATATATCTTTAAGACTCATAGATTAATCCAAGCTTGCATGCTCTTCTAACTGAAAGGAAAAATACACTCCTATTTATACCCTTCTATGGTTACGTGAACACTAACTCATACCAAGGAAATCTGTCTAACCTGCTAGAATCTTCTAGCATAACAATAGGTCATGTTGCTGTGTCACATGACCAACACAGTCATGCCACCGTACAGGAATAAGATACCGTATTTTGAACACTTCCCCTACGGTTCCATTCCCAGCCTAACGTTACCTTAACTAATCCCTTTGTACCTATATCCGCCAAAATTGTGCTCTGTTCCAACTGCTATCCCATCTATCTTTCCCACTTCCCATAGTTCTCTAGTGTAATGGTGCTGAACATCGATATGTTTTGTTCGGTCGGAAATGCCCACCTTTTCAGTAAGCTTAATGGCTGCTGTGTTGTTACAGTATAGGAATGGCACAGTCCCAATTCCCATATGTGACATCACTCGGCTTAGCCAGATACTTTGTTGAGTGGTGGATGCAAGTGCAACGTATTCGGCTTCTGTTGTAGATCTTGCTATGGTTTTTTGTTGCTTCAATCGCCATATCACGGTACTTCCGTAAACTTGTACAATCAGATCGGTAAATGATTTTCTGTCTTCAAGATTTGAGGCGAATGAAGCATCACTAAAGATCTTCAATGATTGCTCCTTGTTGTTGCAGTTATATCGTAATCACTTGGTCTTGGTTCCTTTTAGATACCTTAGTACCCTTTTGGCAGCGGTACAATGTGTGGTGGTAGGCTGTGAGAAGAATTGGCTGAGGAAGGCAGTGGCATGTGCGATGTCAGGTCTTGTAACGACAGCAGCATACACCAGTGATCCAATGATGGACTGGTATTGTCGTTGGTCGTATAGTTGATTATCATCTTTTGCTTTCATAAGTGTAGTATGGACTTCGATAGGAGTAGCAACTCGTTTAGCTTCACTTAGGTCAAATCGTTCAAAGATCTCAGTAATATACCTTTCCTGGTAGATTTTGAGATTATCTTTGGAGATTTCGATCTACATGCCTAACAGTAGTGATGCTTGTCCAGAGTCCGTACATTGAAAATGGGATTGTATTTTGTCAATACATGTATCGACTAGTGCGGGTTTTCTGGCTATTAGAATATTGTCAATGTAAATGCAATCAAAGAGGTTTTTTGCAATGAGAATACATGGGTCGAAGTTGGTAACTTTAAGGTTCATGGTTTCAAGGGTTTTGGTTAGCCGTTGGTACCATAGTTGTAGGGATTGCTTGAGTCCTTACATGGCTTTCCTAAGCTTCCAGACCTTAGCTGGTTCGCGATACCTCTCTGGGAGCTCCAGGTAAGTTTCCATGTCTATGTTGCCATATAGGAAGGTGCTCTTAATGTTGATTGGTCGGAACTTGTAACCACGTTGCGCTGTGTTAGGCGGTAGCCGACTCTAAGGGCAAGTGAGGCAGGACTAAGGCCTGATACATGACGAAGTGCGTGCTAGGAAAGCTCACTCGAGATGTCAATGTAGCAGTAAAATATAAAGGTGTATTATATAATGAATATATTGATAAGATCTCTTCTCCGTCACTGATGATGTCTAAAAAGCGTGGGAGGCACCTTGATATTTATATTCCGCATCTGGGTGTTCGCGGACTATCTACTCCTTCCACCTTCCCTCTGTGCCAACTTCATAGACCCCGAAAACCTTTACCTTGCTTGACTCTGATTTCCTGAACGGCGGAGAGGGTGTCCCACCCCTCTCTTTGCTGTGTTTGTGCTAATCATAGTCAATTGAACCCTTTCACTGTGGCAAGTGGTTACTGGCCCTTTCTCTGCATATGAAGTGATCAGCTCCGATGACAGACTTATCAATGCAGGTGGATTTCCTATCTGTCTGCGTCAACCTGCGGGAATCATGTTCCTGCCTTATTGCGCCAATGGTGGTTAGGCCTTGTTGCACTCAGGGTTGATCTGTCACGTGGAAGGCCCACATCTGACTCTACCTTATCATGCCTTTGGGCATGGGCGAACAACCGTCTCTTGGGCATTATCCCCTCAATAGGCATGGTCTTTGCATGCATTTATCTCTACAACCAACTGACCAATTTAGTTTATTCGACCTCCTCAGAGTAGCTGAGAATCCTCTCTTGAAGACTTAGTAAAAACCCCTCAGTTGGCGATCTTCAGTGGTGGCGTAATTGCGGGTTTTGTGCCCGCATCGTATTGGTAGAAATTAGCTCATTCTCCAAATACTTCGGTGGACCCTGGGCTCGAACATGTGACCTTTTACCAATGATCACGTGACATGCCCGTTACGCTATGCCAGTTCATCTTATGTGTAACATGAGCTCCCCTCTCCAAGAGTTTGGCTCGAATCTCTATATTCTAGTTCTCTAGTAGTATACAAATTTAGTTCCTTTAAGGACTTGGCAAGATAGGGTGAAAAACCTCTACGCGTTTACTGGGCCACACCTAAGAAAACCCTTCCTTGTCATCCTTCGCCTATATCCATGGCATCTCTGGGTTCTCCCGGTGAAACCCTTCCACCAATTCCACTGCATGTTCCAAATGTTCCAGCGGTTCCCAGGTGTTTTCATCCTCTGAACACCCCTGCCACTTCACAAAGTACCTGCATTCATTGATCCTCCTTGTGCACCCGTGAACCCTGTAAGTGTACGCAATAACCTCAGTCTTTACTATCCTTTCAACCTCCCATTCCAAGTCGCCATTTATCTCCTCGGGCACTCTGGGAGGCTGTTCACGAGCCGCCTGAACCAAGGTCCGGTAAGGCTCTAACAGTAATACATGGAACACCAGCTGGATCTTCCAGCACTGCGAGATTTCTAGCTTAAATGCTCTGTTGCTGCGTGGCTCCAGGATTTTGAAGGGTGCATACAGTTTTGGGCTAAGTTTTTTGGAGGGTCTTTTGGTACAAACATTTTTGGTGTTAAGCATGACCAAGTCGCCTCTCTGAAAGTTTGGCTGTGGTCTTGCTTTCTTGTTGTAGTACCACCCCATTGCTTCTCTGGTTGCCTTCAGTGTGGCCATCCCCTGTCCATGTATTTCCTTCATCCAGTGAGCATACGTGGTGGCTCCTGGATTTTGAGCTTCTTGCTCCTTCACCCACTCCGTCTGTGGGTGGTATCCATAGTTCGCATAGAACGGGGTTAGTCCATGTGTACTTGTAACGTAGTTATTATAGGCATGCTCTCCTAGTGGGAGCAGTTGGTGCCAATCATCCTGATCATAGTTGACAAAGCTTCAGAGGTAGCCTTCCAGGACTTGGTTGGTTCTCTCCATTTGTCTGTCTGTCTGAGGATGGTACGCCGGCAACATTTTTCGCTTAATGCCCAAGAGTTTGCAGAGGGAGTCCCAAAATTCTCCCGCAAACTTCGCATCCATGTCTGGGATGATCTCCGTGGGTAGCCCATGTAGTTTCCATACTTCTCGGAGAAATGGCTAGGCTACCTCCTTTGCCATCGCATTTTCCTTTAGCCCCATGAAGTGGGCCATCTTGGTGAAGCGGTCGACTACCACCATGATCTGCGTGTTCTCTTCCGACTTCGGTAGCTGCGTTATGAAGTCGGTTGAGATAGAGGTCCATGCAGCATAGGGTATTTCCAATGGCTGTAGAACCCTATATTTTGTGTGCCGTGGTGCTTTGTTATGTTGACACTTATCATATGACCCTATGTAGTCATTTACCCATTCCGCGAGCCCTTTCCAGTTGAAGTCTCTTGTTATGATTTCTACTGTTTTTTCCGGGCCGAAGTGCCCTGCAACCTTTGAGTCATGGCTGCTTTGCACTATCAGCATTTCTAGGGCCTCGTCCTTTGGAATGAATAGCTATCACTTGTAATAAAGGAGGCCATCCGCTAAGGTTCAATACATTGGCCTTTCCTTTCCTTCATCCCGGAGCCTTTCCAACTCCTCTTTCCTCATTCTCCAGTCCTGGTCTGTCCTTCCCTTATCCTCTACCAGTCGCAGGAATTGGGCATCAAATTTTCGTGCTGTTGCTTTAATAACCACTGTATTGCTTAGCACAGTTTCTTTGGTTATCAGGGCCTTGTGCTGTCTCTGATCAAACTTATTGAAGTGTTGATTTAGTCCACTTTCTTCCCTTAGCTGGCTGGCTTCAGTTTGGGTTCCGACCATACTGGTTCCTGTGCTTCCGAAACCTCCTGGGCCCCTCTTGGAATTGTCTAGCTCCATTGCTTCGTAGAGCTCTCCTTCGTGCATCCTTTCTACTACAAGTTGCGCAACTCGTTCGCCCTTCACCACATGGCAGTCCTGGTCCTTCAGGTTGAATAGCAATACCTTCACCTCTCCTCCGTAGTCTCTGTTAATAACTCCTGCCCCGACCATGATCCTGTGTCAGACAGCAAGGGCACTCCTTGAAGCTCCTTGGCCATAGGTTCCCGCTGGTAATGCTAAGGCTATTCCAGTGGCTATTGTCGCTTGTCCGCAAGCAGGCACTATTGTTTCTTCCAGTGCATAGATGTCATGTCCAGCTGCTTCGCTTGAGCCCCTTGTTGGAATCCTAGCTTCAGGGTGTAACCGCATAGCTCGAGTATTTTCAGGCTCGGGTGTGTTCTGACCTGGACCTGGTTTGTAACCAGTACAGGTACTAGGTTGTTTTATGTTTGGTTTCACAGTATCGGTTGATACTAGTATTGTTTCGTGTGCTATCGTTTGATATACACATTGTTTTATGTTTGGTTTCACAGTATCGGTTGATACTTGTATTGTTTCGTATGCTATCGGTTGATACTCACATTGTTTTATGTTTGGTTTTACAGTATCGGTTGATACGTGAATTGTTTCATGTGCTATCGGTTAATACACGCATTGTTTTGCAATATCGCTCATACTGGAGATAAGCGATATGCTGTATTTAAAGACCACTGATTTCCGCAATGGAAACAGCAGACTTCGACAGACAGTATTCTTAAATATACTTGGTTGAACGGTTACTTCTTTGATCTCCTATTACACCCCATTCGAAGCCTCCTTTAGCAAGCAGTGCTCGCTTCAGGTTGACCTTGAAGCCATCTGCTCCTATCATACCGCTACGTGACTAGGGCCCAGCCCGAACATGTTACAGGGTTCCTGTTCACTTCCTACCACTATAACCATAACTTGGTTAAAATGCACAGGGTTTAAGATTAAGAGCTTCTCGCTTTGCGCAGCTCTGCCCTTAGGATAGTACTCCGGCCATCTGCTTAATGTGTCTGGTTTCCCGCCACTTGACCCTGGTCAGTACACAATTTTGAAGTTAAAGTCCGCTAACTTCTGTGCCCACCTTATCTGCCTGGCACTCCAGGCCTTAGTTGTAAGGAAGGATTGTAGGTTCTGATGGTCCGTAAATACTGTTATGGGTTCCTTTGTTCCTGCAAGGTGGTGATGCCATTCCTGGAATGCTTCAATATGGCGAGCAACTCTTTATCATGGACATCATAGTTGCGTTCTGCCGAGTTGAGTTTTGGGAAGTGAAATGCTATCGGGTGTAGTCTTTTCTCTATATACTGTAACAGTCTACACCCTAGTGCAAAGTCACTGGCATCTGTTTCCACCACTGTATTTTGGTCCGGGTGGAAATGTGCCAAAATAGACGCCGTCACAAACTGCTCCTCTAGGAACTCAAAAGGCTCCTCCTGCTCCTTTCCCAAGGGGAATCCCTTGGGGTCGCCTTTTAACAACTCAGTTATGGGTTTACAAGTTCCCGAGAAATTCCTGATGAATCCTTGGTAGAAATTTGCAAACGCCTTCAATATTTGTATGTCCTTTATGGACTCAGGTCTCTTCCATTCCCTTATGGCTTTGACCTTTCGATCACTCATCGTGATCCCGTCAGTTTTCACTATACATCTCAGAAATTCCACCATCTTCATGTGGAATACTAACTGAGTGATAGATACTGCCAACCGGTATTTTCACAACTCCTCTAATACCTCCTTGACTAGTTTGACGTGGTCTTTCTCGGTCTTGGAGTATATTAGGATGTCGTTTATGTATATGACCACTTTCAAGTCTAAGAATCTCCTCAGAACCACGTGCATTATGTCTTGAAAGGTAGCGGGCGCATTTACCAGCCCAAATAGCATTACTCGGTATTCGTAATGGCCATACCGAGTTCGGAAGGCTGTTTTCCACTCGTCTCCCTTTTTAATGCATATCGAGTGGTACCCATCTTTTAGGTCCAACCTGGTGAAGATACGTGATCTGACTACGCGATCCCTGAGCTCACCCATGAGTAGTAGGGGGTATTTGTTGGCAATCGTAACCTTGTTCAGCCCATGGTAATCCACACATAGTCTCAGCCGTCCATCAGGTTTTGGCACAAAAAGTATTAGTGCACCTGTCGGTGACTGGCTTGGTGTTATTTTTTCTTCGCGTAGCATCTTGTCAAGATACTCTCGCAACGCCCATAATTCCTTTTCGGACAGCAGATATATTGGCCCCTACAGGGGCTTCTCGCCTTCGGTCATCTTGATCTCATGATCAAAGGTGTTATGACTTGAAAGCCGTTTCACTGCCCGGGGCAGGAATGGATCGGCGTACTCCTGATAAGGTCTTGGCTGAGTTTCTATCACTACTGCCTCTGGGTCCTCTGGGCCTGCAATTCGGCCCACATATCTTGCTGCGGGGTCTAAGGCCACTGTCTCATCCCACCCAATGCAGGTTCCTTCATCTTCTGGTTCCAGGTATTGCTCACACTGCTCCACCTGGAACGTCCATCTCTTTCCATCTTCAATCAATGATAAGGGGTGTTGGCGATGCCACCAACCAAATGGTATTATTAAGTCATGGATCCCCTAGCTCATGACTTCACATGTGATATCCAAGCAATGTCGGTTAGCCTCAATTTCAAGCATGATGGGGGTCGTATAGCACCTTCCCGTATTCTGGGATTGTGCGCCGTCAAACCCAGTTATACTAACTGGGGTGTCTCGCTGTATCGTTTCTAGTCCCAGTTTTTGGACCAGCGCTTCTCATATGACAAAGATCTGCAAGCCCGAGTCTAATAACACGCAAATCGGTACTTATTCCCCTTGTGTTCTTAGATAGACCGTGCCTTGTGGGCACTCGTAATATATAGGTGTTGGGACTTGAGTCTTCTGTTGTTTTGGTTCCCCCATAGGGTTACCCTGTCTTCGTTTAACGGACATTTGTGTATCGGGCCTTCCATAACATTGGGTGTTTGTTATTGTGCCTGCACAATTTCGGCCATTTAGGCCTTTTCAGACAAACTCAGTCCCTTGTATGTATCTCCTTTTGTGCCTTCTTTTCCCTCAGTGACGATATTTAATCATACTGGTCTATACCACTAGTGCATAGATGAGGGGGTGACCTTTCTAACCTGGCCTTAGGTGTTCGACTCCTGCTGTTGCGTACGATTTAGTGCGAGTACGCTGTCCCTTGTCTCACCTAGCGACCTGTAGCCTACCCACTCGCTGTCACCGGTGGTGCCATCCTGAAACTGGGGGAGCGCCTTCAGGCAGTCCTGCACTATCCTGACTCCTTTCCCATGCATGACCTTTGGAGGCAAGAGTTGGGGCACCCTGAGTTGCCCCCCACAACAGTCCCCTCTTCATGCGTGCCAGGTTTGAACCTTCTCTACCCAGGAAGGAATATAAAGTCATGCCGTCCCGTGTCCCGGTCAAGGGTCATTCTTCTTCGCGTCCCCATGAGATAGGTTAACTTTCTCTGCTATACATGCTTTCTTATGCTGTTCACACTTCTGTTCCTGCCTACGCTTGGAATCCAGTCAGTGTGGTTCTCCGACATTCTTGAATAAGCCATTGCCCTAGCTCAGAATGTTGGTCGTGGTTTTTATACAGGGCTCCCGGTTGTCTGATCTATCCCCCTTCTTGATCCAACAACTCCCAAACTCTAGGTGCTGGTGGCACATAGGTTTGGTCCACTGCTGGCCTTGGGGCGGTATTGCGAACCTCCATGTTTCGGGGCCTAGACTTCACTGCTTTCCGCTGCCCTATCATTGTGACAATGGCTCTCTTCTGACAAGCTCCCCACTTGTGGTTGGTGAGTCCACACCGGGTGCAGCTTCTATTCTCCTGGCATTGGTCGACCAGGTTCTGGGGTATTCCTTCATAAGCTTTGTTCCAGTGGGTATGCTCAACCCCTGAAATCTTGGCTGGTTTGTTGGCCTAGGCAAAGCTTGCTGACTTGAAAGTTCCAGATGCCGTTTTCCTCAGGAACTTGCTAGGTTGCCCTTCTTCCTTTCCTCGCTTCAGCTCCTTTTCTCTGTCCTCCTATTGTCGTTTCAACGGCCTGCAAGAACTTGACGAACTGGACAGATTGTCTCGTCGTTGCCTTTCGCTATCAAGGAAAGCCTCCTCCTGGTTACCGACTGCGCGAAGGTGCTCCAGCCATTTGGCATCGGTGTCGTATCTCTTATGAGACAGCCGTCGCAATATTGCCCCCGGTAGGCAGTCCTCGACTATCTTCCTCCATGCCATTCCCTGAAGCTTGGCCTTGATGTTCAAGTTTTCCATCTGGGGAAGGTATTTATCGATGCCCTTCTCATACTTGATTTTTTCCATCTGTTCCAGAGCTTTCCAGTCCTTGTTGATTGGTGAGAATCGTACGACTATCTCATGCCGGAACTGTTTCCAGGTCAGCAATTCAGGATGAGCAGCATACACTTCAAGCTCTTCCATGCTCTGTCTATACCAGTTGCTAAAGGGTGTCACGTCGGCCCCCTTCGTTCTTCCCAAGGCATATATAATTCTGTCTTTATCCACTATCCACAGCATGGGATTTCGGCTAAAGTAGTCCTGACACGCGTGTAGCCAGGTTTCTATATCCTGGTAGGACTTTGCTTCGTATACGAAGGGAGGGTCGGCGGGCTTCTACTGATGTAAAGCAGTTTGTCGGGCCAACTCCTTGGCCAACTGCAACATCATCAGGTGTTGCTCCTCTTCTTTCGCCATCCTTGGCCTTCCCCTTGGCAACATGCCCGGTCGGCAACTTGATCCTTCCCCCCCCATTGTCCGACCCATCATCTCCTGGGTCCAGATCTCCTGCTCCTCCCGCCACATTGCGGGGTACCCCGATTCTTTCCTGGCTACTGTGTATGGTCTCTGGCTGGGTGTTCCTTTCCGTGGGTCCCTTCCCTTTGTCTTGTTGGGAGAGACCCAACCGTCCTCTTCCTGTTTCGCCCTTATGGGTTAATCCCCCCTGATGCGATCCCAACGCTGTTTGAACCAGCGTGGTTATTTCCCTTGTCGACTGTGCAAACATCTGGGTCATATTTTGCTGCATGTCCTGAAGCCCTGCCATCACCTTTTTATCGAGGGTCGGTAGCTTTGTAATGAACTACAGTTCCTGGGTCCCCTGATATTGTCTTTCCTCCTCTAGCTCTTTCCGGAGTTTATCCAGGCCTGTGTAGAGCTCTTGATCTCTACTCGCTGATTCTTGGATGGTGCGTCCCAGGTTCTGGTACAGCTGTCCGCTTACTGCTGCTTGTTGTTCCGATCACTCGTGCATGCAGGCAAGCACACCTTCGATCACTGCTTTAAATCTGGTGATCTTGGCTACTACTTCTCCTTCTAGTTTCCAACTCTTGTTTTGCCAAAGCGCCAATTTCCCCCCAACCAGCTTCTCCCTATTCAGAAGTCGCTCTCTTACTTGCACCAGGCCTTCTGCCGTCTCTTTCCTCTCGTCAGATAGGGTCCCATATACGACCATCTGGTCATTCTGGGTTTGGGTAACGCTGCAGTCCAATTGGCCGATTAGTGTTCCAATGTATGTGGCGAAGGCACCCAAGTCGGTAGTTCCTGAGGGGGTTGGGGTCCCAGAGCGCGACCTCTCTCCGCTTTGTCTCTTTGTGATGCTTTGGGTCGGGCCCCTAGGTACTGGTGGCCCTGACGGGTTTCTGGTGTGTGTGTAGAACCTAGTCGTAGTGGTGGGATGTCATATCCTGGAGGTGGCAGTGGTAGTGGAAAGGGGCTATCTTAGCCTAGTTCACATGCGCTGATCAGTCTCCACTGTCTCTTAGTGCATAGCATGTCGGTGTCGCTAGAATCCTCCGATCCCTCTTCAATCCTTGGTTGCGACATTGAGCCTTTTCTTTCTATAAGCGTGAGGTTTTTGAGGGCCCACTTGATCCTGTGATCAGTGAACCAGAAGGGGTCATTCTCGTATTCAAAGACTTTGCTTATGCTGAGATCAAACTCGATCTCGTAGACGTGTGGGTTTCGTTGGAGGTAGATTTGAGATAAATGGTGGAGGGTGCTAGATAAGTGATCCTCCAGGCTCATTGAATGAGATGATGGTAAGCCTCAGTAGTATAGAAGATATCAATATGGTGTTAGGCGGTAGCTGACTGTAAGGGCAAGCGAGTCTGGACTAAGGCCTGATACGTGATGAAGTGCGTGCTAGAAAGGCTAACTCGAGATGTCAAAGTAGCAGTAAAATATAAAGGTGCATCGTATAATGAATATATTGATAAGATCTCTTCTCCATTGCTGATGATGTCTGAAAAGCGTGAGAGGCACCTCAATATTTATATTCTGCATCTGGGTGTTCATGAACTGTCTACTCCTCCCACCTTCCCTCTGTGCGAACTTGGTAGACCCCGAAAACCTTTACCCTGCTTGACTCTGATGTCTCAAACGGTGGAGAGGATGTCTGACCCCTCTCTTTGCTGCATTCGTACTAATCATAGTCACTCAAAACCTTTCACCATAGCAAGCAGTTACTAGCCCTTTCTCTCCATACGAAGTGATCAGCTCCTATGACAGACTTATCAATAAAGATGGATTTCCTATCCATCTGCGTCAACCTGCGGGAATCATGTTCCTGACTTATCGCGCCAATAGCAGTTAGGTCTCGTTGGGCTCGTGGTTAATCTCTCACATAGTAGGCCCTCATCTGACTCCACCTTATCATGCCTTTCGGCATGGGCGAACAATCGTCTCTTGGGCGCCGTCCCCTCATCAGGTGTGGTCTTTGTATGCGTTTATCTCTACAACCATGTGACCAATTTAGTTCATTCGACCTTGTTAGAGTAGCCGAGAGTCCTCTCTTAAAGACGCAGCGAAAGCCCCACGGTCGGCGACCTTCGGTGGTGGCGTAATTGAGGGTTTTGTGCCGGCATCATATTGGTGGAAATTAGCTCATTCTCCAAATGCTTCAGCGGACCCTTGGATCAAACACGTGACCTTTTACCAATGATCACGTGACATGCCCCTTACGCTATACCAGTTCGTCCTATGTGTAACAGACAGCTACTACTAGCAGAAGTCTCAGGGATTCTAACTGAGCAACCGGGGCATTGACTTCTTCATAGTCTTCGCCTAGAGCTTGGTTGAAACCTTTTGCATAGTATTGTGCTTTCTGTCATTCAATGGTGCCATCCTTTTTAACTTTGGTCTTATAAACCCATCGTCCAGTTAATACCGTTTTTCCACTGCGGTTTTCCACTTCCACCCTTACTTCTTATTTTCTCCATACCTTCATCTCTTCATCTATGGCTTTTCGCTATTCATCTCGCTCTTGTGATTCCATGGTCTCACTATATGTATTGGGGTCTGGTATGTGGTACATGAAACCAACAACTGTATGTCTGGGAAGGTTTCCTTCTTCATTTCGAAGCTGTTTATCAAGTTTCTCTCTTCTTTCTTACAAAAGTTGCATCTCGTCCTCAGTTAGGCCTTCCAGCTTACAATCCCTTTCACTTTATTTTATCTCACGTTGCAGAGATCGTATCTCCTTCTCTATTTGAAGTCAGTTCTTGTCACATGCTTTCTGCATTTGAGTTCATTCATAAGTGGAATAACGGGGTGCTGGAGGTGCTGAGAATGAGGTGTCTAGCGGAGGAATTGGTGTTGACTGGAATTCACTGGGCATAGAAGTATTCCGAGGTGGTACTGGTCTTGTCAGTCTTAATGGGGTAGATGTCCCATCCTTTTCGGAATATTCCGATTCACTGGATTGATCCAACATTTCCTTCTCTGCTCTTTCTCTTGTTCATTGAAAATATTCAAATGATACCCGTTTTGTCTTTCCAAATTTCACATCCCTTGCTTCGATCACCGTATGCCGTTTAGGTATGTAAACATGGTAAATCATGAGACTGGAAGCATACCCAACTAGGAGACCTTCTTCTGCTGTCTGATCAAATTTTCCTCGCTTCTCAGCTGGGATATGTACCATGCCATCCACGAACCGGGGATGGAGATGGCTAATCATGGGTTTCATCTTATATAGTTCCTCGAAAGGTATTGTTTTTATTGATGAATACCACTGATGATTGTAGAGATAAGCTACTGTGGAATAGGCTTCTCTCCACAATGATTTTCGTTCAGGTGGCATCATGCATCGTACCATTATTCTGAGAGTACGATTCAACCTTTCTGCGACTCTGTCTGATTCAGGGTTGTAAGCTGGTAATGGGGTGTAGATGACTCCTTTTGTGTTTAAGAATTCAGACACTTTCCAGTTAACGTATTCGGTTCCTTGCTCGGTATACAATTGCTTGACTCATTTACCAAATTAAGTAAGTACCATTTCCCAGAAGTGTTTTATGGCAGTTTCTGCTCTGTCCTTTACCTTTAGTAAATAAATCGAACAATACTTGGTATAATCGTCTATAAACGTCATGTAGTAGACATTCTTTCCCAATGTGGTTGTGGACATTTGACCACTAGGATCGCAATGGACTTTGTCGAAAGCTGATTTGGTTTCGATGTCCTTTGACTTTGGTTTTACATGCCTGGGTTTGTTCTGATTGCATGTTGTATAGTGAAAGTCTGATGGAGGAGTGATAGGGGTAGCATCCTTGTAACAATCCTTAATCACATGCGTATGTCCAAGGGCCTTGTGCCATTCTTGGTAAACAGAAACAAAAGACTTCTCATTACTCATCCTAATATACCACAACCTGCTTTTCTTATCCACAACTATGAAAATCCTCCATTCCTTCTCCAACATGCTTCTTTTTTTTTCTACCATAACCTTTACTCCAACATTGTCCAATCGGAATTCAGATGCCAATAAGTATTGAAACGTGAGTACATAAAGTGCTTATTTGAGGATAACTATATGTTTGGTTCTGTCCAGCAGGTGCATGTGGAGGTAAGCATCTCTGGATGCAGTTGCCTGGTGAATTCTACTGTCTGCAGTTACTATCTTTTTGGAGGAAGTCGTAAGACTATAAAAGTCACCGGAATTGGGTGATATGTGGTTTGATACTCCGGAATCACATAACCATTCTGCGGAGACTTCCCTGCTTCTTGTACTGGAGACAACCTCTTCCTCTGTGGTTGGAGGTTCATTGGCTTTCATTATCAGAACTGTGACTGTAGTGTCGGTAACTGCTGCGGTGTTTGGCTTGTTGTCCCGTTTCTTCTTTTTGGCTTTTTCCATTAAAAGACCTCAACCTTTGTTGATTTTGGGGGTATTACTTTTCCCACCTCTTGCTGCACACTATGTGCAATACATCTGTTTCTTGTTCTTGTAAGATACTAACAGTACCTTTTCCTCCACTTTACCCTCTCCTTTTTCTGCTGCCCTACTTAGAAAGTAATCCCGAACATCCACATATCTGGTTGTCTTCCTTGCTGACAAGACATCACATAGATCAGGAGGCAATTCATTGATGGATAGCATGAAGACAGCACCGTTGACTTCTTCTGCCTGTGTCTATGCCCGCATCGTAGTTTGGAATTTGTTGGTTGTTTCATCGTCAGCGGGTGAACATCGTTGAGCAAGATGGTTCCATGTAGTTTCGAACATTGTGGCATGGTCGGAGATGGATTGGGTAGAGACAAGTTTGATTTTCCAGATGGCTTCAAGTAGCATCATATTGGTAGCCAGAGTTTCTTTATCGAATCGGTCTTTGAACGCTTGCCAGACTTCTGCTGCTGAACCTTTGGCAGAGATGTCAGTATGGTAGATGGAGTTTACTGCTTTGTAGAGGTAAAATCTAGCTTTAGTGTCCTTTTTCTTCCACGTAGTAAATTTTGTAGCATCGTCAGATGCTCTAACCA
The DNA here is from genome assembly GCA_003182015.1 of Tuber magnatum. Classification (NCBI taxonomy): domain Eukaryota; kingdom Fungi; phylum Ascomycota; class Pezizomycetes; order Pezizales; family Tuberaceae; genus Tuber; species Tuber magnatum. Next base: position 784,767 of record PYWC01000030.1, on the reverse strand, counting down.
TTGGGATTTCGGCTTCTTTTCCGTTCCAAGTACTACCTCTGATACTCCGAGGACTTTGAAGGCAACCAGCCAGGCTTGCACCCAAGTCTGGTAGTTCTCTTGTGCTTGTAGTTTTGGGTAGTCGGTTACGGATAGCTGGAAGACAGTTTTGGTATCATTCAACATATTGCTTTATCGTGGTATGGATCCAATTACAGTCATTTCTGATCATCTGCTTTGTGGAAGGGGCCGCTTTCTTTGTAAATAAAATTGCCAGCCCTTTATCTCACTCAGGTTCCTGATTGCGTCACGGCGTAGCTCGTCATAGTATTTTTCACAATGGGACGGAAAAAGATAATCAGGTGAAAGAGGGCGTATTTTGTTGTAGTGCGACCACGTCCACCAGTCTAGTGCATCAAAGTACTGGCGGGCCAGGTTGGTTTTGTAGAGGGGGGTATTTGAGGGGAGGATCAACGGTATACACTCACTTCGGAGAACACTTATGGCCTTGTGGTATATGATGTGCAGGTTTGCGGAAGATCTCACAAACCCGGACTCATAATCTAAGAATATTTGTATCTAAGTCACTTGAACTTGTGATAGTGAAGTAGACATAGTGAACAAGATATATCTTTAAGACTCATAGATTAATCTAAGCTTGTTTGCTCTTTTAACTGAAAGGAAAAATACACCCCTATTTATACCCTTCTATGGTTATGTGAACACTGACTCATACCAAGGAAATCTATCTAACCTGCTAGAATCTTCTAGTATAACAATAGGTCATGTGGCTGTGTCACATGACCGACACAGTCACACCACCATACAGGAATAAGATACCATATTTTGAAAACCATCGGGGAGGGGGGCATAGACAGGAATCTCTAGTTGATAGGGAGGTCCCCCTGTGCTCAATAGAATACCAAGAGCTTGAGAATCAGGGGCGAAAAAAGGGGCGAGCAAGAGAGGATCTGACAGAGATTATGGAGTATAGATGCATGGCTGAGGGCTGCTAGACCCCCATATATTGATAAGTGCATAAACAAAGAGTACGATGATGCAATATTTGTGACCCGTGATAACCCGGTTCAAGGCATCGAGTCTGACCTTCGAGTCGGGCTCTGAGTGAGATGGACAAGAAAGGGAACAATCAAAAGCCGAATGGCATTTTATGATGGGTGTCCAAAAATAGTGTCCCTTCCTATAAGAACTTTCAGGCACCTTTTTTTTGCCGCATCTGGAGTAGCTACTGTGATCATAGTTAGTTTTTTTTCTTTCTTAAATTTTGTGTGATTTCTTGCGGTTCAATTGGATAACTCTAATTGCACAAAATAACGGTACACATTTTGCAAGAGCCATAATGCTCTCTCCAACCTCCAATGTATCAGGGAATAAATTGATAATGCAAAAATTTCAAGAGACTCTTATCATCAGTCCAAGTCCTGGTTTCCCAACACGAGGTAACCAGGGCATCCGTACCATCCCACTCAAGTGCATCTGAGGTAAATAAGAAATTCAGAAAAACTAAGAGACTACGGTTAGGGAATAGGAAAAGCCCTGCCACAGCTTTCACGATGTGTTCAAAATTATGGTATCTTATTCCTGTGCAGTGGTGTGACTGTGTTGGTCATGTGACACAGTCACATGACCTATTGTTATGCTAGAAGATTCTAGCAGGTTAGATAGATTTCCTTGGTATGAGTCAGTGTGCACATAACCATAGAAGGGTATAAATAGGGGTGTATTTTTCCTTTCAGTTAGAAGAGCATGCAAGCTTGGATTAATCTATGAGTCTTAAAGATATATCTTGTTCACTATGTCTACTCCACTATCACAAGTGCAAGTGACTTAGGTTCAAATATTCTCAGGTTATGAGCCCGGGTTTGTAAGATCTTCTGCAAACCTGAACATCATATACCATAAGGCCATACATGCACTCCTAAGTGAGTGTATACCATTGATCCTCCCCTCAAACACCTCCTATAACAAAACCAACCTCTTACACAAAAAACAGTCAGTCGGAAACGATAGTAAACGGATCTATACCACGATAAAGCAATATGTTGAACGATACTGAGACCGTCTTCAAGCTATCCGTAACCAACTACCCAAAACTACAAGGACAAGAGAACTACCAGACTTGGGCACAAGCCTGGTTGGTTGCCTTCGAAGTCCTTGGACTATCAGAAGTAGTACTTGGAATGGAAAAGAAGCCTGAAATCCCTACAATCGGAGCATCTGACGATGCCATGAAAGTTGCGACATAGAAGAAAAAGGACACTGAAGCTGGATTCTACCTCCACCAAGCAGTAAACTCCATCTACCATGCTGACATCTCTGCCAAAAGTTTAGCAGTGGAAGTCTGGCAAGTGTTCAAAGACCAATTCGACAAAGAAACTCCAGCTACCAACATAATGCTACTTGAAGCCATCTGGAAAATCAAACTTGTCTCTACCTTATCCATCTCCACCCATGCCACAAGATTCGAAACTGCATGGAACCATCTTACCCAACGATATTCATCTGCTAATGATGAAAGAACCAACAAATTCTAAACCGTAATGTGAGAATGAACACAGGCAGAAGAAGTCAAGGGTACTGTCTTCATGCTATCCATCAACGAATTGCACCCTGATCTATGCGATGTCTTGTCAGCAAGAAAGACAACCAGATACGTGGACGTTTGAGATTACTTTCTAAGCAGGGCAGCAAAAAAAGGAGAAGGTAAAGAGGAGGAAAAGGTACTGTTGGTACCTTACAAGAACAAGAAATGGATGCCTTGCACATGGTGTGTAGCAAGAGGTGGGAAAAGTGCTACCCACAATACCAACAAAGGTCAAGGTCTTTCCAGGGAAAAAGCCAGGAAGAAGAAATGGGACAACAAACCAAATACCGCAGCCGTTACCAACGCAACAGTTACCGTTCTCATGGCAAAAACCAGGGAACCTCCTACACCAGAGGAAGAGGTTGTCTGTAGTATGACAACTGGGGAAGTCTCAGCAGAATGGTTATGTGATTCTGGAGTATCGAACCACATATCATCCAATTCAGGTGACTTTCAAAGTCTTATGCCTTCCTCCCAAAGGATAGTAATAGCAGATGGTAGAATTCACCAGGCAACTCCATCCGGAGATACTTACCTCCATGTGTGCCTGTTGGATGGGACCAAACATATAATCCTTCTCAAACAAGCACTGTATGTACCCACATTTCGATACTCATTGGTACCTAAATCCTGATTAGACGATATTAGAGTAAAGGTTACAGTAGAAAAAGGAAAAAGAATGTTTGAGAAGGAAAGGAGGATTTTCATGGTTGTGGACAAGAAAAGTGGGTTGTGGTATGTTAGGATAAGCAATGAGAAGTCTTTTGTTTCTGTTTACGAAGAATGGCACAAAGCCCTTGGACATCCGAGTGGGATTAAGGATTATTACAAGGACGCTACCCCTATCGCTTCTCTATCAGACTTTCACTATACAACATGCAATCGGAACAAAACCATGCATGTAAAACCAAAGTCAAAGGAAATCGAAACCAAATCAGCTTTGGACAAAATCTATTCCGATCTTAGTGGTCAAATGTCCACATCCACGCTTTGAAAGAATCTCTACCACAGGATGTTTATAGACGATTATAGCAGGTATTGTTAGATTTACCTACTAAAGACAAAGGATGGAGCAGAAATTGCCATAAAACACTTCTGGGAAATGGTACATACTCAATTCGGTAAACGAGTCAAGCGCTTGCATAGTGACCAAGGAACCGAATACTTTAACCAGAAAGTGTCCGAATTCTTAAACACAGGAGTCATCCACACCACATCACCAGCCTACAACCCTGAATCAAATGGAGTTGCAGAAAGGCTGAATCATACCCTCACCACAATGGTATGATGTATGATGCCACCTGAACGAAAATCATTGTGGGGAGAAGCCTATTCCAGGGCAGCCTATCTCTACAATTGTCGGTGACATTCATCAATAAAAACAACACCTTTCGAGCAACTATATAAAACAAAACCCACGATTAGTCATCTCCATTCCTGGTTCACTGATGTCATGCTACATATTCCAGCTAAGAAGCGAGGAAAGTTTGACCAGACAGCAGAAGAAGGTTACCTAGTCGGCTATACTTCCAGTCTGACAATTTACCATGTTCACATACCTAAACAGCAGACTGTGATCGAAGCAAGGGATGTGAAATTTGGAAAGACAAAAGAGGCATCATTTGAATATCTTTAACGAACAATAGAAAGAGAAGAACAGGAAAAGTCAGATCAATCCAGTGAATTAGAACATACTCATGAGGACGGGACATCTATCCCATTAAGACCGACAACACTAGTACTACCTCCAAATACCTCTATGCCAGGCGAATTCCAGTCAACACCAATTCCTCCTTCAGATACCTTCCCCTTAGTACCTCTAGCACCCCATCGTTTCACTCGTGAATGAACTCAGACCCAGAAAGCACGTGACGAGAACTGACTTCAAATAGAGATGAAGATACAGTCTCTGTAATGTCAAATAAAAGGAAACAAATAGGATTGTAAGCTAGAAGGCCTAACTAAGGACGACATGCAGCTTCTTCATGAAAGAAGAGAGGAACTTGACGAACAGCTGCGAAATGAAGAAGGGAATCTTTAAAGACCTACAGTTGTTGGTCTCATGTATCACATACTAGACCCCAATATGTATGGAGAGGCCATGGAACGACAGGAGAGTGATGAATAGCAGAAAGCCATGGACGAAGAAATGAAGGTACTAAGAATACGAGAAGTAGGAGTGGAAGTGGAAAAACCAAGTGAAAAAAAGGTATTAATAGAACAATGGGTTTATAAGGCCAAAGTCAAAAAGGATGGTACTATCAAACGTCAGAAAGCACGATACTGTACAAAAGGTTTCAACCAAGCCCCAGGCGAAAACTGTTAAGAGGTTTATGGTCCGGTTGCTCGGTTATAATCCCTGAGGCTCCTGCTAGGAGTGGCTGTCAAACGTGGTTATAAATTCCAACAAATTGATATTAAAAGCACCTTCCTATATGGTAACATAGACATGGAAACCTACCTAGAGCTCCCGGGAGGGTATCGCAAAACAGACAAGGTCTGGAAGCTTAAGAAAGCTATCTATGGACTCAAGTAATCCCCACGACTATGGTACCAACAACTAACCAAAACCCTCAAAACCATGAACCTTAAAGTTACCAACTGTGACCCATGTATTCTCATAGCAAAAAATCTCTTTTGTTGCATTTATGTTGACGATATACTAATAGCCAGGAAACCCACACTAGTCAATACATATATTGACGAAATACAATCCCATTTTCAATAGATGGACTCTGGACAAGTATCACTACTTTTAGGCCTGCAGATCAAAATCTCAAAAGGCAATCTCAAAATCTACCAGGAACAGTACATTACTGAGATTCTCAAACGATTTGACCTAAGCAAAGCCAAACCAGTTGCCACTCCTATTGAAGTACATACCACACTTATGAAAGCAAAAGATGATGATCAACTATACGATCAATGACAATACTAGTCCATCATTGGATCACTGATGTACACCGCTGTCACTACAAGACCTGACATCATACATGCCACTGCTTTCCTCAGCCAATTCTCCTCAAAGCCTACTACTATACATCTTACAGCCGCTAAAAGGGTACTAAGGTATCCAAAAAGAACCAAGGCCATGGGATTACAATACAACTGAGACAACAAGGAGCAGCCATTGAAGATTATTAGTAATGCTTCATTCGTCTCAAATCTTGAAGACAGAAAATCATTTACAGGTCTAATCATACAAGTTTAGGGAAGTACTGTGATATAGTGATCAAAGAAACAAAAAACCATAGCAACATCTACAACAGAAGCCAAATACACTACACTTGCATTCACCGCTCAACAAAGTGTCTGGCTAAGCTGAGGAATGTTACATATGGGAATTGAGACTGTACCGATCCTATACTATGACAATACAGCAGCCATTAAGCTTACCAAAAACACAGGCGTTTCCGACTGAACGAAATATATCGATGTTCAGCACCATTACACTAGAGAGCTATGGGAAGTGGAAAAGATAGATGGGATAGCAGTTGGAACGGAGGACAATTTGGCGGATATATGTACAAAGGGATTAGTTAAGGTGACGTTTGAAGGGTTTTCTAATAGGCTGGGAATGGAACCATAGAGGAAGTGTTCAAAATTATGGTATCTTATTCCTGTACAGTGGTGTGACTGTGTCAGTCATGTGACACAGTCAC
>PYWC01000030.1:767855-778262 GCA_003182015.1 Tuber magnatum | reverse complement strand
GGGGGGGGGGCACAGGGCCACCCGGGAAGCACACCCAGGAAGTCTGCAGGGCTTGTCGCAACCCAGTAGGGGCGGTAATGCTTGTTCCCTACCGTTGGTAAGTATAATTGTTCGTTCGCTAGTCACTTCCCGCGAGACCGATACCGGTAGACACATTTCTATCTTGATACGGCTCACATTTTGAGAGAAGGTGAATAACTTGACTATTAATTTTGCGTCAGCTAACACAGACCAACAGCCACCCCCCGAAAAAGAGAAGAGAAGGGCGGAAGAGGAGGATACTGGTATGGGAAGACCAGGGGCAGAAAGCTACTAGCTGAGGCCGTCGAGTTCACGATAGTAGCCTATATCCCCCTTGTTGGTGATCTCATAAAGGCATATTAAAGCAGGGAACAAGACGTACTATTCCGAAAGACAAATATCCTCTGTACTTTAGTAGCATAGTGCTAGCTGCCCTACGATATTCCCCCGAGATACCGGAACGCCCCCTAGAGCACACAGCGGAGAATGTCCTAAAAGTAACTGAGTATCTTTGCTAATATCGCACCAGGCCACTAATCGGCAATGTTAGCTTTACTTATTATGTCCCATACCCAGACCCACATGTCCAAGTTGAAATTTTATACTTTGCGTGGGCATTGCCACCTTGGGTGCCCGGGTTCAACTGGGTGCAGAAGGGAAGGAGACCTAAACATGCCACGTCCGCAAAATCAAGCGTTTTTTCCTGTTCGCAAGAGCAACACCACCAAACTTGTGCTGATACCTGTGAATAGCGTCTGCACGGCCATAGGGGACAGGGTCGCTGGCGTGAACCACCGCATACCCTCCTTGTATAACGATTTTAGTACAAGTGTAGCTAAAATAGGAACCGCAGTTGTTTCCACCACCACCCAGAAGTTGTCTTGGAGGTCTTGGTTGGCCCATTTCAGTTCATCATTGACCCTCTTTTGCTCCTTTTTGGTTTTCCTCTGCTCTGCTCCTCATTGAAACTTTCCAAAGCTCCAATCTCAAGAAGAAGACCTCCCCGCGTGAAGGCATATTGACACGCAGCGGTAGACCTGGCACGGTAGTGTAACACACTCTCACTGAGTTGCTGTAGTGCAATCCCGCAGCGTCAAGGGTGCGTGGTGGCCAGGGGGAAGGTCTGTAGAGTGGATGCCAGTGGTGTGTTAGGGTTGAGGACCCAGACGGGTGTTGCCAACGTGCCAGTATCGGCAGTCACCCTAAAGATTATACTTAACCTGTCCCCGTCCTTGAAAAGCGGCGGTGATGCTGTGGGAGGCTACTCAGGTAAGGTGCTGAGAGGAGTCTTCTTCCTTCGTGATCGCCATAGCACAGAGGGATGTATAGATGTGGACAGGACAGAGACCTATTGGCCACGTCACAAAAGTCGGCAGCACAATTGGCCGTAATGTACCTGTAGGCCATCTACGCATCCCATAGCACTTACAGCCCGTACGGATAGCGTCACCAATACCATTTTTGGCAGTTAAACGGGGCATGCGTTGCAAAGTGTACCGTATCCGTGTAATTTTATCCCCTTTTGGCAGGAAGGAAGAACAGTCAGCACCAAGCCTTCCGAGCACTCCTTCATCCTTTCCCGCACCATTACCTTGGAATGGCAGGTTTTGCAGAAAATGTTTTCTGCTCCTCCGGCCTTGTGGGAAAAAAAAAAGGTTTTTCACACTGTGAGGGGCCGGTGGAAAAGATAACATCTTAAACAGATTATTCTGGAACACTAGGCACGCAGACGGGAACCCAAAAAGTGTGGGGGGCATCCAGTAAGAAGGGTAATCCGACTCCGGAAAATCTCTATATGGCCTCAAACTACCTTTGAGACACCTCAGAGAATTATCCACTATTCAGTCGAGTGATATGGAGTGATGATGCGGGAATCATTAGGTCAATATATAAGCGCTTGCTCTGTCCTTAAGGAGAGAGGAGGCTGATTGGTCAGGAAAAGGATGCAAGGCTTCGGGGGGGCAATTCAAGTCGTAGGGAGGCGGTTGATAAAAATTCAATAATGAACCGGATTGATGTCTCTCTAACCATAATTAATACAGTCCTCAGAAAGGCGGGAAGGGGGAAGGGCGGGGGGGCTGTTATGTAAGTTCTGTGGCATACTTAGAACCGGATCCACAGCGGCCCCAAGACTTTGTGGGGATCAAAACTGGTCCCTCGATTTCGTAGCACGTATAGCAAACATCGACGCCCTCACCGGGAAATAATCTCTGGGGTGTCACATCCACCGACATCTCGACAACCAGAACACCAAAAATTGCTTCTTCTCTTCCTGACCATATTAGATGCTCCACCTCAGCCCCTACTCTATTTCAACGTGCTCGAGCAGCAGCGGCATGCGAAATCCTGCCGGGAATCGCGGTATGCGATGGACGAGCTTGTTCGGCAAGCTAAGGAGTGGAGTACAGCACCGTACCGGCACGGGAGGCCGAGTGGGCAGGTTGGCGAGCCAAGAATCCGACAAAACGCGTCATTCGGTCCGCTGAGTCAATGGACGCACAATGTGGAAGAAGGCAATATCTTATGAGGAACCTAAGGTACGATATGTGCCTCAAGCCTCCGCTCGGGACCCCGAACCAAAAGAAATCCCCTACCGGTACTCGAGCACATCTATATAGACAAGTCTGGCCCGAAAGAAACAATATACCCGTCCCGACAAAAAGACGAAATACCGGCATTGCTTATGCAGAGAAGAAGAAGACCAATTACCGTAATGCAGATGGACACGACCGTATCTTAACAGAACCAGATTTCAATGACGGGCACTTGTATAACGTATGATACCATGTGCACTGCAGTACCGTACTGTACTTGCTCCGCGTAAGAAGATGGGATGCCCAAAGTCAAAACCCTACAGTACATCCACAGCTGAATCCCAAACACCAACCACAGTAGCCGTAAGGGGGAGCCACCGTAACGGCACTCTACCCCACAGCGGTCAAGTCAAGTGAAGTCAACCAGCCAACAACCCCTATTATTTACGGGTGCCAGTAACCCAGAGCGACTCACGGTGACCTGTACTCGAGTAGAGATGAGCCGGGCGTGCAGAGAGAACTTATCCGGATCGAGTTTGGCGCGGCTTTTTAAGCTTTCCACGATCCTCTGACTTGCGCAAGCGAGGGGCAAGTCTGGATAGGATTCTTGAAGAGGCGCAGTGGAGGCTTGGCGAACATGCTTCCTCCCTTTTTCCCCTTCAGCCTCCCCCACCACCAGAGTCCCCCCACTCACTCACTCACTCGCCGCCCTAACAAAATGGGCAAGGAATGCGGTACTCGAGTATCACGCCGGTATGGTGGTTACAAATTTGGACTCGGAAGGTGTTTGAAAAGGCGACTAGGCTTGGAGTGCCATGGGTTGCACGAGTGTGTGTGTGTGTGTGTTTACCGCCGCCGGATTCTCAGCCATCAATGAAATGCAGACTCGGAGCCTTGCCCACATTGACACGCCAGGCCCGCGACAACAAATAATTCCCCATGTTCCTCTTTCTACGCCTTTTGCTCAGTCATCTGGGTGCTTGTAGATGCTGCGTTCATCTTATGTACTGTAGGAGTCGAAATGTTTTTGGCATGGTGCTCAACCTGGAAGCTTTGTATGCCCCTCGGGTTGATACCGTAGCTGCTTCTATGACTCCTGGCGCACCCGCGCACACGCCAAAATTTACCGTCAAAATCTAACAAGTAAAAGAGTCGTCTTGCTGAGCGGAGCGAAATAGGAGGGGAACCGGCTATTAACCAAAGACTGCGGAAGAGTAACAATTGCAAATGTGAAAAAGCCAAGAGAATCCTCTTGCTTAAGCCCGCTTTTTTAAAAATAAAGAAGGAAAAAGAAAGGGAAAAATAAGGATTCCTTCGGTCGTATCTCTTCTCACGATTCCGCGGTTGGCTAAAGAGCACTTGTGCCGGTATTGAAGACTCGTGTTTCAATGGTGGATGTGTCCCGGTGCGGGTCAGGTCCGAGTTCATTATAATGACATGCGATGGTGTACGAGTACTGTACTGTACGGGTACAGGTATGATACCGGTACTCAACACACACCCCTGCAGTCGACGGTATCCTAAACTCTTTAGCGTTTGAAGGGGGAAGGGGGAGGGGATACCGGTACGGTATCAGACTGCAAGCATAGAGCGATATAATGCCTTTAATCGGAAGTTTTGAGGTAGGTTTGAATCTGCAGTTTGATCCGTTGGTTGGGCCCGAATGTCTGTGAGTTCCTGGGCTACCGGTTGACCATAATTTCAAAGAACAAAAGAGCATTAGGAACCTTAATCTATGCAAGTTACCAGTACTACTGCTTTGAGGCATTGAGCTATCCCTCGCTGTGTACAGTCTATCTATTGGTGGAGACCCCCCCCCCCCACTCCACCTTCACTTGCTCCGCTCCATTTGTGCCGGTACGGTACCGGTACAGTACTTAGGGTGTGCGCAAAAGTCTGTTGAACTCTGGTCTGGTTGGTTGAATTAACATGTGTGCAATGCGAGTTATGCAACTGAATAGGCCATAGACACTAATTTTTGGTGAAGGAAAAAAGTCTGTTGAACTCTTGGCACAGTAGCTGGAGCAAGGCTGGAGCAAATACTGTTCCCTAAGTGGTCGAGCAGGCCCTGGAGCCAATTAAAGTGAGTTCGACAGACTTACCCACAACACCCGGTACAAGTACAGTACCAGCACAACACCCCAATGAAGCCCGCCTCCTCGCACAGAGGAAACCCGGTGGACAGGGATAGCCAGACCTCCAACAGCGCGGGGGGAGGGGAACACAGACTATCCCAACCCTCCAATAAACCTCCCATGTCTAAGCCTCTTTGTCAGCCCGTGCTTATCCTTCTGCCGAACCCCAACGCAGCTATTCTCTCAGCCGCGGCCACACAAAGACATAAGTACCAGAGGAACCACTGGGTGCTGCCTTTTCCCCTTCTTCGTTTCCTCTGCTCCGTTGCAACCTTCTCCGTGCGAATCCGTTGGAGCAGTTTAGAAGATTAACAATAAAACAACCCATGAGCGGAGTAAGTTCGATAGATAACCACCCTCTCCTCATGATAACCAAAGATTAACGAGTGCTTAACAAAAATTCCAGTACCAAGGCTACGAAATGGAGTCCCCACTCCTCCAAAATCCGGAACCGCACGGCCAAGCCCCCGGCGGCCAGGGACATGGAGGCCACCAAGCACTCCCGCTAAACTCCTTCCTAAACGAAGTCACCGGCATCCGCGGTCTCCTATCGACGTTCAGGCAGGCCGTGCTGGACATCGGAGCCCTGCACAACCAGACTCTGCAATCCTACGACAACGGCGCTACCTCGGGCTCAACGCAGCAGTTGGAATCGCTGGTCGCGGAGACATCGGTGCTGACGAAGCAGTTGAGGGATAGTATCAAGTCCCTCGAGAGGGACACTCTCATAATGGATGAATATGCCACCCAGAACACAAAGAGGCAACACATCGATAAGTTAAAGGGTGACTTTGATAAGGAGTTGAAGGCGTATCAGCAGGTAGACTATATATAATTTCCATCCGATGGTATTTGATTGATTGATCAATCGATGCTAATTACGGACGGATGGATCGTGGGAGGGATAGACGGAGAATTCATTCAAGAATAGATACCGAGACCAAATGGCCCGACAATACCGCATCGTAAATCCCGAGGCGACGGAGGAAGACGTAGAACGTATGGTAGAAAGCGGGGAAACTCAAGTCTTTTCACAAGCAGTAAATCTACCCCTCCTTCCTCCCCCCACATTACTCGCTGATGAACCCACATTAGCTCCTCTCTAGCGGCCGCAGCCGCGAAGCCCAGTCCGTCAATGCGGCAGTCCGTGCCCGCCAAGCCGAAATCCAACGCATCGAGACAACGCTAATAGAGCTCCTTGGCCTTTTCGAGCAAATGGCTGAACAAGTTGTCCTGGACGAACCAAAGATAATGCACATCGAGGAGAACACCACCAAAGTCGAACGGGACATGGAGCAAGCGACGGCCCACATGGGCAAAGCCGTTGAGAGCGCTCGCAGCGCGCGGAAGAAGAAGTGGATCTGTCTGGGTATCGGCGTTGGCATTGTCGTGGTTATCGCCATTATCATTACGGTTGTGGTGGTTATTCGAAATTCCGGGAAGAATAAGGATAACAATCAAGATCCAAAACCCGAGGGGTCTGTTTACCGCCGCCGGATTCTCAGCCATCAATGAAATGCAGACTCGGAGCCTTGCCCACATTGACACGCCAGGCCCGCGACAACAAATAATTCCCCATGTTCCTCTTTCTACGCCTTTTGCTCAGTCATCTGGGTGCTTGTAGATGCTGCGTTCATCTTATGTACTGTAGGAGTCGAAATGTTTTTGGCATGGTGCTCAACCTGGAAGCTTTGTATGCCCCTCGGGTTGATACCGTANAGTGGCGAGTGACGGCTACTCTGGTGAGAATGACACGAAGCATTCTTTGGTAGCTTGTGCTCCGTCAGACAAGGAATCCAAAAACTCCACGGATATATCAACGACATGAACACAATGTATCCCCAACACCATTGGCCACCACCGCCACCACTCGGCCACTCTTTAAAGTAATCAAAGCGTGGGCCACCTTGCCGAAGGAGTGGATCACGGGCTATTTCCACAAATCAAGTGCATAGATGTGATCACTCGCGTCAGTCGAGATTAGAGCTGCTAATAGCAAGCCACAGGGGAGTCCGTGCAGGAACGACAGGTTTAGCTCGTGCCCTGTAGAGACTTCGGCGTGGCTGTTGCTGTCAACTCCTGTCGTATGATGGACAATTATTTTATTTTTCCAAAATTAGAGCCTCATTATGCTCGCATATTGTGCTTTAATGAAAACCTATCTCCTAGATCCATAAGACATAGCAAAATCTCTCTCATGCATTAGTGTTGAGGGTTTAGCCCCATTATGGCTAGATAGTCATATGGGTAACAACCTCCAATATCTGACAGTTGATGATACTTACCACCTCATCATTGTAGTTCAACTAATTTGTAAAACTCATATAAAATGTTTCCAGTCTACTACGAAGTTTACATGATGTTGTGCTATGACTCACTCTCCGTAACATGCTACCGGGTAAAACATTGACCATCTTTACATAGCACCACTGGGGGAGAGCATGTTTGACATTTGAAACCAGTCAGCTTAGGCCTCTGACAGCCATTGCTATGTCCTTTCTAGCTTCAGAAATCAAATCTGTATATCACACATTCATGTTGCTTCCGAAGTTGCTCTAAATAGTGAGCTTAGTTTTGTGAAGCTACTGGCTCAACTGGTAGTTTACATGTGGTCCAGAAACTATATTTGGTGAAGTAAAACCAATGTGTTTTTGTTATATAATATTATTTCTGTCAGATCCTCCTGAGTCTTCACCTTACCAGTACACAGTTGTTTGTATAGAATCTGTCAAAATAACCAGTAGGATAGGCTCTACTTAGTAGATGTGAGAGTATATCCTGTCCCTCTAATTGACTAGAATCAATCAGTTGATTGAGTTTCATATGTTGATCCATATTGAATAGAAGGTAAGCATTTATCACAGACAAGTTAAAAAGAAAGTAAAAAAGAGCTAGCCAATTGCACTGTGTATAGTGATGGGTGGTATAGGCTGCATGGTGCTGATCAGCTAGGTCAACACTATTTATATGATGATTATAATTATCAATAACCATTGGAATATAGAAAGCCCTCTTTTCCTTATCTCTAAAAGCTTTCCATACCATAGTTGAATTAGTGCTTGTACTGCAAGACTTGCAGCAGTTAACGAGTATAACTTCATTCTAAACATGTACTATTGTGAGCATTCTCACAATATTGTTCCCTATCTATCGTAAGCATTCAACTGGTGATGAACCTATCATACAGCTATCTATAGTATTCTATTCATCAAGCCTGTCATTTGACTTGAGGGCTAGAAGATATTCTGCACTATTGACTCTTGCAGTACCACAAGCACTAATTCTCATTTGCTGTAGCTTACAGAAGAGAGGAATCATGGCAAATCTGTTATCCATATATACAATATAATCATATTTGTTGATATCAAGGCAGCTGCAGAACTGCTAGTGCAAGACAGCTGAGCTAGTTGGTAAGAGGCCAGGCTGCTATATAAGCTTAGCAAAAGACTTGGTATGGGAAGTTAAGAGTCAATTGATTGTGTACCTATTAAGCTAGTAGGTTAGTAGCCAATTCTAAAATTGATATAGCCTTGACTTATGTGCTCCTACCCACTACTGCTACATAATGCTAGTACTTTTATAGTCAACTGAGATAGGCTTTTTTAGCATTTGTATAGTATGTTGGCTCTAACCAGTGAAATGTACAATCATCTTATTAATAAAGACATTGGCGCCTGGTAGTAGGTAGGTTTGACATCAAAGCTGCAGGTAGCTATTGAGTGGCTCAAGCTTTTTCCACCAGTCTTTCACATTTGGTGGCAGGTTTCCTGTATTTTTGAATATGCATATATGGAAATACTGCTTTATCTGAAAGTAGCAGGTATGGCTAAGTGCTAAATCAGAAAACATTTTAAGAGTCCAATATTGGCAACGGTTAGGTAGTCAAATAATTCCCATTATGAGAGTAATTTCTAGAAATTTCCCTAGCTTTACCACTGTAATCGAATGAAGTCACTGCTGTCTGTTTGACTTCTTTAGTTTGGTGTATGTATTTGTTGCCTGCACTAATTGGTCGATGATCCAGTTACCCCAAAAAAGAGAAGAATAGGCCAATGGTTTTAACTCTATTTCTACTGGCACCTGGGAACTTGATGCATATTTGGTATACTGCATTGGCCTAAAGGTTTCCAGTGTGGTAGAGGTTGGATCTGGTTGAGTATCAGTCGGGTCTGCACCAGAGGTAGTAGAAGTAGTAGTTGTAGCTTTCCTCCTCTTTGTAGATTTTGTAGCATTGGGATTACATAGATTCAGAGGTTTGTGAACTTGCTTAGTTGGTGCTATTACAGAAATTTTAGAGCTGAGGTCAATAGAGTAAAGAGCGCAAAAGAAAGCAGCCAGATATTAGACAGGGACAAGTATTACCGTGCATAGTCAGGTACTGGTATTGGGAGTTGATTGATAGGTTCAGGGGGTAAATACCCAAGCAATATTAGAGGGTGTAAGTCACATGACTATCTAGCCATAAGGGGGCTAAATCCTTAGCGCTAATGCATGAGAGAGATTTTGCCATGTCTTATGGATCCAGGAGATACAGACCCTCTTCAACCATGATTCGACAGAGTGCTAACTTATACCATGACTCAGCATTCTCAGAATGCATATCAGCGCACAACCCCATCCAAAGCTCCTACCCTACAAACCTCTCCGCAGTGATCAGTTCTGTAGCGCTATACTTGATAGACCACCCACCTGCCCCATCCAGTGATATACAAGGAAAAATAGTACACTAGCAGAGTACCATAAAGTCCCAGCTACTGTATCAGAAAATCTAGTTATATTATTGTTTGTTTAGAAGTTTCTCTAGTCATTATTAAAATTTAATTCAATATAGCTCTTATATTAACTGTCCCCCCGGCCATCAACAAAGCCATGCCACGGCTGCGGGAGAAAGCGTTTGATATCACCATCCAGCTCACCACAAGCTACGCCAAGGAGATTTCTATTCGTCCTAGTATAACATCTCCGAAGGAGTTCTTATGTATTCAAGTAACATGTTGATCCGATCCAGGAAACTGAACAAGTCACTTCTGCCACACGTCCCCACATGCTCTCGTTCCCTATTTATCCCGATTCACAGTAGAGATCTGTCATCAGTATCACTCCAGTGTGGTGGAAAGCACGAATATGTCCGGCTACCTGCCGTATTATACTACTCGTGCATGATTGAGGAAAATGACAAGAGCCATGTCAACTCATATAGACGGCGTCTATTGGTCGGCATAAGTAGGATGGTCTTATAGGGGCAGGTATCGAACAAGCAATCGAGAAAGAAACACTCTCAACCTCCTATCCACACCGTTCCACATACCTTTCCACAATACCCCATTCACGGTCTCCATCTCCTAGTGCACCACTTCGGAGAAAATTGCCGATATCTACCGAGTGATATCCCATGTCTGTAGGTCTTATTGCTGGGAGAAAGGATGAAGTTCTCCAGTTACGATGAACACGTAGCACGAAGGTATCCCTCGGACCAGGCATCCAAGGGGCGAGTCCATTCGCACGAGTAGTGCCTGGAACCCGATGCCAGAGGACCGCGCAAACGGCCCAAGAATCGTTTGCAGCAGGGATCACGAACGCCCCCCCGCAATAAACATATCAGGACATCCCAACACCGGGGAACACCAACAAAATGAGATACCCAAACATCCCAGAAACCCAGACATAACACCAAACAGAGACGGTTCCCAAGCCCGACGTCGAATGCACAACCCCCC
>PYWC01000030.1:752730-767042 GCA_003182015.1 Tuber magnatum | reverse complement strand
GGGGGTGGGAGTGCGGGAGTGCGGGAGTGGTATATGCGAGGGTCAGTGGTTCGTGGCGTATCGGGAAAAAACTTATATAGCCTGTAGTATGATAGGATGCTATCATACACGTCCACCTGGTCCATGACTCTCAATGAGAGTTGTCCGAGCCATAAGTAGGGTTTCGTATGATACCAAACCACAGAAATTATCCAAGACAAGGATAGCACATGGTCCCCCCGGGGCAATTGCAGAACGTGGTATCATACCAATTGCAACTTTGAGCCCTCCAAAGTATACAAGAAAATAAAAACGATACATTCGTAATGCGTGAGCACTTGAGAAACGTCCCCATGATTCTTGTATTTTGCAAATAAAAAGCGGGGCTATCTTCCCTGTAAAATCGCCAACAGTGACACAAATAAATACAGCGCAGCCAACCTATCAACAAACTGTATGATACAGGAAAGAAAGCAAAAGCCATGACCTCAATCCCGATAAACAAATCTACCTTTGCTGCCTCTTTCCGCCTCTTTTCTCATATCTTCCACCTTCTTCCTCCTCATTTGTTCGGACGCTACCCGTTGCTGTTCCAACTCCGGCGTTGTTGGAAAGTCCGCGTCCCAGAAACCGGGCGGGCTTCCACGTCTCTCGAATGCGTCTCGGTGCCTACCATACCTGTTTGTAAACTCCTTGGCTTTGTCCTCATTACTCACCGGTCCCTCCCTCGGGCTCCTTCTAGGCAGCTCACAGCCTTCGACGGGGGTAGGCGAACTGGACCTCCACCTGGGGCCCTTGCTTACAGCAGGTAGTCCGGCAGCTTCCGTGAAGCCAATAAGATCCCTACAACAGGTCTTCATGCACCCTGGTAAGCATTTCCTTGCTTCACGATTCCGGACTGATTCCGCGAACGCATAGTCTTTGCCATCATTCACTTGAGGGTTGACTCGGAAATCGGAAATATCCAACATACTTATATCGCGCGCCTTTGATTTCGTATTTCCCCCTGCACGTCGTGCAGACGTAGACGGGCCAGCACTGCTTGGGGGCCGAACTCGGGGTACCTCGAACCCGTCACCGCCCCAAGTTTGTTTCTTAGCCGGAGAAGTTCTGGATTGTATGTTCTTCTTAAAACGCGCCAGGTTTGGCGTTCGGGATGGAGGCGAATTCAATATATCATCCAACCGAGTTGTGCCTTTCATATCACTTTCAAGTTGCTTCCATTGCTTTTCCGACAGCACCATCGGTGGATGAATGGAAGCGGAGTCAATGTCCTCGCATCCGTCCGTACCATCTTCTGCGAAACTAGCTATAGCCCTGGGTGTTGCTATGCGGCGCTTTTTCGCTTTTGGTAGCGAGTGAGTATTGAACTTCTTCTCTTTGGTAATTGGTGAAAGGGTCTTTCGAGCAGCACTCGTTCGGCTGGATCGCCTGAGAGGTGGGGGAGTTTTGCTACCCCTGTTTTCAACAGAAGACGGAGGGCCACCCCTAGGACCGGCCTTGGCCATCCCCGCCGGAGCCATTTGCCGCGCTAACCGAGAGTCTGACAATATGCCCACAGGTCCCCCCTCACATGCTGTGGGAGGAGGAGGAGCAGGTGCTGGCAAGTCATTTTCAGCATCCTGTGTGCCCCCAGTATCCCCGGTCGGAGTGATTCTGAATCCGCCGCTAATCCAGCCGGGCCTGCCGATATTCTCCGTCGGTCCTAGCTCAGGATTGTGGGGCTTCTGGCGTTTCCGGGGCGTCCGAGGTTTTTGTCCGATATCATCCAAATCAAGACTCTCTTGATCAAATATATGATAGCCAAAACCCTCACTACTCGCATGGGATTCACTTTTAATAATTACAGGCCGTGCCGCACTATCACCCTCCTCCTGGCTGATACTGCCACGACTGCAAGCGCCTATCTCTTTCTTAATCACAGGGATTTTGAAAGTAGCGTCCCGAGAAGGCAGAACAGGCTCTTTGAGTGCGTCACTGTAACGATCGCTGGGTCTAGGCTCGCCATCACTCTCTGTTGAGTCGCCATCATCGCGTGATTTAGAATTCTGGGTAGTTCCAAGGGTTCCTGACGCCGCCTGGGTCTCCGGGATAGATAAAGATGACGACGGAGGGCTGCTGAGAGGTGAAGAAGGCAACACTCCTAGGCCCCCCTCTGGGTCACCGCCTGCCAGACTATTCTCACCAACAAGCTCGGGAGACCCCTCCACCCCCCCCGCCACGCCAGTATCAGACTCCAAAAATTCGTGAAATAGTCCCCCTTTTTTAGGTGATGAATGAACGACAGATGGTCGGAATCGCGGTTTGAGGGGAGATATGTTTGGTGCTCTAGAAGTAGGTGAGCCCCCAGCTACCGATGTAGCCGGGGTTGTATAGCCGTTAAAATTCCGTCCCACGGTCCGTGGCCCAGCAGTGCCTCCTTCTAGCTTTCTCTTCTTTGAATTAATCAATCGAGCATTTTCCTGCTCGGACCACTGTTTCCAAACAGCTTTATTCTGTGTATATTTCTCGGCCAGACGATTATATGCCTCTTTGTACTGATCGAGCTCATAACGAATATCATTGTAGCTAGAAGCTAGCTCTTGATATGCCTTCTTTAGATCGTCCAACGAGGGAATAGAATCCGTTTGAGCTTCACCATCCTTGTAAGAGAATAGTGTTCGTGCCGTTCCGTCCGCTGGAACGCTCGATTGTATCCGTGGCTTATTTAGAGGCTTTGGAGGTGGAGACACTGGTCGTGTGAGGGTTCGACTCGGGGTGTTTTGGGCGAGATAATTAAAAACAGGTGGTATATTTTCTTTGTTTTCTAAGGATTTATCCCCGGCGATAGCTAGCCTATTTTTAGTGGGTTAATTTCAATTTAAAGAGAATCCTCATTAAAGGAAATTGGCATACGCTCCACGCTGACGCCCTCTATCGGCCTTTTCAAATCCTTCATGTCTCTCCGCCAGAGCTTGGTTCTCAACTCCAGTTTTGGCTATCCCATGGCCCAGAATCTGTAGCTCGCTCTCTTGTTCCCGAATTTTCCGCTGCTGCTGCTGCCCGCTAGTGCTCTCGTGTGCATCGACCTAACAAACTCAAAGCGTTAGAGAAAATAGCCAAGGCGATGCCGGCGCGCGAGTCCGGGGTACAAACCAAAGCTTGCCTCTCCTGCAGAAGTTCCTTCTGCTCCGCAATTACCCTCTCTAGATCTGCCCTCTCGCTCAATCCTAATATCGCAAGATAGGCAATTAACAAACTTAGCCTCAATTACCAGCAATAATCGAAACTCACCTTTTGTTAACGCGACAGCTAGGTCCCTCTCAAGATCCGCAAACAGCTGGACTCCTAGGTTATTGAACGCGATGCGGTGCCTGCCGAGAATATCCATAGTTACCGACCGATAAGACCAGGTGTAGCGGTAAAGGGTTGGAGTTGGATCTAGGAACCCAAGGATGCAGGTATAAGCCGGGTCTAGAACACTTGTTCAAGTATATCTCCGGGATGAAAAAGCCACCGTCGAGAAGATGGCGATGACGGAAAGGGGAGCCGATGAGCCGCTGTGGCTGAATAAACCTGAACCAGCTTGAGATTATTTATGTGGCTGAGCGCGCCACCTTCTCTAAGCTCACGATGGACCCTTCCAATCGATAGCACCATGCAGCTATGATACTGTACCACTATACTGTATGCCCGGCCTTCCCAATTGACCTCATCGCTCCGAGCACGCCCCAAAGGACCTCCAACACAAAAAATCCTACCACCTTTTGCGACCATCTCAAGCAATTAGGCGCAAATCGTCAGTATCCTTCTTCTCCCCTTTTCATACAATGTTCAAAAGATCAGCTCCCGAGTCTCCGGAGCAGCCATCGAAACGCCGCCGTCCGAACACTTTACCTCATATCACTCGACTCAGCGACGAACTTCTTCTACGCATTGCATCCTTCTTACATATCAGCGACCTCGCTTCCTGCCAGAGAGTTTCAAAGCGGTTTCAGCGAGTTGCTCGTGACGACCATATCTGGAAAGCACTATTTTACGCTCGATTCGTACGCCCCAGAGCGTCACGTATTCCCGGCCTTGCGCGCGCGCCCCCTTCAAGCTTGCATTATTCGTCCCGGAATTCTCGGTGGCTCCAAGATGAAGGACTCGCAAGGGCCACCGGAACAAAGTGGAAGGAGTTGTATAGATTAAGGCATAATTGGAATAGAGGGTCCTGCAGTGTCAGTCAAATCACTATCGCGGAAAACCGGCCGCTTCCGCCGCCGGTACCGCCATTGATGATTAGGGTTTATGAAGTATGTCACCCCGCACCTGAGTGCTATCATATCATACAAACGAAAGCGAGACTAACGCTTTATGGCCATGCCCCAGGGTTTGGTCTTTACAGTCGACCCCACCAGCGGTCTGAGAATCTGGAGACTGGAACACAAAGATGTTCCGGTCATCAGCCTAGATCTCTACCAAGGCTCTCTGGAATTCGAGAGATACGGCATACCCACTGCACTCGCTATCGATGAGGATAGCGATGTCAAACAGGCCGTAAATGTCACAGTCGGATTCGAAAATGGGGGGTTTGGATTGTATCAGCTGGACACAGCCACTGAATCATTACCAAAGCTGACCCTCGAACATTCCTACGCCGGGCCCGCTCCTTCCGCAGGAGACAGCAGTTCCCAAGGGCTGATGATCACTTCTATGGCCTATTGTTCACCATATCTGCTAACAGTGTCATCCTCGCAGCTGCTCACTGTTTATCGGTTTAGTAGATCAGCCGACAGAGGCAGCAGTAGCACGGAGAGGAATTCCAGCAAGGATATGCCGACATCAGACGGCCGCATGATGCATGCACCGGAAATCCTCTCATCTTTACGGTCACATACAGTCTGGCCCCCCCTCTCGCTCTCGCTACGGCGATCGGCGCAAAGGTCCATGATTGCTAGTATTGCGTACGCGTTCCCGCTTTACATCTCAGGTTGGTCCGTAGGGATCCAAGAACTCCGGTTTACGGATGACGCGGATGCCGTGGTGGAGTCAAGGATCGCAACAGCTGTGCCCACCGGTTTCACTTCGTCCGGTACAGCCAATTCCGGAGGATCGTCACCGGTGGGGTCTCCAGCCCCGCCTGCGGAAGGAGGGGGTGGTATCAGGTCAAGGTCCAAATCACAACGAGATATAAGCAATGCTACGCCTCTGGCTCAGCCCTCGTCTATCTCATACACCCATCCGTAAGCCCCCCCTGAAGCCTCGCCAAAGCTGAACATATCACGCATCCACCCCGCCTTTGGTTTCTTCTTCGTCTGAAAAAGTGACACTAATTTCTGGAACTTTCCTCCGATGTCTTAGGTACCTCCTAGCTTCACATGCCGATAACACCCTCACCCTCTACATGGTGAAATCGAATGCTGCATCATTGTCGATAGAGCCCGGGCAGCGTTTGTGGGGTCACACGTCCTCAGTCTCCACCGCCCAGGTGAGTGGCCGCGGTAAGGCAGTTTCCCTCTCCAAGAGAGGCTCTGAGCTTCGCGTTTGGGAACTGGAGGGGGGAGTGTCGGAGCGTCGGAGGTTGAATGCTAGCGTCAAGGTGGAGCCCCAAGTCTCACCGCAGGCCGATGTAGGAAGCCACTGGGGTGTGGAGGATATGGGATGGCTTGGTGGATTTGATGAAGAAAAAGTGGTGGTGTTGAGGGAGCAGGATGGAGGGAGACGTACGCTGATTGTTTACGATTTTACTCTCTAAGAGATATTATAATGAGATCGGACGAAATAGAGGAAGCACTGGGTATCCTCACATGAGGCGTTTGGATCATTTCTTTCTACCTCGATAGAGTCGAGAGCGGATGCCACAGATCTCTACTTGGCGGAAGCGGGGGGGCCAGGCGTGCCTATTTTTGGGCCGTGGTAACGCACCACCCTTGACGGGAGAGCCTTATCGCGAACGCACTGGACTTGTATGTATGTGCCGTAGTAAGCACGTGGGCATGGTGCAGATGGTTTATGTTTCACATACCGTGCTCGAGTCCAATTATCTTGATGGGCGACCCCCGCTCAGGGTTCAGATGGCGATACCTTCTTGAGCAAGGTCTCGGACATGAAAAAGAAGACCAGGGCGGGGAAGAGTAAGAGGAAACGCAGGAGAATCTAGAATGGAGGGCGGGATGACCAGAAAAATGTGACATATTGCAACTGACACCCTAACAGTGTAAAATATAGCAACATCATATATGTGGTATAAAAGACCCAGTATCGCCCGTGACCTTTCCTGTGAGCCCCGCATAAATC
This sequence comes from Tuber magnatum, assembly GCA_003182015.1. Lineage (NCBI taxonomy): Eukaryota > Fungi > Ascomycota > Pezizomycetes > Pezizales > Tuberaceae > Tuber > Tuber magnatum. The sequence goes on along the minus strand of PYWC01000030.1, from coordinate 760,802 downwards.
ACCTAACAATCACCAAGTCGTGCACGGAAACCTGGGAAAGCACCCAGGGCCTCACAGCGCTCTGAAAATGTGGGGAAGATCACGCTGCAGCACCAGCTTCCGAGCCCAGGCAGCGTCTAACAATACCGGTATTGGACGAAAGGGCAAGTGCAATTGTTCTTTTCTCGGCAAAGCACCGTTGTTACCAACGGGAGCGGGAGGGACATTACATATAGTACAGCACAAGCGCTGCAGACATATTGGTAGAGTAGAGAGAAGTCACGCTCAAAATTTATTGGAGGAAAGCAATTTACCTGGGGAAGCTGTCGCAAATAGCGGTATTTGTGGGCTATTATCCCCTTCACTTCTTGAGCACAAAGTTACAGGGCATTCCCTGCCGGCCCCAGAGAGAGCATCCCATGCAGGTATCGCGGGTTCCGCAAAGTACGAGTGGGTTTCGGGCTCGGAAATTATTCTTTCTCCCCAAATATGATAGGGTTTAGCCGTACTTTCAGTGTGCTTCATGGAGATCTCATTTCGGGACTGCTCTCTCTTCTTTCGGCAGGATCTTTTATCAATTTCTAGGTCGTTGTCTAGCGGAAAAGCGGGGAACTAACCTCAGTTGGGTTAGGTTGGTGACTCCCTCTTGCTCGGTAAGCCTTTTTCTTTTTTTTTTTTCTCCTCCTCTCCAACCCTCACGGCAAGGTTTGCTCACCAGAACTTCACCTCCCCCTCACTCACAACCACCTCCAAAACTTCAACAACCCCCTTTCATCTTTTCCTCAACACCTTCCGAAGATACTTCGGACGTTCAGTCTGACAATCGCTATTGAACATTCCAACCAACAAACATTTTTACTAATTTTCACCATCCACAGTCGAAATGGATTTCGGAGGCACTGGCAATCCCAGAGCTTGTTACAATTGTTAGTTATCTCACTTCCCCCTCTATTCCCCCACCATCCCCGCTGTTACCTACTCTCCAATTTCCTCTTTGTTTCATTTTTGTTTTGCTCTTGGCGGCTTCGTACAGCCTCACCAATTACTCACTTACTCCCCCCCCTCCATGTTTAATTCGAATTTCTCCCCCCGCCCACCACCCGGAAATAATGATCTTGATCCTTTTGGATTCCTACTGACTTCTTTTGAAAAAAATTTAGGCGGCGAGGGAGGTCACCAGGTGGACTCCTCCCCCGATGCTTCAACTGCAGACTATGATTACTGATGAATTCTCAAGGCTCGTGAGTGTCCAAAACGCGGAACTCCTGTTTGGTAAACATTCAGCCCCCTCTCCCATACTCCCTTAATTTCTAGCCTACACAAATATCAATACTGGTGGCGGTGTGCTACGGTACCCGAATGTGAGCTGACATGTTTCAACCCTTAGCTACAACTGTGGGCGTATGTTCTTTCCACATCTGAATAGGTTAGGTTCCAAACCGGAAGGACCCATGCTAACAATTCATCTCGCGCAATTCAGAAGATGGCCACATGAGTATGCCCAATCCTGATTACTTCTGCCCTATTTTTCGGCTATATATTGGCTGTGGTTAACGTTTCGTGCTACAGGTCGTGACTGCACGGGCCCGGCCAAGGAGAAGTCTTGCTACCGTTGTGGTCAAACCGGTTGGTTTTCACTTCATATTTTGCGGAAGCCCAACGGGCTCCCATTTCGTCGGAATTCTTACTGAAGTATAGCCGGGCTTAGGTCATTTGTCTCGTGATTGCAATGAGGCTTCTCTGCAAAGCAGTGGCTCTTACGGTGGCTCCTACGGCGGCGGCGGCGGTGGCGGTGGTGCCGAGTGCTACAAGTGCGGTAAGGTAGGACATATCGCCCGTCAGTGCACCTCCACTGGCGGGATTGGTGGGGGTTACGGTGGCGGCGGTGCTGCACCAAACCAAAGACAGCAAACTTGCTACTCTTGTGGTGGATATGGTACTGTCCCAACCCTTGGTTTCGTTTCTTGTTTCTGGATTTATGCTATCGCGCGTATGTTCCATTGGATACTACTAACCTTTCCCCAGGTCACTTGAGCCGTGACTGTACTCAAGGACAAAAGTGCTACAACTGTGGCCAGATTGGCCATCTGTCCCGCGAGTGCCCTAGTGAACAGGACAGAGTTTGCTACAAGTTTGTCCCCACAACCCTCTGATGTTCAATCATCCTCGTATTGACCCGACCAATAGATGTAAGCAGCCAGGACACGTCATGGCATCTTGCCCAGAGGCTCAGGCCGCGTAACTACTGGTCAAAATTCTTACGGGCGCCTTATGTTTTCGCCGGATCAAATTGCATAGGTGTTACGGTTTGGGTTTGTTTTCAATGAACCAAATTTTGTCCATTTTTTTCTAAAAAAGTTGCTTTTCCTTTGTACGGTTTTCTTTTCTTCCTTTTGCTCCCGACGGGTTACCCAGGGTTTATCGGCTCAAAAAAAAGGCCAGTGGGAAAAAGGTCATCGGGCATTTTCTTTTTCAATTTTTTTGTTAGGTCTCATGGTACACCGGTATATCTCGCGCGAGAAATGAAAAAAATGCTGGTGATCACGACACGATTTATTATGGGTTTTCCGCTTTGGGCTTTGGTTTCTCTTGTATTTTTTTCTGTATCCATCTTTTCGTCCTGATATGGACCTTCTCCTGCCTCCCTATATTTTATTTACTGGTGCGTGTTCGAGGGGTCACATAGGATACGTATGTGTGTAGCTGTGTAGCTTTGTTCGCCGATTAAGGTTCTTTTTTTTTTGGCCGGCATGTATCTGAGGAAGCAGGAAAGCAACGGAAAGGGTGCATCGGCCAGCCAATTGTAAAATACAATTCCGTGAGCATAAAATCGCGATCGCATCTGGTGGAGAGATCAGTCAATTATTCCGGGCCCCCGTAATGCACAACCGAGGTGGAGTGAATTTCAGGACAGCCAAACACGCCGGAGTCATGACAAGGTACTGTACCCGGGCGATAATGTGCCAAGCGCTCAGACAGCAGCAGCCTTAAGGCGCCGCCCGCTCCGGCCTTTGAGGATCACGGCCTGTCGACATGATCGTGGGAATTGTGGATGGGACAGGATGCATGAAGCAAGCAAGCAACTTTCAAACCCTCGATAAACCCTCCCATCATAACCGAATAAAGTAAGACGTACCTATCAGAGGTCGATAGTTAGTTACTATAGTCCACCGTGCAGCATCATACACCACGGTCGGCAGGAAACAAAGTACAGTACGGCACCACAGTTCCAAAAAGCTCAATTCCATTCTTTCCCCCTTTCCCTCCATCTTTCTTTCTTTCTTTCTCTTTTTAAGGCCGGTGGGGAAGGAAGGAGGATCCCAGATCCTTAGGCAGGATCCAATACTCGAGGCAGCGGCTAAGGCCGGACCAACCGCAGGAGAGGACTGTACCGTACGGTACTGTTACCGGTACGGTATTTTGTACTGTACTAGTACTTCCACAGTACGGTACATACCGGGTCATAACAGGGTCCTCTGATGGGTCCTGTCTAGCCTCCTGCCTCCTGTCTTCTCGCCTGCCTGGCTGCCTGGCCGCCTGACTGACTGACTGCCTTACCTTACCTTCCCTTTCCACCACCACCACCACCCCTCCACACCTATTCTCCACTCATTTATTCATTTTCAAACTAAACATGGTCACGTACGAGTACTCGAGTAGTTACACTCGAATTATTGCCCCTCTTTTTTTCTTTTTTCTTTCTCCCTTTTCATCATCTCTCTTTTTTTAAAAAAAACCATAATACCATAATAATAATAATAATACCAGTGGTAAGACTAACCGACTAACCAGTCATATTTTTTTCTTATTTTTTATTTTTTATTTTTTTCTGATTGCGCGGCCTTGATTTTGATGCGAAGGAGGTGACGGCTGGGCAATTGATTGTCGAGTGGGCCGGATTGAATTGGTACGGTGTGATTACTGTTCCACGCTACGCTGGCGAGTGGAAAGTGCACCGTATTGGCGTAAACTTCAGACGAACGGACGAACAGACGAACGAACGGACGGAGGAAGGAACAAACAAAGGATGGGGTGGGTTTGCGCCACGTGATGGTGATCTTCTTGAAGTATGATACTTGGACTCGAGTAGACTACGGTACCGGTGCACGAGCACTATAGTCTACCGGTGCTGTCATATCGGCAGTGTAGGGGGGTGGTCTAACTAACTAGCCAGCAAAACCGACGAGCTCTTGTGATTTTGGCAATGGCATGGTTCCATTACCTCCGCCCCCACCACCTCTTCCCCTCTATTTCTCCTTATCTTATCGATAAAGAGTGGTGGTGGTGGTATCATAACGGAATCGGTCACAAGAGGAAAGCCCCCTTTCCTCTTTGCTCCTCTCCGCGAATCGTAGATGCGAAGGCGGGACTGCACATTGGCTGTTTTGGGCATTTTCCATTCTCCACTCGCTTCCTGCTGAACTTACCTGGGCCGACCGCACCGAAAAGGTGAAATGTACAGTACTTAGGGTGTGAGCATAAGTCTGTCGAACTCTTGGCACCGTGGCTGGAGCAAATACCACTCCCTCAGTGGTCCAACAGGCCTGGGAGGACCCTGGAGCCAATTAGAAAAAGTTCGACAGACTTACCCTTGATACCCGGGTACGATTTGGGTCGGCGTGGTGATGGATGATGATGATGGGTGGGTAGAGACGGAGGTGTGGCTGTTGGTGGGGGTTTTTTTTTCCGCGTTGCTTTTTTTCCTTTCTTTCTTTTTCTATGATACCTCACTTTTTTTTTTTTGGTGAAGAGGAATACGGTACTCGAGTACCGGTTGTGAATGTGAGTGATTGTCTCAGATTATGGGATGGTTTTTTCTTCTTCTTTTCTTTTCCCTTTCCTTTCCGCTCTCTCACTCGGGGTGTGCGGTTCAGAGGGAGCCTGAGGGGAATTACCGGTACGGTAGGAATTGAATTACCGGTATGATAAGCTGGATGACTTCCAGGTTAGGGTAGCATCCAACTCATGGGATCGAAATGCGATAAGGCTGGAGGAGGTGGTGAGGAGGGTCAGTGCCATGGCCCAACAGCTAGGCTTGTCCTTTAGCATCTGAAAGACAGAGTTAATGTATTGGCGCAAGAGAGGGGAGAAGGGGCCCAGATCTAGTGTGGTGGTCAATATACAATTATATGTTGTGAGACTGACAGGAGAGGTTGTCAAGTGGCTTGGCTACTAGTTGTCTGATAATAGAGAAACATCAACACATTTTACCAAATGGCTGATGTTGGTGCAAGTAGCCTTCTGAAGGATTCAGAGATTATGGATACCAGGCAAAGGTCTACCACCATATGGGGTGAGGAGGCTGGCAAAGGCTATATTGCTATTGATGATACTGTATGGGGTAGAGGTGTTGGACATATTGAAGATTATGGTACAAAAGATGCAGACTTTTTAGAACTGTGTACTCTGGTGGGTCACTAATACCTTTTTTGTGACAAATATAATAGTTCTGTTTGCTGAGATATGTTTGATGCTAATAGTGATATATGTGGAACAGGTGAGAAAGATAGTGGCTATGCATGTCATAATAGCCATTTCTGAGAATAATATAGCTACAGCTATACTTTCCATAGCTTATCTGATCAGCTAAGACTATAGGCTTCTGACAAATTGGAGGTTGGCCTTTGACAGGAACAAAGGGGGAATGAGACTAAGGATGTGGAACACCACTTCAACAACTACTTTTCAAGTACACTTCCCAATCAACTAGGTCACAGCTATAGCCTGTAAGGTTATGCCAACTGTGACCATTCTGATAAAACCTTCCAGGCTCGCTTAGGTTACTCCTGAAGAGATGGAAAGTTATTTTAAGATGAGTGAGTGGGTAGGGAAAACAATACATGAAAACTGAGTAGCATAGGAATACTCTTCCTATTACAATTACAGGCTACCCTATAGATTGTGCTAGAACTTCATAGTTCTCTCAAAGTTTCAGGCTGGCCTGATATATCAGATTTGTGCACATAAGAGTTGCCTGAATGCTCAGGTAGACTGGTCAAACCAGGACCAGGACTCACTGTGTAGGCATTAGCAAGTAAGCTCAAAGACATTCTAGTATACTGTCTAGTACCCAGCATTGGCAGGGGTATAGAGGGGGGAAAGACATGGAGACTTTCAACCTGATGCCTGAATCAGTGTTGTAAAAGAGTGGCAAGAGGAGTATGAAATTGATAGTAGACTTTGCCCAATATGTATTGCAGAACAGGATAAATTTTCCAGTAAAGTTGGGAGTTTTTCCTTTTATGTGAGTGGCCAATTTGGCTTCATGAAAGTTATGAATTTGTTTCATTTATGAGGGGATTGATTTGATTATTATATTGTTTATTTGTTGGGTTTTGGGGGTGGATGTTTCTTTTGTTATGTAAGGTTTTTAGGCCATACCTTAAGGTGCTTGCCATGGATTTTCCTGTAGCCTAGCTATGAATAAACCGCAGATTTAACAAAAAAAAAAAAAAAAACCCCCGGTATGATAAGCATAGGTTGCGATCCGGTACTCGAGTATAGTTATGAGTATCATGGACTACTCGTACATACCCTAGTTGGCTTTTTTCCGGGCCTGACGTCGTTGTTGGCGACGATGTTGGTGGGGGAAGGGGAAGGGAAGGGACCTCCCTGGCTGAGGTCTATCAACGCCGAGTAAATTGAAAATCGGAATTGAGTCCTGGGGAACTATTCCAGTGTGCAGCGCGAACAAATATTTACTCCAAACATTTCGATGGTGGCGGGAGAAGAAAAAGGAACAGTTGGACAGAATTCCGGCTTGTACGAGTATAGTCGATACCGGTAACGCAGATGCTCGCCTACAGTAGTTATTCTGCCGAAGAACTTCCTCCGCTCTCTTTCTCACACTCCCGACCTGCAAACAAACTTTATTCCCTTTTCGTAAGAGGGAGGGAGCGACATACCGTACTCCTATACGAGAAGTAGGAAAGCACATCAATAAGATCTCACCATACCTGTCATGCCCGGTCCGCTGTAATGTAAAGTATGCACTCCACACTCGGTAGGTACCGTAGTCAGGAGGATCAGGTCGGCAAAGGGGTTACGTTACAGCTAGGATAGCAGGCCCGGATCATAAAGGCTGCACCCCCGCGAGGATTTTCCCTTGCCTAAATCTTCGTCATCGTGCAGTCTAAATGCACAGCACCGCCATCAAGACTCGACTACGGCACGATACTGTTTGTAGGAGGGAGTGAGGGAAGAAGGGAAGAAGGGAAGAAGAGAGAAAGGAAGAGGGACAGAGAGTTGGGGGGGGAGGGAGGGAAGCAAAGGGGCCCGGCTTTATGCATCAGACTTGAGTCGTGCGCAGGTGCAGTATTGCCGCCGTATGCAGCCCTTTTTTCGCGGTCGTCGTAGTCTCCCATCTTCGGCTCCGCGCCAATGTTTCCCTTCGCTAATCCTTTCAGTATCCGCATACCGGTCCCGGCTCCTGTATCCCGCCTTTTCTAATCAGGGTGGAGCCAATAGAGCCCGGATTGGGAGGGGTGGATGGCTTGTTACAGGAGTGAGATGGGGAAGGTCGAGGCTTGAACTGTTTTTTCCAGATAACCTTTAAGATACCGGCATCGGGTTCCTGGAGGCTGGAGGCGGAGAGGTCCCTTATTCAGCTAACTGGCCATGCTGTGGGGTGATGTTTCGTTCGTATTCTTATTCCATTGGGTTGTGGAGGCGGGAGGGAGGGAAGGCTGTCTCTTCTTTTTTTTATTTTACTTATTTCTCCACTCGGATACAGTGCTACCGGTAGCGAATTCGGATTTAACTCTAATCGGGTTGTTGGTAGGACGGTGTGCTGAGGTCCTGAAGGTTGGGCCTAAACTTAAGCCCCGGGCAAGTACCGGTACTCACAGAATACAGTGCGACTTAGCATGGCACGGAAACCGGTAGTATGGGTACGGTATGATACAATGGTGCTGTAGAGCTACGGTATCAGTCCATCCACAGTCGCTATCCGCCAATTAATGAGCCAGAGAGTACCACCGGGTCAGATAGAGGTCAAGCTAATTATTGCGGATTGCGTTGGAGCACGGTAGCCATAACAATGGTAACGTCCTGCTCTAGCTGAAAGCTTGACTATATATATATATATATATATA